>CM064899.1:1156000-1278500 GCA_030347415.2 Decapterus maruadsi
GAGAGGAGAGGAGGAGAGGAGAGGAGAGGAGGAGAGGAGAGGAGAGGAGAGGAGAGGAGAGGAGGGGAGGAGAGGAGAGGAGGAGAGGAGAGGAGAGGGGAGGAGAGGAGAGGAGAGGAGAGGAGAGGAGAGGAGAGGAAAAGTGGTACAGGTTACTTGAAACATCCAGTGCTCCTCATTAAAAACTGAAGCTAATGTGGAAGTTCCTTAAAACCCTCCTGTCGTCCTTCAGGGTCAAATTGACCCAATCTGTTCCCTTCCTCCATCCTTCCTTCTTCTTCCTTCCTCTTTTGATCCAATTGACCTAGTCTGTTCCATGTATCTCCATCTTTCTTTCCTCCCTTCTTTCCTTCTTCTTCCTTCCTTGAATGAATCTGTTCTCTCTCTCCATCTTTCTTTCCACAATCTTTTTCCCTTCCTTCCTTCTTCCTTCCTTCTTGACCCAGTCTGACCTCAGAGGACAACAGTAGGTTACACCTGCATTCTACTGAATGACCATCAGGGGGCGACTCCTGTTGTCTAGTTCTAGTTGGAAGTCTATGAGAAAATGATCCTCATTCTCTCAAAGTGTATGACCTGACCAAACGTTTTCCTGCTGTTTTAATGATCTTCATCTCTAGTTTGAAGTTTCTTCAAAATGTGATGTGACCATCATTTTTCAAATGAATAGAAAAAGACAATAAAGCAAATTGAGCTTTGGGCTGTGGTTAGCCCTACCACTTGACCAGGTTTGGACCTGGTCTAGGGTCTAGTCTGCTTTAGGAGACAGACTGTGGGTCAGGTGTCAGATCTTCACCACAGCTCTCCTCTCAGCCGTGGTTGGCTGCTCACCTACGACCATCAGCTTTCTGGCACAGGAAGTAGCTTTGAACACATCATAGCTGGTTTTACTGTTCACTGACTCAGATCGTCATCTGCTGCTGTTTTCTAATGAACGTTCAGAGTGTCAGCCAGAAGAGGAATAACTAATGCAGTGTTTTACCATAAACTGTCCACACATTACATTACTACTGCTTTGACTCATTAGTGATTGTGGCCAGTGTTAGGGGAAGAGTTTGAAAGAGCAGAGTCAGAGTGTATTGAGGAAGAAAATGTAACATTATGGGAACAGAGATACAATGTAGTCATATGGATGAGTCGCTTTAATCTGTGGTGACAATAACCTACAACTCAGTAAGAAAAAAGGCTTTTATTCTGAGAAACAAGCCATGACTTTTTAAAAGGGAGCAGCTGTGATGAAGAACCAACCTGCAGTGGACGATGACTGGTCCAGGACCGGAGGCGGGGTCTGTGATTGGCTGAGAGCTCTTCTGGAGGAGGAGCTTGCTGTACATCTCCACCTCCTCCACCATCCTCAGCAAAGGAGCGGTGCATTGTGGGATGTGGTGGTCAGGCCATGAAGTGAACCAGTAGTGTCTGACTGACCGACGCTCCGAACACAGCTAGACACACACACACACACACACACACGCACACACACACACACACAGTCGAATGGTAAAATGCCAGACCCTGTAATAAAGTATGTGGTCAGTGGTTCTCAAACTTTTTTACATCAAGGACCCTAAACTGACACATATTAGACCACGGACCCCCCTATTGGACAAAAAATTGAAACAAATACCACAAATATTTCTTCTGAATAACATTACTTTTTTTTAGTCAATGTATGTTCAAATTACTGCCAATGGCATTCATTTTTCGAAAGATTTCAAGAAATCTCTGGAAAAAAAGTAATATTTCTAGAGAAAAGAATTGAAGAATTTCAGATTTGTTTAATAATGATAATTTAATTTCTGTTGATATAAAATACTGTCACTGACATGTTTATTGGGTGATTACGATCATATCTCAGTTTTATATTTATATTATTCATCATAGGTGTATTATGACCTCCGCCAATAATCTTGTAAGTGAAGAATTTAATGATAATAATAAATTTTATTTCTAATGCAGTTTTCGTTGGACAGGATCTCAAAGTGCTACAAAGTTAATAAGTTTAAAAGAAGATGGAGGAAACAAAACATACTCAATAAAAACAAAAGGACATTGGGTGGGTCCAAGTCAACTGGGAAGCGCCATGGCGGTCGGCCATCTTGAAACAAGGCAGAAAACACAGCAGCCTCGTTGGTAAAGGACTGATGGTATAAGGGTTGCAGACCCACCACCTCCATCAGTTGTTTTCTTTCTATCCATCTGGTCAAAGGCGTTTTTTACCTCTGTTATTCTGAAATTGTCTCTTTGAAATGTTATTGTTATTTATTTTGAGCTGTGTCACAGTTTACTGCTGCATGTCCCATCATCAGAGACTTTTAAATTTTAAAATAAGGTGCTCATTTTGTGACCTTGTCCTTGACCCTGACCATCTCAGTGGAACTGTTGTTTGTGTGTTTGAATGTCGAATCAAACAATGGAATTCTGAAATTGTCAAAAAATTTGAAATTTATTGTTATTTATTTTGACCGGTACAGAATGACACAAGAGAGCTTGATAAAAGTCAGAGAGGCTAACGTCAGACACAGTATTGAGATTACAAGGGGAAATAACAAAATCATTGTGTTCCCAAAACAATATGATGAACCAGAGAAACTGTGTGGCCAGAGGTCAATGTAATCCTTATGCTCTATCTAGAGCTGGACTTCAATTTCTTCAACTCTACATACTGCCTAATGCTGCAACACATTTGTCAAAATGTCAAATGTTAAAAATAATTGAGAAATGTCATGTAACAAAATGTGTTATGTTAAATTGTTAAATTGTTAAGTTTCGAAAATACTGGAAAAAAGTTATGTGAAAATGTAACATGCAGAAGACAAAGAAAAAATGAATATGAGAGTATTGGGGGAGGAATAGAAAACCAGGTTTCATTATTGGATTGATGTGTCAGATGACATAATTTCACCGAAATGAACCAAATAAATAAAAAAAATAAATAAATACGCGTTTGAACAAGTGTGGCGATTTGAATGTAATACCTGTACAACATTGGATGGGAGTAATTCCTACACAATATCCCTTTAACTCATCCACATAACAAGCTTTTTGACAGATATGCACGTTTTTGTTGGTCCTTCGTCTTTTCATACAGGTTCTGTCTGATTTCAAACACTCTGAACACAGTTTGAGTTAAATGATTCCTCGTATCTGCCTTGTAGACCAGGGTGTTTCTGTAGCTCCACAATGATTCATTTATAGTCTGTTGTGACACATTTTACCTTCAAAGCTAACATTATTTTGACTAGTTAAAGGAAAAAACATGAGATGCCACCATGAAATCAAAATTGATGTTTATCTCAATCAGCACAGGATGTGGTTTGAATAACAGATAAATTTGCTGCGGCTGAAAAAAATATTTTCTTCTAAACTGTTGTTTCTCAATCAGCAAATTCAGTCACAGAGACTTGACATTATGTGAGTTTTAAAAACAGGTCAAATGACTTCAATCTAGTCCATGGACACACAACAACACTGACGCGTCAGCGTTTTATCGTCCAGGTAACCAACTCTATTGAAGTCTTTACAGGATTTAAAAAAAAGAAAATGAAAACATCATTCCCACCATAGGAGTTAAGAATTGTTGGAATAATGGGACATTTGATAGAAAAGTAAGTGTTGTTAGACAATTAGAGGCCTATGTTGGACTGCTGGGACGTTGGAATGGCAGTCGCCCCCCGAGGCCCCCCTACACTCCAAAAAAATTCGGAAACATTTTCTCAGTCAATCATTTCTCCTCTTTAATAATACCAGTTGGTGTTGTATTTTATAGTGTTGGAAGGCCTGATTTGTCACCTTTACAATGAGGTGCAACTTGTAGGAATCATGCATTGGTGGAATGAGCAACACAGCTAAACATGTGGGCAGCACCCCCCAAAAAAAATGATCAAAAATGAGCTTCTGAGTCAGTGGCGTTCCCATATTTCCAGGATCTGGGAGCTACCTCCAGAGCAATGCTCTCCTCCACAGAGCCGGGATCATCACAGAAGTACTTCCACAATTTGGAAGTGGAGATTGAGCAACCTGCCGTGAAACCAGACTTCAACCCAATGGAACACTTGGGATCAGGTTGGGCACGATGTACCTTCTAGAATCACCAACACAACCTTCAACAACTCCTGGTACAACTGAATATAGTATAATAATGTGAATATAGTGAATATAGTGTAAAAATGTATGTTTTTTTCTCCCTTATTACTGTGGGAGTGAGAGTGCAATCATCCAATCCACCAAGCAACTCAGAACAAGAATGAATACCAACATTAATGAAGGGTTGCTTATTCCACAGATGCACGATTCTTACAAGTTGTACCTCGTTGTAAAGGGGACGAATCAGGCTTTCCAATGTAATACAATACAACAACAACATTATTTGGTGTTATTAAAAGGGAGAAATGATTGACTGACTTAGTGTAGTTCTGGACCATGCCGTGACACAGCGGTCGGCACCACTGACTCCAGACCCCTCTGCTCTATGAGATCCATTGTCTAAACTGATGGTTTATCTCTGGGACATTTGGGAGTTTTGTAAAAATCTGAGTTGGAACTTGAAGAGAGAAACATCACAGAGTTAAATCATGACTGTATGGTTTTCTGTACCTGGATATCCATGTCGGTGACAGTGAAGCCGTCTTTCTCTCGACTGTTCCTCACTTTGAGGAGGAATCTCCCGAATCGACCCGTCTCTCCTTCCTCCTCCTCCTCCTCGTCCTCCGTCCTCCGCCTCGTCTCGTCCTCCTTGTCCTCCTCCTTCACCCTCGTCGCCCCCTCCGCCGGCTGAGGCCAGTACACTTCACATTTCTGGAACAGACCAACAGGCTGACGATGCTTTTGTTGTTTTCACATATACTTCAGCCTCAATAGAGTGTTTCCATTTTGTGCTCCTTCATACTCCAACAAAAGGTACATCTCCTCACCTCGTTGTTCTCCTTGAGTCTGGTAACCATGACGATGATGCTGCTCCTCTCCTGCCACACCATGTCCCAGAAGTCCCCCACGGTGTGGACCATCGGGCCCTGGGTGGCGATGTAGGCCCTCGCAGCCCCTCGGTAACCCTGCAGGGGACAGATCAGCTTCGTCACCTCAGCCGTACATCAGCGCTCACACAGGTCAAGACTCACAGAGGTATTGAAGGTAAACACAGGGAGGCAAAGAGTCACGATGAAGCCTTTACGATGTTTATATCTATAGTATCACGTGCGGTGGGTCAGTGGTTTCACACTGAACCACCGACCTACAGGGGGCAGCAACACGCCAGGAGGAGCAGCAACGTACCAGTGTAGGACAGCTTTTTAACCTGAACAAAAAAATAATCTGTTCTGCTAATGATTTAAATTCAAAGGGGCTCCTTTAAAGGGATAGTTCACCCAAAATTCTAATTTCCGTGCAGCAGTATTTGTCCATATAATGGTTGTGAATGGTGCTCACTTTTCTTCGTCCAAAAAGACACACCAACAAACATCCAGATCCCTCCATACTGCTGGTCTGTAATGTCCCTCTTGTGTTGAAGAGCAGTGAACTGAGACACTGGGAGCTTCCGCTACAAACAAGCTTCAAATATAGACTTATTTGATTTTTTTCTGAACAATTTCTCATGTTGGGGCTTCCATACAAGAGGGACCAATTTCTCTGTTTGATAACTTGTGTGTTTTTTCAAAGGAAGACAAAGGAAAGAATTTTTTATAGCCTACTCTGAATTATATTTACGTTTGAACCTAAAGCATCTTCAGGTTCATATGAAACTGTAAAGATCTGTCCAGCTGCCAGACTCCAGATGAGGGAGCAGAGCTCATCAACATGTTGGTACACACACAGGCTGCAGCTCTGCCAGCTGCTGTGAACCCTTTGCCCTTGGTTTTGCCTCTCAGGCACCATAAACTCTGCCCCACTGTTTTGTGAGGCGCTAATTCGGAACAGCAGATAACATTCAGGTGGAGGAGCAGCGCTGCCTGCATGATGCACACACACCATTCATCACGTGTCAAAGACGTGTTTTAACGGCTGCATCGGAAAATAAAGTTGTAAAATATTCATGTTGAACACACTGTACCTGTCGAGTGACAACGTATTCTCTTTGTTTCTCTGCGACAGCTGCTACTGGCATTGTTTTATTTAAACCATAACTGTCAAACATAAAGAGAAACCGTCTGTCTGAGATCAAGACTGTCTCACATAATGAGATATTAACAACTCACACACTCTCACTTTATGACACTGCTGTTCATTATAAATCAATTTCTTTTCATTTTTCAGAGAAAATCCAGAGGCTGATGTTCGTGGTAAACTTCCCTCTGACAGAAAGTCATGTTCACATTCTTACTTTTTTCTCTCTCCAATGAACACATCTGTATTTCCCGCCATAATGGAGCTCCATCATCATCCATTCTGACAGTTTGTTTGCTTTTCATCATTATACACATTCACTCCACACTGTGTTCATGCATTTTCATTATTATTGCACTCAGATGGAGGGATGCTGCATACTGAGTTTTTGGGTTGTTTTTTTTTACACTAAGGCTGCACTGCAAAAACTCAAATATCTCACCAAGAATATTTGTCTTATTTCTAGTCAAAATGTCATTTCTAGTCAAAACTAATTCGATTTTTCTACTTATTTTAAGTGAAAACTAGTTTGAAACAAGTGAAAATTATCTACAAACATGTACATTTTTAGGTGATGAGTCTTATTTTAAGTGGAAAGAATGGAATGAGACATTTTGACAAGAAAAAGGACAAATATTCTTGGACAGATGTAGAGTTTTTGCAGTGTGCATCGCTGACTGACGACACACTGTGACAACATGGGACCGCACGCATTATAATATTGTATTTGCCGGCTTTGCATAAATGATGTGTCTATTTTCTGTAAACGTGGAAAACAACTTTTTTTTGTCTGACTGAATAAAGAAAGTCAGAAGTTTGTCACGTCCCCTCTGCTTTTGAAACTACCCTCCATCTCTGACCTGGTAAGACAGGAAGTGAATGATTAAGACTGTTCATCAATAACAACCTGTCTGTCGATCTCTGCAGAGACTCAATGCAACGCCATAAACATGCATTTACATGGATTTGATCATCCTTATAAATAAAGATATATTTTATTAACTATATTTTTATTGTATTTGATGAACTGTATGTTGTTTTGCAGCAGGTACCTGACTCACAACACTGTGCTGGCAGATTAACAACACACACACACACACACACACAGCTGAGGCTGCAAAGTGAGAGGGATGCGTGGGCCGCGGGGGGCGGGAGGGGGGGAGATAGGGACGTGTCACTTCCTCCCTCACTTCCTGTGGTTTTCCTGGTTGTCAGACTCCCACGCTGACAAACGGATGGCTCATGTCTGACTTTCTGTTTGTTTAGCTGTCCAACACACGCACACACACACACACACATGCATGCACGCACACACTGGAACAGACGCCCACGCTGGTGACAGCGATGTCACACTCTATCAGCTTGTTTTCTTTTTAATAAAACACTGAAGGAAACCAATTTTCTTCGCTGTCACTTAACTCATTTAATCAGCGTTGGAATAAAATAATAAAAGGAAACTCAGACATGAGGAGGAGATGTCGGGACGCTGCATCTGCACCAACAAGAGGTGGAAGGATATTGTTTATAGGTTGTGTGTCCGTTCTCATAGACGCAGTATCAATGTGGATTTGGCTCATATTCAGGTTAAAAGTAAAGGTCAGGATGACCTGACTGAACACAGCTCTGGTCTTGTCAATGCAACATCTACACAAGGCCTCGAGGGAACTCCTTCAGATCTGCAGAACATTCACTTGTTCTCAAAGACAAAGTGATTGGTTTTCAGAAGTGTGACCTCACAACACGCTTTGCACAGCGATGAGGACTGAGGAATGGAAATGCATTTTATTTCTGGATAAACGGGGACGTGAGCTGAGCGTGAGGACCTGATGGATTCACCACATACAGGGTTCATATGTAGCATTTTATCTTGAAAGCTGTTGCTGCCAAACTTCCTGTTTACCATGTGACATCATGATATCTCAAGACTTTATCAGTAAACAAACAGACAAGATCCTCTTTACCAAACTGATAACATAAGTGCCCATAGCTTTGGCAAATTACTTGATGGTTATGAATATATTTCTATTTTTGCTGGTGTAATAAATGTGGTGAACTATTCCCTCATTGATTTAGTATTTATTTTGTTTCTATGTTGTTTTAATTTTGGTGTATTTCTTTCTGGCTATTCGATCGTACTGTATATTTCTACTTGAATGCTGATGTGTATGTGTGATTTTGTATATTTTCATGTGGAACCTCAGGAAGACGAGCCTGGTAGACGGCCATGGCTTCAGCTAACGGGGATCCAACAACAACAACAGTGGCAGCAACACAACGCCGCTCCCACTGAAAGTAGTAGTTTCTTCTACTTTTTATGGCTTGACATATTACAAACACTCTTTATCCATCGAATCTGATAATGGCCCGGCTTGGACATCAACTTTTACTCATCGCCCCTGAGTCAAAAAGTTTAAAGGGATAGTATCATTTTTTTTAAAGTGTGGTTGTATGATCTACAAATAGCCCCTAAGTACTTTAATTGCAGTAGAAGACTCTCTGCACTCCTCCCGTTAGCAACGCCAGCCCATAATAGCCCTGCCCAGAGATTTACAACACATATTGTTGTGAATGGACCCAAAGAAACGGCCTATTTTAGCCCCAAATAAAAAATGTGTTGGAACTGTGTATTTATTTTCAGGTCAAACCTCTTTTAGGTCGTGAAAATAGGCCGTTTCTTTGGGTCCATTCACAACAATGTATGTGTAAATCTCTGGGCAGGGCTATTATGGGCTGGTGTTGCTAACGGGAGGAGTGTAGAGAGTCTTCTACTGCAATTAAAGTACTTAGGGGCTATTTGGAGATCATACAACCACACTTTTTTTTTTTTTTTTTTTTTAAGTATATTTTTTTTGGCGTTTTATGCCTTTATTTGATAGATCAGTAGAGATAGACAGGAAAGGGGGAGGCAGAGAGAGGGGAATGACATGCAGGAAAGGTCTGCCCGATGCGGGACGCGAACCGGGGACGCCTGCGTCTGCATATACATGGGGCGGCTGCCTTAACCACTGCGCCACGCACCGCCCCATACAACCACACTTTAAAAAAAACACTACTATCCCTTTAATTCTGCAGAGACCACCAGCAACATTCAGCTCTCTGTGCAGCACTTCCAATATGGCCGCCACACAGAAGGGCTTGTTGCACCATCCTGGAACAACACAAGGAGCAAGACAATTTGACTATAATAGAACATTAGACTCTAACCCTGATGTAGTTGGCGTTGATGTAGCGGTCCGGTCCCGCCTCCTCCTCCGGGCTCCTCAGGATCACTCGACTCTCAGGGTCTGATCAGTGAAGGAAAAAAAAGAGTGAGAATGGTGTTGACAGACAGACAGATGGACGGACAGATGAACAGACAGACGAGTCACTGACTGGGTAGGATGGTCTTATATCTGTCTTTCATGGTGTGTCCCGGGACGTCCAGGTCTGCAGCGTTCACAAAGTTTGGAGGGATTTTCTGTAAAGGAGACGGGGACGAGCTGGAGGTTAAAACAAGCACCTGTTGTTTTTATTATGATGCAGATATGGTGGTTCTACTGTGTTTACCTGGTACTCTACATTCAGTGTGTTGGTGTCCGTGGCCGCCTGCTGCAGCAGTGTGTGAGTGAGCGGTCGCGTGGAGGTGTGAAGCAGCTGGAGCCACACCTCCTTGGGGGTGGTGACGGAGCAGACAGGCTCCACCCCCAGGCTGTTCATGTCCAATAGGAGTGACAGGTTGGAGCCACGCCTGCAAAACAAAGACGTAACATAATGACAAACTGTTTTTGACAATGGAACATCTTTATGAGATGCTCGGGGACCGTCCACGTTTTAAGAAGTTGTAGAAATGTGTGTGTGTGTGTGTGTGCGTGTAACATCCACCTCTCCTGCAGGCGAACTGAGGCTTTGCGAGGAGGCGTGGTCATCGGTGGGGGCGTGGCTGGGTCCTCAGATGGAGGGGAGGCTGGGCGCACGGCCGACGTACTCATAGTGTGTTTGTCTGGAGTTGGTCTTAGGTGTTCATCACAACATTGTGCTGCAGAGACAGAGAGAGAGAGCATATTAAAGGGATAGTTCAATATTTTGGCAGTACATCATCCCTATCTTCATAGCAGTAGGTTCAACTACATCTATTATCGGTGCATGTTGTTTTGAGATCGGCAGGACAGAGACGTGAGCTGCTCAGTGACGACACATGAAGCTACAGCTGCCCCCAAATAGTCGACCACAACGTCATTGGTCGATTGGTCGCAGGTAAAAAAAACGAAACATTTCATACTCTGTCAAAATCAATATGCCTGAAATTATGATTAAAAAGACCAGACATCATCTTAAACAACTGTATTCTATACGTTCCATTTCTCAAATATAAATCGTGTTCAAATAAACTGCAGCATAAAAACATCTGAGCCGGCGCATCTTGATTGACGGGGGGTCGCCAGAACTTTGTGATGTCATAATGGGGTCAGGAGCCAAAAAAGGTTGGGAACCACTGTGTTAGTGTGTATTAACACTGAAACCAACAAGTCAAACTGAAGTTTCACAGTTCATTCATAGTATCAACAACATCATCATTTCATTAATGCATCTTCTGCCCATCGAACTGTGACATCATCAACTACACCACATGGTCAGATTGATCAAATACATAAGACTCACATACAACAAACGGCAGGAATGTAAAGTCATCAGCTGCACATGACTAACAGGGAATAAATTGACTTTATTAAAGGAGCAGTGCCACACAGGTCAAACTAATCGCTGCATCCTGCACAAAGCCAATAGAAATAAAGGATGTAAACCACACAACATGTGAAAATGTCAAGTAGCATAAAAACATACGATTAAAAGGCTGCATGTGACATGAACGTCATCACTCACAGCTTTGAGTGTCACCAACTCTTCAACCTTTCAGCCTCTTTTAGATCCTCCTGTTTCTGCTCGTACGGCTCATTTCCTGTCTGGCGTTTCCAGCAAGAAAACAGAAATACCGATCACGCCGCTCTGTCCTTTCCGAGGTTGCGCTCGTCGCATTAATTTCAGTCCATCACGTGATGGTTTTGTCACCGCGGAGCCGCCGTACAAAATGAGAAGTTGTGCTTCTTCTACACTCCACGTGTTGCTTCTGCAGCTCTCGCAATCGCTGCAGTCGGCTTTTCTCTGGTTTG
Organism: Decapterus maruadsi; assembly: GCA_030347415.2. NCBI lineage: Eukaryota > Metazoa > Chordata > Actinopteri > Carangiformes > Carangidae > Decapterus > Decapterus maruadsi. Next base: position 1,167,244 of record CM064899.1, read on the forward strand.
GTCAAAAGCCTCGATGGAGGAAGTTTGTGAGTTAGTGATGTGACAGCGGGACGCAGCTGCTGTCAGCACTCACTCCACCAACAACAACGCATGCTATCCCATAAACTCCACCTGCCTGGATCCTGATGAAGAGATTAAAGTAATGACTGAGCCATGTGTGTGTGTGTGTGTGTGTGTGTGTGTGTGTGTGTGTCAGTGTGTTTCCACATCGGCTTGGATCCGAAACGTTTCAGTGTGTGTCCATCGGAAGAGAGTTTCCTCATTTCAGGAAGTCAGCACACCCACAATGACTCAAAGCACAACACACACACACACAACACACACACACAGACAACACAGTCAAACATGAAGTCCACACTGATGTTCTTTATTCTCTACAACTGAACTCACATTAAAGACTAACAGTGTTTCGGCCCGAGGTGACTGTTGTTACTGAATGTGTCAAATGATCAGATATGAAACCCTGGTGTGTCGGTTCTTGTCTGCTCTTGTTTTATTGGGAAACAGCACCACATCCTGAGTCTGGCTCGAATTCAGGCCACGTTCAGGCTCCAAAATAATCCACCAAGAAATCTTTCAGGGTTCTTTTTGGGAGCGCTTTAAAAAGGTTTTCCGAGGTTGTCCATCATTACCAGTTTGGGTTGTGGTTTTGATTCTGGATCCTGTGTCGGTCCTGCAGATGGTTGTGTTGTGTTGTGTTGTGTTGTATCTTCAGATCTGGAACCAACTGGGTCGGTTTGCAGTGTAGTTTGAACTGGTATCAGAGACTCAGGACCTTCACACTGTGGAATAAACGGCCATGCAGGGCTGTTGTAGGGGAGAAAGGTGACGTTAACTCTAGGGGCCCAAGGAGCCCCGGTAGGCTAATCTTTGTATGACTGAATTATTCTGCTTTCATTATTATGTCCTTCAGGAAATGCATTCTCTAGTTCTGCACAAGACCCTGACTACTACTCACAGTGATGCTGCATTAGCATCCAAAAAAGTAGGCTAATTCTTGATGAAGCCGATTCAATAAGAGGTGAAACATCTTCCCAGACAAATACAAGTCCAGTTCTCTACGATTCAATTCACCCAGAAAAGAACGACGACCTGGATGAATGAGAATATCCACAGACAAAGTATAGGCTAAATAAAAAATGATAATACATATGTAGCCTAAGAAAAAACTGCCCTGTTGCTCCATTTGTGGTTGAGGAGAGGGAGTTCAGGTATCGCGGGGTCTCTTTTAATAAACGTTACACTTCTGTGTGTCCAGAATAACGACAGGCATCAACTTCCAACAAGGTGCAACACATGAATAAAGGAAAACAAAGCGTGGGCTGAAAGCACCTGGTTTGTTTCTAGATAACGCAGAACGCCTTCAAGGCAATTTCACAATTTGGACTGTTGATGTTCAATGTGCCAGTTTGAAGGTAGGACAGGAGGTAGGATCTCTTTCTGGAGGTTTTTTTTAAATTGAATTGCTTGAAATCCTGTCCACACCCAGTTGCAACCAGTGATGTAATGCTTCAGTCAGTCACCTGTGGAATGGACAATCAAGTCAGCTGTCAATCAAACATCTGTCCCTCCCTCCTCTTCCTGCACTAATCACACGTGTGCTTCAGTCTTCAATGAGTTATGCCACGGAAGAGACAGCGCCAGTAATCCGATGTACGGCGCTCCGAGCTCATACAGGTCTGACGTGTCCACCTTCGTCAGCGTGGACAGCGTGCATGACTTAACAGAACTGAGAAAATCTTGTCTTGAGGACACTTGAAGACAGAGTCACGTTCAAGAACCGGTTTTCAGTGACGGAAAGTAAATTCACTCGACCTGTCATTTTCCCCCCAATCAACCGTCTGTGTTCAGGTTATGATGGATACACAGATAATTCTTGGACCAGCACAAGACGGTCGTCTTTCCAGGAATGAAAGTCGGAGCTTTGAAGACGATCAGATACCGTCGTAGTTCCGACCATAAACATCGATTCAGCGGCGTTATTCTCATGACCCGCCGGGCAGCGTCCGCGAAACCAGAATTAAGGAAACGTTTCCACCACTAATAATAATAACTAGGGATGCCCCGATACTGATACTGGTATCGGGTATCGGTCCGATACTGTTGTAATATACTTGTACTCAGTATTGGTGTGAGTACTCGGTAGCGAGTACAAGAACTGACACCAGTGCATGCAATTGCTCTGCATGAAGACCGCCATCAGAGGGTGGCTTTGCATCTTTTGCATCTTTTGCATGCATTTTTTTTTTTTAGATCAGAGGCTTGTTACAACAAATTTTGTTGGAAGAAAATAAAACTTGTCTTCCAGTTCATTGCATTTTGCCTCATCGTTTGTATTTTTGTTGTGGTAGAAGGATCGGCATCGGTACTCGGTATCAACAGGTACTCAGATCCAAGTATCGGTATCGTATCGGTTTTAAAGAAAGTGGTATCGGGACATCCCTAATAATAACAAAATAACGATAGAGACAAAATAATATATTGATCGAAAATGGGCTCATTAACAAGTGGGTAATTTTTCATTCTGCTGATGAGAAACTCCTCGTTGTCCCTTTAATCATTTCGATAACAGCCGGTGTGGACGAACTAAAAACACTGGATTACAGGTGAGATCTGAGATCTGTCAATAACTGTTAGTAGCAAATACATTGATCAGGCTTACCAGGTATTTGACAGCCATGGTGCTCTGTTTGTGATTCAGGCCGGTAACATGTGAATCCTCCTGTGACTGTCTCCAGCTCACAACAACAACAACAACAACAACAACAACAACAACAACAACAACAACAACAACAACAACAACAACAACAACAACAACAACAACAACAACAACAACAACAACAACCTGACCTCACAGCTCACTAGTTCTAACTGACTGACTGAACGGTGAAGAGAGGGGATCCAGCTCCGTTTCTTCCTCATACCCTCTTCAAAGGAAATCAATGAGTTTCTGACGGACCGGGGGCAAGAAGGAACAAGTGAACACGGAGAGACGGGGAGAGAGAGAGAAAGTGATAGTGAAGGAGAAACAGCAGCACATGTGGTGAGGGAGAGAGGAGAGGCAGCAGGAACAGACATGTCCTGTTTTTCTGGCCGTTATTACACCAAGAAGTCAAAGTGTTCAGGTAGAGAGAGAGAGAGAGAGAGAGACCTGAGGGGAGAGAGAGAGAGAGAAAGGGAGAGAGAGAAAGACTTGCTCCGGGCGTTGATTATTAACACACCAAGAGCTGCTCATGAATCATTCATATCAAATCATGGAACATGGAGCGTGAACACCGGCAGCACAACAACACAACAACACTCATTCATACACAACAACAACACAACAACACTCATTCATACACACAACAACACAACAACACTAATGTAAGAGCTGCTCTCCCTGAGCCACGGCTACTCACCACAGAGGAAGTGTGAACAGAAAAAATCAACCTTTTTTATGAGCCAACAGTGAGTCAACCTCACACCTCCACATTGTTTTTCACTCTTCAGTCGACTGTGGAAAATTATAACATTTTGAACTTTGAACCATAAACTTATGACTTTGTTTACGTCTTCAGTAGCAGCTCTGATGGTACATGCAGCTACTGACGCCATGCAGCCGTATGCTACGCTCACACGGCTGGTGACCAATCACAGCTCAGCAGCAGCAGCCGAGCACATCGTGGTGCAGACGTCACAGACCCCGAGTGGTCCCCGAAAAACACAACGGTGTGTTTATGTCTTTTGTTCATGCAAGATAAGCTGCTGATGTTAAACATCTGCAAGGCCAAGGGTTAACAGATAATACGCTGCATGCATCATTAATCATTTCCTCCTCATAATATCCTGTTATCATGGGATATGAAGCTTTATACGACGATAATCACAACTAAATATTTGCAAGTCTAGCTACAGTAGGTCTGCTTCCAGTGGCGTGCACAGACTTCTTGAAGGGCAGGGGCACATAGTGCATCCTCGCCACTGAAGACGGCACTTATGCACGCGTTTTGGCTCCTAGAGGCACTTTAACACGTGTTTGGCTCCCAGGGGCACTTTAGCCCCCCGGTGCACGCCATTGTCTGCTTCCATATGATTCAGGGAAGTCACATCCATGTGTCAGTCTCTGTGGGTTTTTATACAAGATCAAGTCTCCAATGGGTGTTATTATGGACCTCAAGTTTCATCCTGAACCACGACTGGACACTTTAGAGCGAGTGCACTCGGCGCCCAGCTGTCATAAGCTCATATTGAAATGTTAATTACTTTTTTTTTTTAAATGAAACTTTGTTTTATTAAAAGTAAAATCTATTTCTCCCCACAGCCATGTGGTTTGATTACCTTTTCTGAAATCCTAATTTGCAGTAAGCGAGCAGCAAGTGAAGCCGTGATATCCAATACCAAGTCCGTCCCCGTGGACTCACGTGGTAAAAAGTTCAGCTTCACAGCAAGAAACACGTTTCCAGCCTGGAACGACGACACCACGACGACACCACAATTTATTCTTGATAGATAAGGGTTGTATATCTTCTCAAAACTTTACTGATCAATCTCATCCAAACACATCACTCTGAAGATTGAACTTTTATAATAGGAATAAAATGAGGAATGTGTCTGAAAATAAAATTATTCCAACTTTATGGGCAACAGTGTAAGAAGTTGCTCTTCTTCATGCTACTGTAACTGTACCAGGTGAATATTCATATACAGTAGCTCACTTGCTTACATTCCTATTTATTAAAGCGTAATGTTCTGTAGAATTAGGGGTGTGCCACTTTGAGTGACAGGTGTGTGAGCGCATGCAGGCTCGCCAACACACACGCCTCGTTGCTCATTTCTCTATTAGCTGAGAGTTTAGTTGCTGGCAAGATGGGAAAAGTAAACAGTCTATGGTGGAAAGCTGCAAGAGCATGAAAGATCATCAAACGTAACATTAAATCTGCAACATGATGCTCAGCAGGTTCAAACAAGAAGCACCAGGAGAACGAAGACAATGAGTAGTTAATGGATAACTAACTGTTAATGTAATAACCAGATTCTAATGCTGGTAAATGGCTATTTGCATGAATTATATTATCCTTGAGTGTGGATAGATGTTATATAGTGGAGAGGAGCTCGGCCTTCTGCAGGTGTTCTACTACCGCCCTATAGAACACTTTACTTTATTTATTTTTTTAAATAAATGCACTTTAACAGAGCAGCTACTTGTGGTTGTGACCAAAAGTTTGGGTTCTGACATTAAATGAAATTGTGTCTAAATTCATCAGACATGAAAAAGCACTGCCTTCAGTTTTACTTATAGTACTAGTACAGCTTTAGTTATTATTGTTGATGGAAAATAAATGAATTCAACTGAGTAAATAATGCAATTTGAATCGTGGGACTTGAATTTGAAAACATTGTGTATGATTTTTTTTTTTTTTACTGCTGCTTGAAATGCATCATCATCCTTTAAAGAATGTCTTTGCTGATTCATAGTTACTGTTTTATCAGGCTTTGAACTGAACTTGCATAAAAGTAGAAATACCACAACATAAAGATCCATCATTCAAGGGTCAAATACTCCAATATTATAAGTGCAAGACTTGCAGCGGCAAAATTTATCTCCTACTATCAGAAGTGATTGGTGAGGCAAGATGCCTGACACATTTATAATAACAATACAATGACATTTAAAAAGTTCAAGGTAATCAAATGATGCATTAAAGATATTATATAAATAAATATAAAATACAATAAATAATTTGATAATATAACTTTCATGTAAAACTTCCATAACTTGAGTAAAGCGACTTTAACACATCAGACTTCACTTCACTTCAGATGGAAGTAAAGTGATCATGTGCAGGTTTTATTATAAGCCGTGACCTAATACAACCTTCAGTTGTTATTTTATAAAATAGTATAACTCTAAGAAAGAGGCGATCTGTTTGTAATATTTACGGTTAATCAGATTAAATAATTAATTACATTTAGAAAAAGACTTTGACATCTCACTATTTGTTTGTATTCATCCTTTCATCCTTTCATCCTTTCATCCATTCAAAGTTAGCTTTCAGGTCACCAAGTTTTCATCACTCCTCTTCCTCACCATCGTGCGTTCCTCTCACTCCCTCCAATCCTCGCTCTCGTCTTTTCCTCCCTCTTTTTTTTGTCTTTCTCCTCTTTTCTTCTTTCTGGTCCTCGTCTCTTCTTCCTCTTCTCTCATCTGTTGCTGTTGCTTTCTGTCGTTGTCTTTACTTCTACCTTCTCCGCCACTTCCTTTTCTGCACCCACCCACTCTCTCATTATCTCACACACACACACATGCACGCACACGCACACACACGCACACACACACACACACACGCACACACTCTCTCTCTCTCTCTTGCACACACATACACTTTCTATTCCCCTCATCCAAGGTTATGGGTCCCCTTTAGACTGCACGCCACAGGCTTCAACATTGTGTATTTGTGTATTTCATCTTGTGCATCTACTGTGTGTGTGTGTGTGGAGCCATCAGCAGTGTTTCACAGTGGGGCTGTATAAACTGATTTTCCACGTCTTGTTCTCTCCAGCTGTCAGATGAACAGCAGCAGGATCCCGTCCGTCCTGCCGGGACACATTCAGGAAGGACTAACCCTTCCAGCGTTATTAGCAGTCACCATAGAAATAAAATTAATAGAAGAGACGCCACTGTTCACCAGCGCTCCGTCAGACGAGAGGATAATCACACCGTGGAGGAAGTTGGGAGCTGCCAGCTGTATTCTGCAAAAATAAATAAATAAATAAAAGATTAAAATTGCAGTTGTTGTTTGGGCCTGTTATTGGCTGCTGCTGCGCTCTGTGATTATTGCAATATTTTGTCTTAATCTCTATCACATTACAGATCTTCAAATGGGGTTAGATTGGTTTGGTCCAATCAACGTTGGACGAAACAGGAAGTAAAGTGACAACGACACAATAAGCACATTTAGCGACACTTCACATTATATTAACCAGGCCTGTTATCACACTGTGCTGGGAATAGTCAGCTTTCTTAGACTTAACTCAAATATTCTGTGTTACCGTAGCTGCAGTTTTATGATGTTAGCTATAAAAGTGCTAGCTTAGCTCATTTCTACTCAAGCTGTGCACCAATAAGCTACTTGCCTTAGCATCCTGTCTCTCAAATGCTGCAGCGCTGTCTTAAGATTTAAGACCGTAGTTGAAAAGAAAGAAAGATTTGGACGTCATTTTACTGCTTCCTGTGTAGAGAGGGAGAGAAACAGCAGCAGTTGATAAAGTAACCCGGTCGCTAACCAGCGTTAATCCTCTGATGTTTAACCCTTACAGGTTCTACTGCCTTGTTGTCATGATGTGTGGTGGCCAACTCATCAAGAGGATGCAGGGTGAGGTGTGGCCCTTCGTTGGTCGCAGAAATGTGGATCAGGGTGAGGCAGTTTGGTCTTGGGGGGTTTCCCCTCTCCACCTTTTCTGTGTCGCAAACCTCAATTTCTGCTGCCTAGCAACCTTGACAACATTGAAGTCTTTTTTATAAAAAAAAAAAAAGGTAACCACCTTGGTTTGAGAGTTGTATCTGATACTTGGGCTGTAGTCCTTACTGCAGCCGGCGCCCAGAGGCTCTCTCTACCCGATACCACCCCAGAGAACCAAACCCACCCTGCGAGGGCACAAACGGCTCAAATGGCCCAAAGTGAGCGACATCAAAGACTGGAACAAACCAGATTGAGACCTGAATTACAGTAAGTTCTGTACAGTAGGTCCATCCAAGCCAAGCAAAATATCCCAACACTCTCAACGGTAACAGCCTCTAATCTGGGAAGACGGCGTCTGGAGTCGAGGAGAAGAAACACCAGAACTCCACCAACACCAGCCATGTAGAGGAGAGATCCACCCCTCCAGGGGAGAAATGAAGAGGCTAAACACATAGTTCAGAAGAGGCCCTGTAAATGAAGAAGAGTTCAAAAACTGTCGGCCATCTTGAAAGGAAGTCAAAGAGTTGGCCATAAGGCCAGAACAGGATCTGTCCCCTGCACCAAGCACTAGACTGGAAGGTATATAAGAAATAAGAAACGCCCAGGGCTCTTTTGGAGGCTGTGGAACCGGTTCAAGAGGATCTGGAGAAAGGGTGAAGGGCTGTTTGTGCAAAAAGGAAGAAGGTACTTTGACTATAGACCAATTCTGGACAATATCACAACAGATATGTGGACACCTCTGTCCATAAAGGCCGGATCCCGGGATTCTCTGGATGTCTGGAACACAACAAGGTTCTCTGACAGATGATCCAGGAGGCCAAAACTTGCAGAGGCAACCTGACTGTTGTGCTGAGACGATGTATGACAGTTGACAGTGTATGAAGTTCCTTTGACATGTGTAGAATGAGTGGAGAGAAAGGTCATTTAGTGCCTCTGTGGTTGGGAAACCTTCCACGCTTTACTTCAGGAGGTCTCTACATAAGTCAGACATGCAGACATCACTACAAGATCAGGACAAGAGTGAGCAACTGTTACATCTGTGGCAGGAGCTGAGAACGTGTTGAGGTTTCATGACATCGTCAGAACACCATGCACAGGAAGACAAGAGTCCTGGAACTTAATGCAACAGCCAAATAAAGAAGAGCCAGGACAGGAGTGGAGTCTGGAACCTGGAGGAGGAAAGATGGAGATTAACTGCAATAGACCTCACATCCTACAGAAGAGAGAGAGATCCATGGGCAGATGTTTGGTGACTGGAGGCTTTGTGGATCTGTCTCCTGCTCTGATCTGTGTAGGTACTGCATGCGACTGACTCCATCAAAGAGGGAGTTGACCCACTGTTCAAGCTTTGTGGGGAAACGGGGGGGGGGCCCTATAGGGCGCTCATCTTGTCAGGTCCCTCTAGAACAGAAATGCAAGAAACACCAGTCACAAGGAAGAAGAAGAACAACAACAACTGGCCAGTTTGTCAGGGAGGGAGAGTCACAGCATGAGGCCTGATCATGGGACATGAAGGTAGACCTGGGGAAGACGGCTGCATTTCCCCCAGGTTGTCGAGACGACTTTGAGGCCAGATGTGGTACTGTGGTCTGAAGAGGCAGCGAAGATCATTCTCATCCAGCTTCCAGTCCCATGAGAATAACAGTACAATCACGTGTGTAGGATCATGAATGCCGGCCCATCGTAAATTAACAACACGCCCCCGGTGATCAGCCATTAACATAGATCTCCATACATGAATAGCCATATAAGGAGATCCTGACCACCATATTAGGAGGTAGGTGCATCCTGTTCACCTGCGGCCATGATGCAAACGAGGAAAGAGGGGGAGAGAGAAAAAAGAGCGATCGGGGATCAAAGGCATTTTGGATGAAGTGTCGTCCAGAAAAAATATTTAATTCTCTTCTGATAGAAGCGGTGTGACTGTGACAGGTCAAAGGCGTGGAGGGAAGAAAGAAGTAAAGCCGGAATAGTTTGATATGAAATATCAAACCATATTTGATATGAAAAAAAAAAAAAAACATATCTAGAGCGCTTGAGCAGCCACGGGAGGACGAGGCTCTTCACAGCCTCAGCTGTAGAGGAGCATGGTTGGATCAACACAAAGTTATAGGCAGGTTATATTGTAACAGAAGCACCAGCAGTCTGTCACAGCTCCATCCAAACCAGTGCAGACTGCGCATGAGAACACGGAGCGCGTAGCAACACAAATCAGTTTTTCTTCCGGTTTTCTATCAGATTATCATCATTAGATGGAGCCTTGATGTGTTTGTGCTCGTCCGATCCCTAAACCGTCTCCCCCTCCAAATATTTCTAATTGTTTGTCATGTTTAAATTACGTGTTTAAAAGGCATCGGTGCATTCTGAACATGAGAGAGAGTAATAGGGATTGAAATTGTAATTTTCAAACAGTGACAAGCAGTTTTTATTTGCATTCCTACATTTGATGACAGTCAGGAGCAGGTGTAGATTTCGTGAGTAGTTACTAACAAATCTGCACTACTAAAAGATTGATGAATGCGGAAAATGCACGTAAATTCGCGCTACACACAGTTTACGCACAAATCTGTGCTGCTCACGTTTCATGAATGAGACCCACTGAGTCTGAATGAAGGAGGAGCCTCTACAGTGTTCTCCATACATCCATTTATTCATTCATTTAAACCATGTCTGCCACGAATAGATTTTTCTACTTTTGGCTCGACCAACGTAATATCATTGCTTTAAAGGGACCTCTTTTTTTACTGCACATGACAGCATCTATCTTTACATTGTCAACTGATTTTATCCTTGCTGCATTCAGGCTACACATAAAATAATTCAGCCTGTTGTATTTTGCTCTGAGTGACTTTTATTGCTCCCTGTCTGCTCCTAACCTCCAGCATTTACCTATATGATACGTATGCCGTGTGATAAGCTGCGGTGTTTTCAGTGTCTGAACTCTGTCTGTAAAGCCAAATTTCCCCCATGAACAATAAAAGGCAGAATGACTGAATGAATTAGACCACAGAGTCTGAGGCAGCTACAGCAGACCTCAGTGGCCCCCTGTGACGCCGTTTCATTGTAGTTTCTATGGCAATTCAGCACCAGGATGGAAAACGATTCACCGTAGACTCACTACTGAAATACTTTAATTCTGCTAATGACGGAGGGAGCGTTTCTACTGTCAGCTGGGTGATAATGGGACATGGAGGATGGGAGGAAGAAGATGCAAAAAAGAGAAAGAGTGAGGGATGGCTCTGAGCAGACAGGAAGCTGCAGAGGAAAGAGATAAGAGAAGGAGAAAAGAGAGGTTAACATAATCTGTTTATAAGATATTAACCAGTTCTGTACATCTTTTTGTTTGTTTCAGTAGCTGTCCTGAGTGAGTCACACCGACTGATCGGCTCATCCTTGAGTCCCGGTGAGGGGAAAGAAAGAAGAAATTCCCTCAAGGTGTTCCAAAGATATTGTGTCCACAAGAATGAGACCAATGAAAACTACACTCTTAGAAATAAGGGTTCCAAAAGGGTTCTTCTACAAGGGCTGAGGTTCTACCTGAAAAACCCTTTCCTGAATAAAGGGTTCTTGGTAACACTAAGGGTTCCAGTAAGAACCATTTTGATCCAGAGAACCCTTAAAAACCCTTTCCTGAAGAAAGGGTTTTTAAGGGTTCTTGGTAACACCAAGGGTTCCAGTAAAAGGGTTCTTGGTGGAACTCCCTGTGTGGGTTCTAGATGAAACCATAAGAAGTCAGATATTTTCTGGATGAAACCCCCAGTAAGGGTTCTGGGTGAAACCAATACGCCATAAAAGGGATTTTTGTAGAACCTCTCATTGGGGGTTCTAGGTGTAACCTTTCACAGATGGTTCTAGGTAGAACCCTTTATGTGTTGGGTTCTAGGTATAACCCTTTAAGTTGGGTTCTGGGTAGAACCTTCCAAAAGGGTTCCAGGTAGAAACTTTAAAGGTTCCACCTGAAGCCAAAAAGGGTTCTCGTATGAGGACAAGCCAAAGAACCTTATATGGTTCTACATAGCACTTTTATTTCTAAGAGTGTACATGGCTGAAAAGAGGACTTCATTTTCAAACTAATTTGACCTTTGTTTTGCAGACGACCAGTTACGATGCAGAGCATATTGTTCTTCCTATTTTTGGCCCAGGCTAAATCTGAGCATCATTTTTCTTTACCTGCATATTTTATAGGTTATATATTTCTGTGAGGTTTTAACAGAGAACAGCCGTGTACCACATTAACATTAACATGATCAACACGATGAAGAGCGGATTCAGCGAGGAGCGAAGCAGCAGCAGCAGAGGAGAACCAGGCGACTGCTGCCATCTCTAAAAGCTGTTTCCTCTCTTGACATTTGCTCCACAACATCATTAACAAACCACAAATTCAGTTGTTTTTGTCTCTTTGTCGCTTGTCAGCGGGTGTTATTGATTGTTACCATGGTGATGCACACACTGTTTGGTTAAGGGAGGGGTGAGGTTGGTGAACTGTCTCTGGTCCCACACGACATTTTCACAAACAAACATACATGGAAGCGACCGACAGCTCCTTCAGCGTGATGTCGGCAGCTCATCTCTTCAGATCTATGTCAGTAGTCGTCGTCCTTGGGCTCGACCTGCGTGAGAACAAAACCAGAAAAAGAAAAATGCATCTGATTTACTTCTAAACTGCTGGTATGTGTCAGGTATGCTGTCTTATAAGGCATCTCTAGTACTTACATCAGTGAGTTCAGTGACGGTGTTGATTGGAGAAAGTTTCTCCTGTGTGGTAAAACATATGTAAGTCAGTCACACGTGGGACTTTGTGTCAATACTGAACTGAATCTGTAAAGAATAAACAACGTAGTCTTTCTTTCTTCATTGTAGAAACACAGTGAACAGAACTAACTGTTACAGATGTATGTGTTGGAATAAAAACTGATGCAGCAGCGACCTCTAGTGGCCTCTGTGTAGATCACATGGACAAATGAACAATAAAGACAGTTGATAATTACCTGCTCTTCTATTTGGTCGATGAAAGTTTCAGCCTCATCCAACAGTTTTTCCCACCCTTCTGGCTTTGCTTTGACCGGACCATTTTTTTCCGCACATGGTGTCAGTCTTTGTTTCTGTTCCCCCTGCTGGCTGCTGTTCTTGGTCTGGCTGCTGTTCTTGGTCTGGCTGCTGGTCTTGGTCTGGCTGCTGGTCTTGGTCTGGCTGCTGGTCTTGGTCTGGCTGCTGTTCTTGGTCTGGCTGCTGGTCTTGGTCTGGCCCTGTGAGACAACCACAACACGAAGAGGACAATACATGGTATGTAGTGAACTGCTGGGATGTGTCAGTATGTTATCTTATGGGGCGTTCACACCAAAAGTGACAGAAACAACAAAATCACTTGAACCGCTTGTATCGTGCTACTTGATCATTTTTGGATCTTGGCTTCATTCACTTCATTAGCGCTAGTTGTTGTGCTTGACGCTTGAAAAACAACAAAAACAACAACAACATCGCTGCCATGTTTTATCTGGACCAGAATAAAAAATAAGAGCCATGGGCCAAATCTGTGAGACAATCTGTGGCTTGTTTTATACGTTAACGACTGTATTTCAAATGAAACATTAGCGTTGGCTAGAGTCCTGCTTACGTCAGGGAAGTGACATCAGAAAATACTTGTCACTGATTGGATGTCGGCGCGATGTCGTCTGAAAAGTTCAAATTTTCCAACTTTATTTGTGTCGGTTCAGACGCTTCATCCGCGTTGCGTCTCGTCATGCCAGACCCTTCATTCATGCCGACTGATATTAAATTGCACGTTATCGCTCCATTTACATTGGTTTTGTACGTAGAGTTGCAGATCGATGTGTGTCTATGGCTTTTGGTGCGAATGTCCCGTTACAGTGTAAGCCTACTGTACCTGTAGTACTACTTACTTTACTGAGGGTGTTGATTGGAGAAAGTTTATCCTGTGTGTTAAAATGTACATGTTAGTACTTCTGTTACAAGTCAGTCATATCTATTTACAAGCAATTCATAGATGTCAGAAATCCTTTGTAAGAATTGTCACCAACTCTTCTTATTTAGCCCCAACAAAACCACTATTTAAACAATTAAAACTTCTTACAATTTATGAGGTGAACAAGTACCAAACAGGGGTTCTTATGTACAAAGTAATTTGCCTTCCTGTATCTCTACCCATTTTTTTTCAAAGTTATTTTGAGTTTAACTCACATTATCATACACATTCTACAAGAAGGTCCTGATTTACATATTCCTTTTTGTAGGACCTCTGTTGCTAAATTTTCATTTGTTTATCAAGGTGCAGTGCTGTGGAATGATATAAAACATTCTTTAGAATCTAGTTTTTCTATAAATACATTTAAAATTAAGTTCAAACAATACCTCCAGACCTAGTCACATCCGTGCATTATTGGGTCTTGTATGTATTTATTTATTTTTACTATTTTTTTTTCTTCATTTTTTTCTCCTTTTTTCTTTGTTATATATAAATTCTAATGGTAAATGTTGTTTTACCAAATGTTGAAGGTAAATGTTGTATTTAAATATCTGTCTGTGTATAAGATGAGGATATGCAATTGTATGCTTATGTATGTGAAATTGGGGAGGGGTGGGTATAGGGTGGGGAGGGGGGAGTAAAGTTATATAAAGTTATTAAATTGATTAAAAGGGAGATTGGATAAGGTTTGATCTCTCCTGCACTTTTTTTAAAATAATCTTTTTACTGATTTTGTACTTGTATATGTCCGTTGGTGCAAATAAACAATAAATAAAAAAATATCTGGTACATACATGGTACGTCATGTCAGTGTTAAACTGTGAATCTGTCAAGACGTCTGTCAAGGTGTTGGAATGAAAACTGATGCAGCAGCGACCTCTAGTGACCTCTGTGTAGATGACATGTGCCCTACTCTACCAAGTTTGTTTGTTTGTTTTTTACAGCAGTGTCATGTTAATTATCTTTCTTTGTAGTCTCTGTTGGATACAAAATGAATTATGTTGTTATGTTGTTATGTCCTTGTGTTAAATTTAATGGCTTTTCACACCTTGCCAGGAGGACTACCAGTTTGTTTGTTTACATTTTTTTTACATTAATGTGCACTGTCCTCCTTAAATAAATAAAACACAGCTATGAAACCTGAGCCTTAACTTTTACTCATGTTGGTCTCTGATTTATATAATGATTTATATTAACATGTTGTATTGTTCCATATTTAAAGAACCAGATTACTTCGAAACAACTGTCTGACTCAAGTACCTGCTAGTAATTAAAGAATATACCACGGTACAGTACTTGACGTTATCACTACTGTCCATCAGGATTTCAACAGCGTCCTCTACATGTCACAGTCTTCAGTCAGAGATGATAATTCTTTGGGTCTCCATGTTATAGAGGTGATCATGAATTAATCAACAGAACCCATGTCTCTAAACCTAGAACATGTTCGACTGGAGAAGTGAACCCTCCAGGAGGAAGTAGGAAGAGGTGTTGATAATAATTACCTGCTTTCCTGTTTCGTGGATGAAGCTTTCAACAGCATCCAGACATTCTTCCCACGCTCGTCGACTGATCAAGTCGTTCACTCTCTCAGTTAAAATACTTTTCTGTTTGTCTTTCATCGTCTGCGACACGACGTCTTCCCCGACCTCCAGGATCAGCTCGTGCACCAGGACCTCCCTCCTGCAACACTGGAGACAACACTCATCGGCGCAGACCGTCCAGGTGGAGAGGAAGACGGCGCCCACCAAGGTGATGGCAAAGAGCAGGGAGATGCCGTACAGCTGAGAGGAAAGGCAGGAAAGGACAGGAAGTGACTCATGGATAAGTGCGTATTAAAGCCAGTCGTCCTGTACGGTCTACGGATCAGAACGCTCTTACCCTTGAATTACTTTTCATCTCGGCAATGGTCACCACGGGGATTCCTCCGGGCGTGATCTCCTTCTTGGCTTTGCATTGCAGCTCCGCCACCACCTTTGGATTGTGGTTGCAACAGCAAACGTACCATTCTGCATCAATCAGCACGGAGGCAGCCCACAGCAGACCCACGCACACGGCCTTGGCGGCACGACGGAGCAACACGCAACCAAAGTGACAAGAGCCCTTGGTGGTGGTGTAGCTCCAGGCCCTCTGGAAGGACAGGTCGGTGGAGAGCATCAGGAGGGTCACGATCAGACACGGCATGATCATGTAGACACGGCAGTAATCGCTCTGTGGTTTACAGGAGCAGGGAAACTCATTCTCAAATACATGGTAAGAAAAAACCAGAACGCTAAAGACGATGGCGTTGGCGTTGTCTTTGACCTGACCGATGAGCTTCTGCAGCGGCAGAACCAGGGCCTGCATCGTTGGAGGAGATTGGTCTGATACGTCTTGGAGATAAACACCGACTGGAGTATCAACATGAAACCATGCCCTCCTCTTTTCTTTTCTTTTTTTTATTCCAATAGAGGCCAGAAAGTACATTAAGCAAATGGAAGTACATTAAACTGCACTCTTAACTGTTGCTGCTGCTGCTGCGGTGAGAGATGCTGTGTCAGATATCAGGGATCGAAATCATCAGAACTCATTTGAAATAAATGTAAAAAGCCTCAAAGACTGAGTCATAAGAATAAAACAAGATGTCTGACTCCATCATCATCCAAATCCCCCCCAAAAAGTTTTTGTCATTACAGACCTCAGAGGTCATTTTAAATGATTTTAAAGGGATAGTTCACATTTTGGCAAATTGACCCATCACCATAATCCCTATAGTCATAGCAGTAGGTTCGTTACCTTTAATTGTCGGTGCAAGCTATTTTTAGAACGGTAGCTGTCATAGCGGAGGCTAGGATTTCTTGGTTTCCCTCATCAAACTCATCAAATACATTTTCTGGCTCTTTATTGATTAAAATGATCTTTATGCATCCTGATACATTGTATTTTAATTTTATTAGTTTATTTAGTTATTACTATATTATAGCTATATGTGGGCACTCCCTCTACTTCAGTGTTGTTTTATGTTTGTAGGATGTCATGTTGTTTGTATAATGTCTCTAATGTGATTTTTTTTTTTAAATGTTGGCATAACTTGTTTTGGTGTAGTTGTCACTGCAGATCTACTTGTGTGGAGAACTCTTACATCAACGTCCTCTTCAGTTTTTTATCCTGAAATAACCTCCTCAATTTTCTCCACCTTCCTCTTGTTTCCTCTTGTTCTCACTCCTCCACTTTATCCTCTTTTACTTCCCTCTCCTTTTTTCACTTTCCTCTTCTTCCTCCTCCACTTCTCTTCCCTCTTCTCCACTTCCTCAACAAATGCCAGTCTTAAACCGGTCAAAGTTGCTGTTCCTCCAAATAAGATTTCATAATTTAATTTTTTTGCAGCACAGATGCACACATACACAACAATGACAGGTCACTGCTGCCATAGATGAATAAAAACCAGTCAAACTGAAACTGTCAAAGAACTACATGTATAACAATCCTCCTACTGCTTTTTCCATAATCACAAAATTGCAACAGTTTTTCTCAAAATAGCTTTAGCACCAATCTAATGCAAATTAAACACTGAAACTTTTGAAGCTAGAGATGGAAAAAGACTTGAGTTTCAATTTAGTTCATTTATTCACTGCAGTTCAAACTAAAGTTCAAATTGTTATGATTGATATTGTATTATAGTGCTTAAGATTTAAGAACATAAAAAAAGTACTTTTTATCCCCTTCAAAGCAAAAACTAAATCATTTGATTTAATACAAGAGGCATTGATGCAGTCAGCTGGTCTGTGACCCTCTGGGCTTGTGGAGAGTTTTCCGTCAATGGTTCTGAGCTCTGAAAGGAAAAAAACACAGCATTTGTGGTTAGAAGCCCTGAAATCCTTCGCTTGAGTCAAAACATGAACACAAATGTGTGAAAATATTCCAATACACCCAAAATTAAAGGCATAGTTCAACAAATTGGCCCATTGACTATTTTTAGAACGACGGAGCAAGCTATAGTCTTAGGAGTAAAGAAACAAACTTGCTTGACTATTTCATTTGTCATTTGCCAAAGTGTTGAACTATCCCTTTAAAACTACATTTAATCCAGTGAGATGTGCAGAAATCTAAATGGTGGCAAAAATAAGAATGGGATACACATGGGAAAAATAAAGGTCACCCAAAAATCAAACCTACTGCTCATGTGGACTAAGAGCTGGGGAGTTTTCAGAGTCCTGTTCCTTCTCTGAACGGGGGTGGGCCAGGATTTGTCCAAAATGGTTGGAATGGATCCCTCCCAAAATTACATTTAATAAAGTGAGATGTGAATGAGTGAAATTTGAATTTTGGGTGAACTATCCCTTTAAAGCGAGGATCATCACAGGAGATAAGAGGTTTTTCCACATTCACATTCCTGAGTGTCTCCAAAAATGTAAACGCTTAAAATGTTGTATTTGTCTGTGTATAATTCACTGGTAACGAATTCAGTTCATTCATAAAGACAAATATCACATTCAGCCTAAACTGGTTGTAAATAACGTTGTTTTCTATCGGGGGAAGACACTGACTGCTCACCTTGTGTCCGTCCCTCTCAGTCAGAACAGGTCGGCTCAGCAGAGGCTTTGATGAGTTCCTCAGCAACATCAAAACACTCTTCCCACCGTCCGCCACGGATTCTGTTCTCAATTTCCTCCGTCAGCTTTTCCTTTGCATATTTCCTCAAAATCTCTTTCAGCACATTTTTCTCCTCTTTCAGAATCAGTTCGTAAAACAAGTGTCTTCTTTCACAACTTGAAGGTTTCCTCCATCCAAACAGCGACAGCAGGGCCGGCACGCCAACGATACCGAAGAGCAAAAAGGTGCCAATCATCTTTAAAAAAGAAGAAGAAGAAAAAGGATATTATTTCTGATTCTGCAGCTTAGTATAAATACGAGACACAAGAAGAAAAACTCACCCTTGACTCGTTCTTCAGCTCAGCGATGATGACTCTGTCTTCATCAGTGGTGAGGTCTTTGCAGGCCAGCTGTGCCTGTTGCTCAGAGTGATCGTTCATGCAGCAAACGTACCAGTCTCCATCGACTAAAACACACACGACCCACAGCAAACCAATAAAAGCTGCTTTGATGACGTGATGGAAGCAAAACCCCAAGAAGCTGCAGGTAGGAAGTGGAGCGCTGCCCCCAGATGCAGAACACAAGTGTCTGCAGACTCTCTGAAACGCCCCGTCCGTCCAGAGAACAAAGACAAACACGATGAAAACGGGCAGAACCAGGTACAAGTTGCAGTCGAAGTTCTGTGGTTTGCAGGTGCAGTAGAAGTCTCTGCAGCCGAGCAGGATGAAAATAGCAACGACTGCAACGTAAGAGCAGAATCTAGCACAGAGGAAATCTGCCCGTCCCCCCTCCATCTCTGAAGTGCAGTTGCCATCTGCTGACAAGATGCAGCTCGTACCCTCTGAACCCCCGCCCACGTGACAACACACTTCCTGTTTGGTTTTTGTCTGTGTTCTGCATGCCACTGTCTTCCTAGGAATTCTTCTTCTTCTTCTGAGGAAGTCATACTGCCCATGGGCGAAAACTCACCAAACAAATGTCCGACCCCGTGCCAGATTTACTCAACTCCAAGTACATGCCCCCCCCCACCCCCTGGGGGGGGCACAATAACCGTTTACATTTAAAAAATTCCTACCAAACCAACGGTAGATGCTACAGCTGTGAAACTTCACCACAACGTAGCCTCGATGCTGCTGGAACTTCTGTCAACTTAAACTTATTACAAATGATGAAGTTCATCACTCTGTTTTTTTCAATAAGTGTAAAACTTTTAAAATGTATCTCCTCCTACAATCTTTACTCAATTGTCACCAAACTTGCTGCAGAGCATCTCCAGACTGTCCTCCACAAAACTGGAAACGGATTTTTGATTGTAAAAATTAGACCATCATGAAATTGACTGTAAACAAATAAACATTTTCTATCTTCCTGAAAAAAAATTAGAATATTTTGGAGTCATGGTTGATGAGGTTTGGCCAGAACCAGGGTGTAGACGTTGGGACCAAATGACAATAAGGTCCAGAGTTTAATGAGACTGGGGGGTGGGGGATTTCCCTCAATCTATGATATTCATTCCCTGACTCTCTCCCTGCTCCATCCTCCATCCCTCCATCCCTCTATCCTTATCCTGCTCCATCCCTCTGTCCTTCCTCTGCTCCATCTCCATCCTTCCTCTCTGCTCCATCCTTCCACCAGTTGCTCCATCCCTCCATCCAAAACTCGGCTCCAGAACCATTCAGAACTCTCTGAACTCCATCCCTCCATCCCAGTCCTCAGAACCTCCATCCTTCCTCTCAGCTCCATCCCTCCATTCTTCAGAACTCTCTGCTCCATCCCTCCATCCTTCCAGAACCAGCTCCATCCCTCCAGTCCATCCCAGATCCTTCCTCCTGAATCCTTCCTCTCTGCTCCATTCCAGAACTCTGCTCCATCCCTCCATCCAGAACCTCCTTCTGCTCCATCCCTCAGAACTCTGCTCCATCCCTCCATTCCAGCTCCATCCCTCCATCCTTCCTCTCTGCTCCATCCCTCCATCCGTCCAGAACCTCCTCTCTGCTCCACCAGATCCTTCCTCTCTGCTCCAGGACCTCCTCTCTGCTCCAGATCCAGTCAGATCCTTCCTCTCAGCTCCATCCTTCCATCCTTCCTCTCTGCTCCATCCCTCCAGAACTCTCTGCTCCATCCCTCCATCCTTCCTCTCTGCTCCAGAACCATCCAGAACTCTGCTCCAGAACTCTATCCTTCCTCTCAGAACCATCCCTCCATCCTTCCTCTCTGCTCCAGAACCATCCTTACCAGCTCCATTCCAGAACCTCCTACCAGAACCATCCTTCCAGAACCAGGACCAGAACTGTTTCCAAAACCGGTACCAGAACCAGTTCAGAACCGGAACTGGACCAGTACCAGAACCGGTTCCAGAACCGGTACCAGAACCAGTTCCAGAACCGGACCGGTACCAGAACCAGTACCAGAACCAGGACCAGAACCGGTACCAGAACCAGTACCAGAACCAGGACCAGAACCAGGACCAGTACCGGTACCAGAACCAGTACCAGAACCAGTACCAGAACCGGTACCAGAACCAGGACCAGTACCAGAACCAGTACCAGAACCGGTACCAGAACCGGTACCAGAACCAGGACCAGTACCAGAACCGGTACCAGAACCAGTACCAGAACCAGTACCAGAACCGGTACCAGAACCAGGACCAGAACCGGTACCAGAACCAGTACCAGAACCGGTACCAGAACCAGGACCAGTACCGGTACCAGAACCAGCACCAGAACCAGTACCAGAACCAGTACCAGAACCGGTACCAGAACCAGGACCAGGACCAGAATTTAATCCCATAATTGATATGATAAAAACACACAATTGTCCTTGAAGCCTCTACAAAGAACTTGTAACTGGATCAAAAGTCTGTAGTTTCTGCTGATGTCTCTGTGTGGCTGCAACAGCAAATAAGGCCATCGGTGGGAGGAGAAGTTCAAGTTATTTTTTTTCTTAGACTATTATAATTTTTTATTTAGCCTATTTTGTTTGATGCTAATGCAGCATTACTATGAGTATTATCAGGGTCTTACGCAGAATAATTCAGTCATGCAAAGATTAGACTACTGGGGTTTTTCGTGGGCCCCACTGGACGCTGGGCCCCTAGAATTATCACCACCTTTCTCCCCTATACGGCCCTGCCTACAACCTCATCTTTTACAGCCTCGTTCAGTCTGTTTCTGCCTGATAGGAAGACTGTGTTAGCCTTAGAACTGTAGCCTATGTGTTTACCTGCTGGAGGGCCTAACATTAGCAAGCTGTAAATACTATTTTGCGTGTGGACTTATAGGCAAACTGACTCCTAACTTTAGTTTTAACACAGTAGCTGTGTGTATCATCACCTATGCTGTTTCTACCTGCTAGGGGAGCTAATATTAGCTAGCTCTTACTAATGCATTCAGTCTGGAGGGGAGCTCACACTAATACTGTGCAATCAAATTCCCTAAACAGAAATGTGAGTTATTCCAAAGCTTGTTATTGGATAGTTTTGGGAACCCAGGACCTTCCAAGAGGCCGTTCAGTGAGGTAGTTGTGCTTGAGACCAAGACAACAGTGTGAAACGTCTGCATCACAACTGAATGCATTAGTTGAAATACTTTGGGTGGCCAAGGTTGTGAGGTTTGAATTGTGAAGAAATGATTTGCTGTGTCTTCGTGTTGAAGGCATTAGTTCTGCTGTGTTCTGGTGAGGTTGGGCAGGAAATCCAAACAGCCTCTTCCTCTTTCTCATGTGACCACAACTGCATACCTCAGCACAAGCAGGCGATGTTCTCACGTAAAGGGATGTGATGAGTGATGACCCACTAAGAGATCAGCTTATGTCCTGTAGGTTTAAAATGTTTTAGCGGATAAACCCTTTATTGAGTCAATAACTAACTTTTAATTGCAATTTCAGAGCCTTTCTGAACTAGTGGAATAGTGATTTTGGTATTTTAGAAAAATATGATATGTTATGACATGATTCATTTTTCACACAATGTAATCAGTGGTTTTTCTCGTTTCCTCAAAGAAACTATAAGTGTCGGGATGTGAATGTTTATTTTGACATGAAATTCAATTAGGAACTACAAGAAAATATATCTTTGTACATCTTACAAATGTATAAATTAGCCTTCATACAAGTATTTGCAAATATCTGTATTAGCTTGCTTGTTGCTGCCACAGTTCACATTCATAAGAACCCACACCTGCGTCCGTTACACGCTAAAATAAGTCTGAACTACCCGAAGCTAAACTACGATGTACTAAGGCCTTTAGAAAAGTCACATTAGAGTTCCATCTGTGTGTACTTCACTGTCTGAGGACATTAAACAGATATTCATGTGAATAACGCTATCATCCTTTGATACTGCAGAAAACTGCTAAGTGTAACCAGGACAGAGCTCCGTACACCCAGCTGCTATTTAGACACTGTACAAATAAATACAATCAACAGACAAATACAAAATGTGAACAGGAAAAAACAAGACCTGTATCAAAAACAGTTGCTTATAATGCTGCACAGAAAATATTGAAATTAAAATAAAATCTAATGTAGCCTAATAAATTGTGCAAATACAAAAATTGATTCACTTTTCAGCTTGTTTTGAATTTTTTTTAAAAGTTAACAACTCTCTTCCATTTTGTAGTGCGAAGCAAATATTGGAGGGCGTTGTATACAAAAGGAGCTTCAAACATTTATCATTTTTATACTAAAGTTTTGTTCTCGTGAACGTTTACCGTGTCTTTGACTAAGAATCCTAAGTGGATCCAGGCGGGTTCCCTGAGGAGCTCCTTCACAAAAGCTTCATGAAACCTGGCACTTTATCTGGACACTAGAGACGCTTAGAGGTTATTTAACTTATTATTTCCACTTCTAATTTTCAGATACAAATTACTGGGAACTTTGTATTGTTGGTAGAAATACAATTAGCAATTATTTCTTTTGAAAAACATACAAATTAGTGATAGATTTTCCAAATCTATTGGTGCAACTGTCACACCTTATAATCACGTTAAATATTTATAAATAATAAAATGGACTATACAATAAGATAGCATAAGAAGCATATCGAGCAAATTAGTTTACAATGGAAGGACAAAAATATATTCCATTAAATTTTCTTCAGGTGAGGACTTAAAATAAAAAACAAAAAAATGACATTTTGAAGCTAAAGTTTCACAAGAATATAATGTATAAAATTCAATCTGAACAAATTATATGTAAATCACATATGTGACATTGATTCCTGAACTTTTTTTTTTCCATTTGTTTTTATAGCAAATATGTAATATGTACCCTACAGAATGAATAATATCTTTAGAAGCAACAGGAAAAAAGGTTTGATATAATCAGCATTCAGCCGATCATGGTTAAATCTCAACTTCCTTGATCTATATTGCATTTCAAAGTAAGAGCACACTATGGTTTCATTTAAAATGAGGAAGTCAAAGTAGTGGCTTTGTTAAACGATGAGAGTGAACCGGCCTGTTTAGTTAAACCATGATCAGAATCAGACGTGACAGACTGAGTTCAGTTTGAGTGTTTCAAGGTTAAAAATGAAGTGTTTCATTTAAAAATGAACAGAAACATACAAGTAAGTCATAGAAAAAATAATCACCTGAAATTCCCCAGCTGAACGTGATTCTGCTTGGTTTAAAAGTTTTAGGTATTTACTGTTTCTTTCAGCAGCAGAGAGCACCTGAGGGAATCTGCTGTGAACGTTGATCATATTCCAGCTTGAAAATTAAAAAATCACAGCTTACATCCAGCGCCCGTCAGAAATATCCATGAGAAATACCCGTAATCCAGAAAAGTGACTGCTGTTGTGCAGCTATATTCCCGTCTGGTCCTTTATCCAGCTGCGGTATTTGGTGATTCGGGTGTAAACCCCCGGTTTGTTCCTTCGACCGCAGCCGTCGCCCCAGCTCACCACGCCAGCCAGGAAGACACGCCCACTGGGGCCCGTGACGGACAGTGGACCGCCGGAGTCGCCCTGAGACGGACGGAGAGGAACGTTATAGCAGAACAATACTCAAGTGGAGGAATCTTATCTTGATTGGTAAAGGGATAGGGTTACCTTTAATTGTCGGTGCAAGATATTTTTAGAACGGCGGAAAAATTCATGTCAAAACCTCTGATGCACGTTGCCTTCAGGGACAGAGTTTTTTCAGGGAAATTCAGTCTGATGTATTTCAGGGACCAGTCTCTAAAACAACTCTGTGTGGTAACGTTGTGTTATTATCTCATAGCGTGGTGAATGTGCAGGTCACAACTTGTCCACCAGAGCGTTGTGGAGTTGTTGGATTGTGTATTTGATGAGTTTGATGAGGGAAACCAAGAAATCCCATAATGAGCCTCCGTAGCGTAGCTCTGAGCAGCTCACGGCTCTGCTCCACCGTTCTAAAAATAGCTTGCACCGACAATTAAAGGTAACGAACCTACTGCTATGACTATAGGGGTTATGGTGATGGGCCAATTTTCCAAAATGTTGAACTGTCCCTTTAAGCCACTAGCAGCCTCAAGTTTATAGAAGTGAAAATCATGTTGACAGATGCTTCCACATCTGCTCTGTATGAACTATCAGGATATTCAGATCAAGCCTGTTGCCATTTATTCATATGATGGCTCTCAAAGTATCTTTATTTATTATCATTTCTATCACATTTTGTACAAAAAAGTTCAAATGATTCCTTCGTCATGTCCCTCCTTCAGGCTACACTGAAACCAGACTTTGTAAACGGTACCTGACAGGCGTCCACGCCTCCTTTGAGGACTCCAGCACACAGCATCTGGTCCGTGACCTCGTCCTCCATCAGCCTCTTACACACGGTGCCGTTGACGATGCGAACCTCTGCCTTCTGCAGGATGGTCGCAGCAAAACCTGACAGAGAAAACATCAATTATTACAAATTCTGCACTAATAAATGTTGGCCGTTCTTGCATAAAAATAAAACATATTTAAACCCAGATTTTAAATGAAGTCCAGCCTGTGCTGGAGTAACTTACTGCAGTCTTAACATGATGTCATCTGACCCCAAAGACCATGATTTGAGGAGATTTTCTGAGTCAGTTCCCACTTTTCACCACTAGATGTCAGAATTTTGGCCCATCTAAGTTTAGATTTAAACAGCTACTGAAAATGTTTCTTAATAAATAAGAAAAACTCTACACATCTACAACACTAAATTGTTGTTTTCAATAGTTGAACCTTATCTTCAGTGCAGGGTTTTTGCAGAGTGTTCATTCTAACAACCAACATCTTTTTGTCGTTCCTCAGTTACAGACTGTTACAGAGTTACATTGCAACTCTTTGATGTCAACCCACCTCCCTCTCTGGTCGCTCCCCAGCCGGTGATCCACGCCACTTGGCCTGCTGGGAAGTCGAAGGTGGGGGAGGGCAGACAGATGGGCCAGATGTTCTGGTTGAGTTTGACCTCAGTGTCCAGCTCCATCAGGGCGATGTCATTGTTGTAGTTGAAGGGGTTGTAGTCTCGGTGGGCGATGATCCTCTTGATGTTCCTCCTCACCGTCCACTCGTTGGTCTGGCTCTGCACGTGCAGACCCAGCAAGGCCTCCCATTGGTCCGCCTGCGAGTACCTGCATCAACACAGTCACAGAGTCAGGGCGGAGAAATAGAAAAACAAAAACCTCAGCTCGGGGACATTTCACAGGGCTCGTCCCTCGTCAGTCTGATACAACTAATGCTGTGTGTCTATGTATATAACAGCCAGGTAATAACATAATAGCCAGAATTAAAACAGGTTATGGTTGTCGCACTGCAAAAACTCAAAATCTTTCCAAGAATATTTGTCTCATTTCTAGTCAAAACTAAACCCTTTCCACTTAAAATCAGACTCATCACCTAAAAATTAACTTGTTTTCAGATCATTTTCACTTGTTTCAAACAAATTTTCACTTGAAATCAGTAGAAAAATCTGCCAATGAAGCAAGTTTTTTGTGCTTGTAATAAGAAAGAAAAACTTGCTGCATTGACCCTTTAAAATGCAAAGTCTTGTGGTGCGTGGGCAGCATCATTTCTCTGCCGGTTCCTACTTGTTTGGTCCCTTGTCCTGGACGCAGTGAGCAGCGGTCAGCAGCCAGTGGCGACTCAGCACAGACGCTCCACACACGTGACCCGTGCCCCTGATGTGGAGGCTGACCTGCCACGGCCACTCGCCCTCCCGCGACACCTGCCCGCCCACGATACGAGAGCTTCGGTACGGCCGGGCCCCGCACTCTGCAAACACACACACACATACACAGAGAAATGAGACACAAGGAGACGTCCAGCTGAAGTCAGGCTGCAGCCAGTGTTGGTGGATGTGCAGGAAACCTACGGCAGTCTTCCTCGTCAGAGCCGTCCTCGCAGTCCTGCTCGCCGTCACACTCTGGGTTCAGTTTACTGATGCAGCGCCCGCTCCTGCAGCGGAAGGTGAACTCTGAGCACTGCTGCAGAACCAGAGCTGCACCACACGAGACAAGGTGTCAGGACTCACAATTAACTCAACAATAATCAGTTGTCAACTATTTCAATAATCAAATAATCGGTTTGAGTCGTTTAAATTCTCTGATTCCAGCTTCTTCAATGTGAACATTTCTGGTTTCTTGGTTCCTTTATGATGATAAACTGAGGCGATAAACCTTTAACATTTTATTGTTCAAACAAATCAATTAAAGGGATAGTTCAACATTCTGGCAAATTGGCCCATTGCCATAACCCCTATAGTCATAGCAGTCGGTTCGTTACCTTTAATTGTCGGTGCAAGCTGTTTTTAGAACGGCGGAGCTAATCAACAGATTCATCGATACTGAAATGAATCTAATAGGAGGAGTGACTGGAGACCAATAACACAACAGGTGTCTCACTAATTCCTTATTTGAATGCCTGCTATTGTAAATAAAGATGATGTGTCATCGCCCATCGGTCTCTCGCCCTCTGGACTGATCCACCTGTCTCTCAAGGCGCCACACCCTCAGCTGAGCAGGTGAGTCTTATAAGAAGAACTCAGCATTGTCTTGAAGGAGGAAGAAGCTAAAGGGCAGAACTGGTTTATGAACCAGGCTGGAAACTAACTCCCTCGCTGTCGGAGCCAGACTCTAGTGTTCATTAGACTTCATTATTCATGCACGCGCCTTGGCAGATGTTTGCTGTCACTATTTGCTTCCTTACAGCGTCTGTTTGAGAAACCAGTTTGTCCTCTTACATTTTTCACATTTGGACTCGTCGGATCCGTCGGCGCAGTCGTCTTCTCCGTTGCACCTCAGCGCCTCCGGGATGCAGCGGCCGTTTCTGCAGAGAAACTCTGCTGCTCTACATTTCACTGTGACGGAGAAGACGAGTGTGTGAGACGTTGATGCATCAGCTAGACCCTCGGTGCACGTGGATGTGTGTGTTTCTGCAGGTTTACCACAGTTCTCTTCGTCTGTGTTGTCTCCACAGTCGTCGGCCCCGTCACACTCCCAGAACTTTGGTTTACAGCGTCCGTTTTTACACCTCATCTGGGACGCGTCGCACTCTGAGCAGCACACACAGAAGAGTCGTCATGAAAAATGCAATGCACTTATATAGGACATAAGGATTAAATATTAAATAAAAGTCATTTAATGCCTAAAATTGATTATACGTCCAGTAGCACAACGTTCACACCGGACCTTTTGTTTTTCTAACGAGTTTACATGTTAAGTCAATGCAAACGAGTGATTGAGCGTTTAATCGTCCAGGTGAAAAAACACTGGCTCAGAGAGACGGAGCGATTTTTGGCAAAAAACAAAAAAAACAAAAACTTAAAAACTGAGAGCGAGTGCGTGTCACGACTTCCTGTATCTGGCCCTTCAAATTAAAAGCCGTATAACCGTTCATATACAGTTCAGTCACATTGATTTTGGCTCCAAATGTTGTTGTTTTTTCCTGCAACTAATCAACCAATGAGATTTTGGTCGACTATTTGGGGGCAGCCCTCGTATTCAGTTTCTGAACGGTGACGACACGGCTCCAACAGTTTGGTAAAACCACCTGAGGCCTGCATCATCATCATACCGCGGTAAATGTGGAGGAAGTTTGAAGGTATCAAAATGTGGACTCACTGCAGTCGTCTTCGTCGCTGCTGTCTCCGCAGTCGTTCCAGCCGTCGCAGCGCAGAGTCGTGTTGATGCACAGGTTGTTGGTGCACTGGAACCGTCCCGGACAAGCTGAGGGACGACATCACACGGTCACACACACACACACACAGACGGCGAACACAGACCAGGAGCTGAAGCAGGAGTGTGTGGCCGCCGGGTCTTACGGTTGGTCGGGACGAAGGCTTCGTAGTCGGCGGTGAAACCCTGGTCGACGTAGGCCGAGTCCGAGCTGAAGCTGACGCTCATGGTGTTGCTGCGGCTGGTGATCACTGAGCTCTTCAACTTGTTACCACACAGTCTGCAGCGCAGAGGGACGGCAGGGTCAGTCCAGCAGTACAACATGATATCAATATTAAAGGACAATTCCACAACAGAATATCAATATTAAAGGACAATTCCACAACAGAATATCAATATTAAAGGACAATTCTGGGCAAATTCAACTCAGACTGTATTTTACTGACATTTTAGCTCTAAAAGAAGGAATCTGAAGATTTTCAGTTTAATGTTTCCTGTTTAGCAGTAGTTGTGTCCCCGCATCGGCACGGAATGGGAGCGAATGCCACTTCCGCTCCTTAGGCTGTTTCCATCCCTCAAAGCTGGAATTTTTTTCCAGAGACAGACAGATTTTTGCTCAAAATGACTTGATATCTCTCAGCAGAGTAAGATTAACAAGATTTGACCTCAACCACTGCTTTTTACCACTTGAAAAACGTATAAAGGGCCATTGCAATGTAAAAAATCAGGGGATTCCACCTGCCAGAAATTGATTTACGCCTCTGGTAGCTACTGCACAGAGCTCAAAATGACTTGATATCACAAAGTCACGAGTGCTGAATCCTGATGAACAGGTCGGAGCCACCAGGTCGTCTTCCTCTTCAACCTGAGGACGGTTTAAGAAACAACAAAGGAACTGAAAGAGGAACTGAACGGCTGACCTCTGATCGTTGACGGCAACGTAATCACTGGGACACTGGCTGCTCTGATTTCCCAGGAAGAACGAGTTGAACTGAATCTTCAGGAACTTGTCCTCTGGAACCTGCAGGAGACAGAATCATTAATGTGACATTAATGTCTATAGTCGGGTGCATTTATGAAAAAAAAGCACCTAATCGTAAAAAAATTCTAACAAAAGGTTTCTCAGTTGTTTTTTATAGTATTAGGTGTCCTTAATAACATACTAAAAGTTTACCACAGTTTGACACTAGAAAGGTGTCATTTTCAGGATGGTGACCTAATGTAAATGTAATGGGTTGAAGCCCAGAGAGACGCTCCAGGGTGAATAGGGTAAAAATTTTAACTAACAGATATCACCATGAAACTTCACAAGTTTATCACTTACATTAAGACAAATATTTTTTGTATTACAAGTTTTGTCAAGTTTTATGTTTAAATATGTAAATGAGACAATAACTAATTAAATATGCGCTAAATTGCATACTTTTCCAGAACTTTTCCAGATCCACTTCAGCAGCACTTCCACACACCAAACCTTCCAGTTTGATCATTTTCCATATTCTGAAGGTTTTTACAGAGGGGATTGTTGATATATCATTCACAGCCTCATTTATACAATATTTGAGTCCTGAAAACATGAGGAAATGTGGTTTATTTAGGGCTGGTGACAGTATTTTCTCATTCACAAAGTGATAAAAAGAGATATCCAGAATCTCCTCAGTAAGACCTTCTTACTCTAATGTGTTCTAATGTGTCGACAAAATAAAACAAGACTTTTGAAAGTGGCTTTATCCATTAAATTTTTGGATGTGGAAAAGTATGCAATTTAGCGCATATTTAATTAGTTATTGCCTCATTTACATATTTAAACAAAACATTTGACAAAACTTGTAATACAAAAAATATTTGTCTTAATGTAAGTGATAAACTTGTGAAGTTTCATGGTGATACCTGTTAGTTAAATTTTTACCCTATTCACCTGGAGCGTCTCTCTGGGCTTCAACCCATTACATTTACATTAGGACGCCATCCTGAAAATGACACCTTTCTAGTGTCAAACTTTGGTAAACTTTTAGTATGTTATTAAGGATCTAATACTATAAAAAACAACTGAGAAACCTTTTGTTAGAATTTTTTTACGGTCAAGTCATAAATGCACCCGACTACTAAATAAGATCAGCATCGTTAAAGACAGCATCCGTTAGTTTAGAGGGAGCTGGTATTTTCTCCTCAGGATGGACGTGTTGGCTTACGTTGATGTTCCAGACACACTGGGTCCGTGGGGGATAGTTGGAGGGGAAGAAGGGTGAAGACAGGGAGCCTTTGTCTGCAGTCAGCGTTCCTCCACACCCTGACAGCAACACACACAGTTCACACTGGTTGGACATGATGGTACAGAAGCATCGTGACATCAGTGAGCTCTGCTCTGCTCTGCAGCCTGTTCTCTACCTGCTCCCGTCAGAGGGATCTGGGAGTAGTTGGCTCTGAAGCCGGGGAAGTCCTTCTCCTCACTGGTGACCAGCGTCAGCAGCATGACGTTCCCAGAGGACAGGAAGGACAGGGAGTTGTGTGGGTATCCACACTGTCTGAAGACGGAGCAGAAAAACACTGTGAGCACCTGCGTCTGACTCACACCTGAGGATTTCTAAAGTCCTGTCAGATTTTTATGGTGCAAACAAATAAAATATTATTACATGCAGTTATTATCTGCGATTCCTTCAACCTGGAGATCAAAGATAGAAAAACACCCAGAAGATTTAAGAGTATGCTGCCCTCATATTAAAAATTCTAAATGGTTGGGGCAGAAGAAAATTAATTTTGATATGTATAAGTTTTTTTTGTATTCTAAAAATACAGCTGCCCAACCATATTATTTTCAAACATATTGGGAAAGCATTTTTGATACCCCATTCCCATGGTTTAATTTTTTTAAAAATATGTATGAATCATCTTGTTCAACATATTTATGGATGTTTCAACTGAAAATATTCTACAAGATATTACCAACAAGGAAGATGCTTAAAATATGGAGAATAACAGACGATGATAAATGTAGGTTTTGTGGTGAAGATGAAGAAGACATTATGCATTTATTTTGGTATTGTCCTGAAATTGCTTTTTTTTGGCAGCGTGTGGCAATATGGTTAGGTGACCATGGTCTGGTCTTGTCATTGTCTCCAATTAATATTATTTGGGGTTTTCATGAAGAAAACAATATTTTGTTAAATACTATTGTTTTGCTCGGGAAAGCATTTATTTTCAAAAATCAAGGAGACCTTAATTTGGCATATTTTATATCATGTATCAAACATCATTATTTATTAATAAATATATTACCAAGTGAACTATACCCGATTAATAAAGAAGCTCTTAAACTTAACTATACTGATCTCCCATTAAAGGTGGTGAAAGATCACTTTAATTATCTCGGAATCTGTGTCACTAGAGAATTCAAAAACCTATTTAAATCAAATTTTCTCACTTTATTTGATCAGGCAAAACAGATTTTATCAAAGTGGTCTCCCTTGTCTCTGACCCTTATTGGAAGAATAAACTCAATTAAAATGACATTGCTTCCAAAGTTCCTCTACTTATTTCAGTGTCTTCCCATTCTCATCCCCAAATCTTTTTTTAAAGCCCTTGACTCGTTAGTATCATCTTATATTTGGAACGGTAAACACCCTCGGCTGCGGAAAGCATTTCTCCAAAGACCCAAGCAGGCAGGAGGAATGGCTCTGCCTAACTTCCAATATTACTACTGGGCAGCAAACATTAGGTGTTTATTATTTTGGAGACATTTCCATCTCGAACCCTCATCCCCGGCTTGGGTGATAATGGAGGTTTTTGATAGTAAACCTGTTTCCTTACCTGCCCTCTTAGGTACAGCACTTCCACTTGCGTCGGATATTCCCAAGAGCAACCCAGTAGTTAAACATTCCTTGCTAATCTGGGGCCAATTTAGGAAAAGTTTTGGTCTACAGCTTTTCTCGGTAAAAGCCCAATTGCTGCTAACCATTTATTTGCTCCTTCAATGGTTGATGGACATTTAAGATTTGGTACAGAAAAGGTTTGAGGTGCTTTGAAGATTTATACATTGATAATTGTTTTGCTAACTTTTCTCAATTAACAGAAACTTTTGTATTGCCAAATCCCACTTTTTTAGATTTTTGCAAATCAGAAATTTTGTACAGCGCTTAACGGCCCAATTTCCCTATAAGCCCCCAGCCAACCCTGTTGATATTTTTCTCTCTGTTGACCCCACTTCTAAAGGTATCATGTCCAATTTATATAACCTTATTTCCAAACAGCACTGCTCTTCAATTGCAACCATAAGAACTGCTTGGGAACAGGACCTAAATTATACCTTTACAGAGGACACATGGGACTCTGTGCTTGATCGGATACACTCTTCTTCCATGTGTTCTCGACATGCACTTTTGCAATTTAAAGTAGTGCATCGTATTCACATATCAAAAACAAAATTTGACGTATGTATCCACTGCTTTTGACCCTACATGTGATAAGTGTAAAGGGCGCACCTGCCTCACTCTACCACATGTATTGGACATGTCCTTCCTTAGTTAACTTTTGGACATTAGTCTTCCATGCTTTCTCAGAAATCCTTCCTCATCGAATTGAACCCAATCCCTTGACTGGCATTTTTGGCATTGCTCCAGGTTTGAATTTACCTAAAGCTATGCTCAATTTTCTGGCTTTTGCCTCTTTACTAGCCCGACGTTCTATTTCACTCAAGTGGAAAGACCCAGCTCCGCCATCCTACTCACACTGGCTCAGAGACATGATATCCTGTATGAATCTAGAGAAGATTAGATACACTATTCGGGGATCAGAGAACAAATTCTACAAGATATGGCGCCCCTTTTTGGTATTTTATGAGGAACCTTCAACAATAATTTCTGAGTAGCCCCCCCCCCACCCCCCTTTTTTCTTTCTTTCTTTCTTTCTTTCTTTTTTCTTTTAAATTAATTTTTGTATTTACTTGAATAACATGGATCTGTACTTGTTTTTTTTGTTTTTTTTAAATATCTATTTAGTTATTTATTTATTTGTATGTATTTGTGTTGCCTTTTTTTTTCAAATAATTATTTTCTCAATTTTTATTTTTCAAACATGGTCGTTAGTCTTTTTTATTTCTTTCTTTTTAATTTCTATCACACCTATTTACAAGTTTATTCCATGTCAGTGGTTGTATATGTGTGTCCATGTTCAGATGTTTGGACCGAGGGTTGTGTTGTGTCATGGGTGGATGTTGTACAAAAAAAAAGCTAAAATGTTGTTTTTTTTTTACCTGTACAGTGTTTCTCTTATACATACTCTGTCATCAATAAAAAGACCATTGAAAGAAAGAATAAATATATTACCAAAAAATAAGGAAAGCAGTACAGAGAAAAAAAGATGGGAAAGGCTTGCAATAACAAAAACGTGGGATGAAGATTTAATATAGTCTATTATTTTTGTGATTTCTGTTTTTATTTTTTTTTTTATTTTTATTTTTTATGGTGACTGTAGAGTGAGTTATCCTTTATTTATAGAGTCATGATATGAATTTATGGTGCGTAAAAACGTTAAATATAGTATGCACTAATATGTTGTTGTTTTTTTGTTGTTGTTGTTTTTGTTTTGTTTTTGTCCGTTTGTTCTGGTATGTTTTGGTTTGTTTGTATTCTGTCCTCTCATGTCTTGATGGGTTTCTATGTTACTGCCACCTGATTATTGTGATTGTTCATTTTCTTTTCTTTTTCTTTGGAATTGAAGAAAAATAATGAAAAAAGAAAGAAAAAAAAGAAAGAAAAAAAAAAGAAAAGAAAAAAAGGTCCCCAATAGGGGGGGTGGCGGTGGGTTAAAAAAACAAAAAACAAAAAACAAATAAAATATCCGTGCTGGAGGCCGGATGAAGCACTTTAAGCCTACAGTCGGTCTTCTGACTGACTGGCTGGGTCTAGATGTTGGTCTCACTCACTCTGTCAGCGCGCGGGTCTCGATGGCGGCCAGGGAGTCGTAGACCTTGATGAAGTCTTGCTGGCAGTCGTCCTCCAGGATCAGGGTGTGGAAGTCCAGCCGGACCCGGTGGCCGGGGTCGGCCCGCAGCCTCCACTCCAGGTAGACGTTGGGTGGGTAGGAGGAGTCTGGAAACCCTGGAGACCGGACCACGCCCGCCGTTTTGACGTGGATGTTGAAGGTCTTCTTCACTGGAAGAAAAAGAAATCTGGATATAAAAAAGACATCACTCACAACATTTAAGAAAGGATATGTTGAAGTTAAAAAGTAAAACACAACTTTTCCAAATAAGAGGCCTTACCGAGCAAAGAGGACCTGGCCATGCGTGGATCTACGGCTGTGGAAAGACACAAACATGTTGAGTGAATGAGAGCAGAGGACTGGAGTCAGACTCTGTAACACAGATGTATCGCTGCAGGATGAAGGAACCTGGTCACAGAGACGTCCCGCTGCTTTAAAAAACAAGACATGCTCAAAATGTTACACCAAATAATCAGAGCAGTTAGAAAACGTCTGCTCTGTTTCATCAGCAGCTCTTTGATTTAAAGACCCCCTCCCATGAAAATCGTGTTTTTCGTGCTTTTGACAAAAGACTAAGATTCCTTGCGAAAAGAACACGCGCCAAACACAACGTTCCTTTCGATGAGGAAATCCTGATAGGCTGATACGTTAGAAAAGGAGGTTTTTAAAAAGGGTTCTTGGTGTTTACTTGGCCGTGCACAACTGGGTTACTGCTAATATTCTGGTTATGAAAGGGTTATTGACTGACATCCATTCAGCAGCAGTTCACATATTTCCTGACACAGAGTGGTGTCATGTGAGTGACTGGCTGTGATTCCCTCATCAGTTCCTCTTCTTTGTTACAACATTTGAATCATTTTAGACTTTAAACTCTGTTTTCTAGTCACAGAGTGAATCCTCTGCCGCCCTCTGCTGGGACTTAGAGGACTTCAGTTTAGACCTTCGTCTCCTTGGCAGAGCTCACATTCAGCTTCAAGAGCTGTCTGTGAAGCAGGGGACAGAGTAGAGACAGGAAGGACGAGGGTCCTGTTACAGTCCTTTAGGGCAGTGGTTCTCAACGTGGGGTCCAGAGACCGCTAGGGGTCCTTGGGAGATTTGAAGGGGGTCCCTGATTTTTTTCTTGAAATTTTACCACTTTTTCTAGATTTTTAAAAACCTTTTTTTTTAACTTTTTTTTTTACGAGAAATTTTACCACTTTTTTTCTAAATTTTTTTTCCTCTTTTTTATTTTTATTTTGAAATTTTTTTACGAGAAATTTTACCACTTTTTTTCTAGAATTTTTTTTCCTTTTTTTAATTTTGAAATTTTTGTACGAGAAATTTTACCACTTTTTTTCTAAATTTTTTTCCTCTTTTTTATTTTGACTTTTTTTTCCGAGAAATTTTACCACTTTTTTTCTAAATTTGTTTTCCATTTTTTAATTTTTATTTTGAAATTTTTTTCCGAGAAATTTTACCACTTTTTTTCTAAATTTTTTTTCCTTTTTTATTTTGACTTTTTTTTCCGAGAAATTTTACCACTTTTTTTCTAAATTTTTTTTCCTCTTTTTTATTTTTATTTTGAATTTTTTATCCGAGAAATTTTACCACTTTTTTTCTAATTTTTTTCCCTCTTTTTTATTTTGAAATTTTTTTACGAGAAATTTTACCACTTCTTTTTCTAGAAAAATTTTCCTTTTTTTAATTTTGAACATTTTTTAAGATAAGTTTTTTTTGGTTGTTTGTTTTTGGAGAAAATTTTTACTTTTTTTTTACTTTTTACTTATAGATATAGTTTTCAGCAGTGACACAAACCCAAACTGTTTCCTACTCATGAACTTCTCCAGCTTCCACACAAACCTGTCTGGGTTTAGAAAGGAGAACCTGTTCCATCTTGTAAACAACATTTGTTAGAAAAGTGTCAGAAATGAGCTGGACTCTGAGACTCTGAGCTGCCAGACCTCGTGAGACGACGCTCCTGACGTTGAGGGCGTCGGTCGGTTGAAGCATCAGGCGCCCCGCCTGTCGGCCCTGCTGACTTCCTTCTGGAGACTCCATGGACTCCATGGCTTCGTCCAGCGAGTTCTGCTGGGGGACGGGGACGTCGAACTCTGACTGGTAGTACGCCACCATGCCGTCGGCGCCGCCGTCTCCCTCGCTGCAGGACGACAACGACGATGCATTCAAAGGCCAAAAACAACCTCAGTGTGTCTCTCAGGTAGGGTTGCAAAGGGACAGAACATTTCCAGTAAGTTTCCGGTACATTTCCAGAAACTTTCCATGGGAAGTTAAGTTGGGAAATTTTGGAAATACTCCAAATTGGAAACTTTCCATGGGAATTTATGAAATTGGAGGAAATTTAAACAAACTGTATCATCATCCAAACATACATGTAAATATTTTGTTTTGTCATAAGCAGACATCCATGCAAAATAATACAATTAAAAAACATGACATTTTAACAGAAGAACTTTATAAAGTTTTAATTCTTGTATGAACAATCAATTCTTTTACTGAACAACAAAAACATGAATGTATTCCTGTCAATTCCCATGGAAAGTTTCCAACCAGAATTTTGCAGCCCTACTCTCAGGCTTCTCTCTTGGCGAATCAGAGGAGAGGACACTGAGTCTCTCTTCTGATTGGCTGACTGTATTTTGAGCAAGATAATAAAAATATAAAAGACTTCAGGTAAAACACAGATAGAATCCAAAACATGTCAATTAGGACGGGGGGTAAAACTGGGCGGGGATTTGGTGACATCACAATGTTACAGACATGCTGTTGGCTGCTTTAAAGGCTCAGTTTCTAAATACAGGCTGCGTGTGTCTCTGTGGACTGAATCTTTATCAATAAACAACCTGGAGTTCATATTTGACCTCGACTCTATGTAACTATAAGACAAGTCCTACCTGAAGGCCTGGACCGTGGAGCCTTTAAAGTATCTGGACAACACAGAGTTTTTGGAGTAAATCAGTTTCAGCTGAAAGAGACAAAGGTGACATGTCATCATGACATCATCCTAATGTTAGTTATCACAGTCACACTGACAAACACAGAGCAGAAGAAGTGGGCGGAGCCACCGTGTGTGTACGGGAGGTCAGGGTGAAGCATGTGATGGAGCCGCCCCGATCTAATTAACCACATGCTTCAGTCGTTCCTGTTCATCTACTTCTTATAAAATTAAAAAGGAAATAATGACCCACAATCCCTTGCTGCAACATATAAGGCCAGTTCCACCTGCTGGGTTCAGTCAGAGTCTCTCAACGTCTTCAACTCACTCTGAGTTTTCCATTGAGGTTGAGTAAAAGTGGTTTGGAGAGGAGATGTGGAGAACTCCCATGATGCTTTGCAGCGGTGCAGTCTCACCTGCTGGTTGACCAGGGCGGCCATGCTGGTGAACTGAGGACTGTCTGGATCTTCATGCTCCTGCAGGAAGCGCTGGTTGTTGATCCCCATGGAGCCGATGTACACTCTCTTCACTCTGACGTCCTGACGCACTGGGACACACATTTTGATTTGATTTTTTAAAACAGCATGGCAGCAGGTCCTAGAAACTTATTTTTTTATTTTCCGCTATGTTTCATGGTAAATATCATACACTCATGACTATTTGTAACTACGTGGGAATGAGGGTCAGGGTTGTAGAGAAGTAGATATCTACAGTAGATAATGAGTGAAATTTGAATTTTGGGTGAACTATCCCTTTTAAGGGAGGTTGTTGAAATCAGCTCACAGTGGTAGTGCCAGACCAGCAGTCCAGTGAGCAGCGAGACGGCGGCGGCTGCGGCCACCAGTCCCACGCCGATCCACAGCTTCTTCCTGCGACCCGGGTTCTTCTCCAGGCGCTTGGAGTCGGCGGCCGGCAGGAAGGTGAGGGTGGGGTCCCAGTCCGGGTCCTGCACACACACACAGAGACAGAGACAGAGGGTGGGGTGAGAGGTGTGTTGACTGTGGAAACAACAGTCACGTCAGTTACACATCAGTTACACAACTCTCTCACATCTCACTGTTATTTTAAAATGCTGACTCATGACTAGAACTGACCAGTCACTAAATGGGACTCTGGGTTTCCCATCAGCCTCAGCTGTTCTTTGATGTCATGTTTGATGTTATTTAGACAGAGTTCTAGTGCAGCCTCTTTTGTTTAGGCAACAATTAAAGACCTGGGGAGGGACAATAGTCTCTGAACGACGCTGTGGTTTGTTGACATGGTTCGTGGCCGACTGAGACTGAGATCAGCCTGCTGGTCACAGCGGGTCGCGGCCTGTGACTCAGGGTGACGGGTCATTCACCAGCTGCATGTCTCTGCCTCAGCCCTCCATACCGTCTGATCGGTGCATCATCATCATGGTTGTGGGTCGGACTCGGAGCGCCGCTGGTGGAACCAGCTGCAGCGGGAACAGAGAGAGGGAGCGGCTGCAGCCATCGCAGAGCGGTGAATCAGAGAAACACAACTTTAGGTTGGGATCGTTCCACTGTGGCGACAACGGGACCACACCCTCCCCTGCAGGACAGAGCTGCACTACCAGTGTGCGTGTATGTGTGTGTGTGTGTGTGTGTGTGCACCTGTTCATCAGATGTAACTTAATTCCTGCCTCCACTGTCATTGGCTGGGGTCTCCACACCCACCGCCCAAATATGGTCAGAGACAGAGGATTAGAGCTGCATCGATTTCAGTGAACAATAATCAGTTATTAAATTCAACTATTGGTCTGAGTAGTTTTTTTTAAGAAAAAAAGTCAAATTTATCTGAATCCAGCTTCTTAAATGTGAATATTTCTGTTTTTTTTGTTCCTTTATGACGATGAACTGAGTCTTTCTTTGGTTTGTGGACAAAACAAGACGTTTGAGGACATCGTCTTGTGGTTTGGGAAACACTGGTCAGTGTTCAACATTTTTTTAACATTTTATTGACCAAACAATTCATTGATTAATTGTTTAAAGCTATAGTGCGTAACTTCTACGTGTCTCCGTTTCACCCGAGCTGCTACAAGAGGAGATGATGCGACGCTGATTAAGCTGCTGGTCTCCTATGGGAGAGTTTGGTCTTGGACAAAGGGCGATGCTGCAGCGCTGCAACCGTACAACAAGCTGCACAATGTGCAAAAAACATAGAATAGAAATCAACACGCTTGTCTCCAAGAATGTCTTAAAGTGCAATCATGAACTGTAAAACTGTAAACTGTCTTGTCTGTAACAACATCTACTGCACGTCTGTCCATCCTAGGTAAGGGATCCTCCTCTGTTGCTCACCCTGAGGTTTCTCCGATTTTTCCCTGTTAAAGGGTTTTCTAGTTTTTCTAGTTTTCTAGTTTTTCCTCAGTCGATGCGAGGGTCTAAGGACAGAGGATACCTGTTTAAAACATGTTTCATCTGAAAAAATCCAGTTTAGACAAACTATTGTAGAAAAAAATTCTGAAGAATCTGTAACCAGCCAATTTGACTCAAGAAGAAGAACGGAAAACAATAAACACCAAAATCATACTAACATTTGTTTGTCAT
The DNA here is from genome assembly GCA_030347415.2 of Decapterus maruadsi. Lineage (NCBI taxonomy): Eukaryota > Metazoa > Chordata > Actinopteri > Carangiformes > Carangidae > Decapterus > Decapterus maruadsi. The sequence continues at coordinate 1,206,814 of CM064899.1, forward strand.
TTTTTGTGGGACTCAGATTGATCCTAGAGCCCCACCAGCTGCTCATTCATGACTTTGATAGGCAAAGGGATAAACTGCTGAGTTTTTGAGGAGTTGAAACATCTGATTTAAACAGACAGAGCCCTCTTTTTTCTCCTCTGTCCAATTCAATCAGATCCTCTCATAAAAATCTGCCTGCAGACCATTTGAATGGCACCGGCAGCCAGCCAGGGTTCAGGAACTAGACTGTGTCAAAGTGAAGCAGGGTGTTGCTGCTCGACAGGAATGTTTGCACGACTGACAGATGACATGTCAGCGTGTTGCGTGTTGCGTCCTGCTCCGTCACAATTCTAATTCAGTGTCTATAAGAAAAGAAGATCCACGTCAGTGATCTCAGCATTAGAGGCTCCTCCCCCACCAGCTGCTCATTCATGACTTTGATAGGCAAAGGGATGAACGAGTGTTTGAGGCAGTTGTTCATCTGGTAGAAACAGAAGTTACCACTGCTGCTGACATTAAACACCATTAAAGGGATAGTTCACTGTTTTGTTTTTGTGTCTATCTCTCATTAAGCTGGCCTGCTCTCCCTGCTCACCAGAAGCTTTCTTCTTCAGCTCTTGTCAACATGTCCATGTTTCCCACATGCTGTGTTATAAACTGTTTTCTTGCATCAGTGCTGACAGGTCGCCTGTGTCTCCTCTCACAGTTCAGACGCCACCTTTGTGACAAACACAACCTGCAGACATGTGAGGAGGCAGCGTTCAGGAACTAGACTGTGTCAAAGTGAAGCAGGGTGTTGCATGCTTCTTCCAGAATGTTTGCAATACTGACAGATGACATGAAACGTGTTTTGTTGCGTCCTGCTCTTAGAGCACCATTTAATTCAGTGTCTATAAAAAAGAAGATTCCACGCCCTGTTTTCAAATTCATCTTGTTACATCAACCTGTCACAGCTGTCCAGGATCACAGAGACACCAAGACCCACTGCTCTACAGGTAGAAACAGAACTACCACTGCTGCTGACATTAAACACCATTAAAGGGATAGTTCACTGTTTTGTTTTTGACATGTTTTTGTGTCTATCTGTCATGCATGGTACATTTCCTCTAGGACAGCTGTCATGTGTTGTCATGACTACGTCACACAACCCCGTGACCGAAAACCTGAACCCTGGAGGCCCCATCGACGCCACTTCATGCTGCTTGGACAGACAGTCATTGAATGAACTGGACTCCCTCCTCAGCTCAGTCTAGCCAGGCCTGCATCCTTCTTCCAGAGTTTTATACAATATTAACAAGTTAGGCTGAAACTTGTTTTGTGAGGTCATTTTGACATTTAGCTTAGACCGTTTTCCATGTAGCCCGGTATTAAACCATCAACTGATTCATATGAGCTTGAGTTCAAATTCATCTTGGTTACATCTACACTTCACGTGGACATGGACTTTCACTGAGCTCTCTGTCTTTTTCCACTATCCAGCTTTTTTAATCAATGTGCAATGTCCCTGATCCTTAAACCTTTAAATAAATAGGCTATGATTAAGGCAATGGGCCAATTTGCCAAAACGTTGAACTATCCCTTTAAACAAGTAGCGAAAACTGTCGACTATAATGACAAAATTCTACAATAAAATCAAATCTGTACTAGTTGTCTTCAGTAGTTTTTAAGTCAAGTAATAATAAGTGTTGATTTATGTCTATAGTTTGTTGTTTAACTAGAATCAGGAACAGATTAGAGAAGTGATGTTTGAGACGACTACAAATCATACAGAAGAAACATCACGAGCAGCTACAGCTCAGTTGTGTTTATTATTAAAGTAGCGTGCTGTGTTTATCTGCCCTCTGGTTTCTGTTGTTTATCTCAGGTGATACTGAGAAACCTGCACCAGCTGTGACGTCATAGCGAGGCTGACACCGCAGGTACCGGGACTCACTCACCTGCCTCGGGCTGAACTTCTGTCCCGAGTCCAGTGCATCCATGATGTCCTCGCGCTGCCCGGTCTCGCGCTGCCTGTGCTTTCTGTTTATTCCTTCTTCACCGCAGATCGCTGTCCCCTGTTGTTTTTCTCACCGCTGATCTCCGACCAGCCTTTCACCGCAGCGCTGACATCATGGCGGCGACAGGTGAGCAGCGGCAGGTGTCTCCTTTCAGCAGGTAAAAACCACCGAGATGTAGCGAGGAAAGACGTTTGTTAAATGACTTGAACTCTGACTTAAAAGTTACTTTAAAACACCGCCGTCCGCGTGCAGCTCGTTGAAGCGACGGCGTCCCGGAGGAACCGAGCAGGTGCTCCGGTCTGAGAGGATCCGAGCGCGAGGACAGGAACGAGGAAACTAGCAGAGAGAGAGAGAGAGAGAGAGAGAGAAGGAGAGAGAGGTGCAATGTGATTGGTCGCTGCAGGCTGCAGGTAGACCAGTGACACCTGAGCCTCGCCGGCTTCCCGTGATTCATTGCGTGGATCTGTTGGTTTGTGAACTGGTGGATTAATGAAATGTAATGAAAAAACATCTGATACAGGATACAGCTCCTCTAAATCATACTCGAAACAATAACAACACATAGAAATTAAACATAAATATACCAACCCATGCATAATCACTTAAATACATATAATAAAAGAAAGAAGAAAATCATTAAATACATATCCCACGTTACCTCAAAGAAAAACTACAAAAAAAAAAAAAAAGAAACAACATTTATATGCTTTATATATAAAAAGTCTTACTTGACCAGCATTGATCAAGTTTATTTTTAAAAGAGTTCCATGTTTTTACACTACAAAAACAACTTTTTCTTTCCTCCCATGGAAACAAAAGAAAGAGGAAATGTCAGAATAAGAAGGAACAGAACAGTAGATGATATTCAGACAGTTTCATGTCTATTTCCACGTTCTGTTTTTGTCTCATTTGTATTTCTATAAACACACATGTTGTTGAATAGTTTTATGTGACACAAGTTAACAGATGAAATTCAGCATGATGATGAACATAGAGGTGTCAATAAAACTCTGACACATCAGGTCACACAGACACTCACAGAAAATAAAAACGATTCTTTGAAAAAACGTCAGCAGTTGTTTTTGTTGCAGGATTTCAGGCTGGAGGAAAATAACGGATCCACTGGGACCGTCACCGCTATGTGGCTGGAAAACCTCACTATGACATGCTGTAGGTTTCTGTATTATCAGTTTTAATCACATGCATTCAGATTTCATCACTTTTAATCTCATACATGTAATTTTGAAGTAATTAAGAAGATGAAGCTGTAGTTGTAGCTGTAGAGGTTGTAGACAGAAGTCTGGATATTAATGCTGTGGACTAATTATGTCTCAACAACATTAAACCATCTTGATGGCTCTCCATTGTTCCAGTTAGCTCGTCTTCTGCACCTTTTCTCAGTTTTCTTTCCCTCTCTTCCAAAAGGAAGGTGCTTCTGGCGTCAGCAATGCATTTGTACATTGATGATCAGTCCAAGAACCTAAAAAACAGCATTAAAAAGTGAATCCCAGTCTGTCTTTATGTATTGGAATGGTTTTGACGTTACAACACGGTGCTGTAACAGGGACGTTAGCCCTCATTATATGGCTCTATACCTCTTTATGCTGATCATGTACTTTGATGTTCTACTCTTTAATTTACAACCATCTAATCCTCCTTCAGATGCTGTTAAATAGGAAACAATGCAAACAAACTCAAAGGACTGGATTAAGTAGAAATCAGGGCTCTTCTGTAGTTGGAATCAGTCCTTTAATGTTCTGTGTAATGACCCTGGGGGGTCGAAGGGAGGCGGGGGGGAACATGGATGAATGCAGGGAAACTGAGACCAAGGACAAGTTTCGCTTTTACCCACCACGTCTCTCACTTGATGCAGGGGGGGGAGGAGGGGGGGCGCAGTGTTTCGTACCCGTGCAGGGATGTAACATAGTGCAGTTTCAGCCGACGCGACCCGGCTCAGACCGCCATTCATTCTATGAACCATTTTTCTACCATCGCAATGAGTCTGTGAACATTATTTTAAGGCCGAAAAACTCTGCAATGTTCCTTTAATAGAATCTATTGTCTAGTTTCATTATTGTACATTTATTTATTTATTTTTCTGATATTTGGATAAAAGAACCCCTTTTGACCACTTGGTCACATAACTAAGTTCATTCTGTGTACAACCAGTCAGTTTTAACACTCATGGTTGTTCCGACTGTTCTAGTTGTGGTCCTGTTATCTTTGTAAAAGAAATGTAATTCATTTTAAAATGTTGCAGTTGTCTGAGTTGCATCTGATTTGTAATCAACAGTGTCACTCGGTCTGGTGCCTCAGGCTTCTCTCAACCACTGGAACTGAAATCAACAGCAACAAAACAAATACTTACCTGGACTTGTTTTTCAGCTCAGCAACAATCGTTTGTTCCTCGTCTTTGAGATGCATTTGATCTTTGCAGGACAGCTGTGGGTGTTCTTCAGAGTAATGGTTGAAACAGTCTCCATCCATCAACACAGATGCAGCCCACACCGTAGTGCTTACAGTAAAATACAGCAAACATTTACCTTTCCAGTGCAGCAGCGTAAACATCCAGGTTCTGATTATTCCAGGTGCTGTGACCAGACACACCTGGATTCATCAGTTTGTCCAATAGCATAAGACAAGAAATACAGGAGCTTGTTTAAAGGGATAGTTCAACATTTTGGAAAATTGGCCCATTGCCATAACCCCTATAGTCATAGCAGTAGGTTCGTTACCTTTAATTGTTGGTGCAAGCTATTTATAGAACGGCGGAGCAGAGCCGTGAGCTGCTCAGAGCTACGCTACAGAGGCTCATGGGATTTCTTGGTTTCCCTCATCAAACTCATCAAATACACAATCCAACAACTCCACAACGCTCTGGTGGACAAGTTGTGACCTGCACATTTATGGAGGTAGATTTGTGTCTTTATTATTCAATCAAAAAAAAGGTTGCTTCAATCAAAAAATATATTTTCAATCAAAAAAACCCGTTTCAATCAAAGAAAAAAAGTGTTTGAATGCAAAAATATATTTGAGACTCAAAAAAATGCATTTGAACACTATTTTTTTTTGCTTGAAAATGTTTTTTTTGATAGAAGTGAAGGTTTTTTTGTTTGAAGCAACTTTTTTGATTGAAGTATTGTTGTTTTGTGTTTGGGCCATATTATGGGTAGGACATTTGTGTCTTTATAATTCAATCAAAAAAGAAGTTGCTTCAAACAAACAAAAAATATTTTCAATAAAAAAATCACTTCAATCAAAAAATAAACCTTTTCAATCATAGAAAAAAAAATTTTGAATGCAAAAAAATATTTGAGACTCAAAAAATTGCACTTGAACACTTTTTTTTGATTGAAAATGTTTTCTTTGATTGAAGTAATCTTTTTTGTGTTTGGACCATGTGATGGGTAGGACATTTGTGTCTTAATTATTCAATCCCAAAAAAGTTGCTTCAATCAAAAAAAAAACATTTTCAATCAAAAAAAAAAAATTTCAATCAAAGAAAAAACTGTTTAAATGCAAAAAAAAAAAAAATCATTTGAAGTGTTTTTTTTTTTGATTGAACTTTCTTTTTTTTTTTGAATGAAGTGAAAAAAGTTTTGAAGTCGTTTTTTTTTTTAAAGAGGAACTAAACCCCTAAACCACTTTTTTCTGCTGAAAACAAGTATATCTGGGCACGAAGTAGTATTGTCAGTTGATTCTGGTCCAACTTTTGACATTTTAGTCAAAATATTTCAATTTGGTGTGTTTTGTAGTAAAAATGACGAGTTGCTGCCCCTAATGGTTAAACGGTGGTTACTACAATTGAATTTTTCGATTGGCTGAGATGGTGGTCGCTGACGGTTTGGTGGCATAGATATACACGTAGATGCCGCATTCGGGCTTGTTTGGACTGCCTCACGGCCGCCATCTTGTGCAGGTGTTCCATCTGACAAGCAATCGCTCAGACTGGGTTTGACAGCTGTGAATCTGGCAAAATGCCAAACTTTTGTGCCGCGTACGGATGTTCCCATGAAATAAACGCCAAAACGAAGAGACATGGAATAACTTTTCTCAAGTAATAAGTTATTTTATATTTGTTATGAACTTGTTGAATTTGATGTAGAAAAGATATCTGATATAAATTAAACTAAGGTAACGTATCATAGGGTGAGATAGGTGTTACGTTTAGTGCATATACCGGTAGTTAACTGTTATTTGTGTAGTCTATCGACTTATCAGCTGTTAGGCTGTGCTAGTAGCGAGTGTGTGGTTGCTATGGTGATGAGGCCGGCGAGTGAGTGTAAACCACTGTAGACGCTACCTATATAAAGGCTAGACCTCTGCCTCTGTACTACAGTAAGTAAAAGTTACACACCTCCTTCTCAAGAAGAACTGACATCTCTGCATTGTTGGTGAATGAGCAAGTGCGGTATTTACAATAATTTAAGGACTTTTCTAGATCACCCACGTTATATTATCATTGCATTCTAACATTGAGGTCCCTGCACAAGATGGCGGCGGCGGCGGCAGTCTGTTCCAATGGGCAGCAGCGTCAGATGCGGCATCTACGTGTATATATCTATGGTTTGGTGGTCGCTGATGTCACCGTCCCTCAGCTCCCCCGACCAATCAGCACCGGCTGCTGCCTGCCGCCAACGGCTGCTGCCTGCTGGATCACTCTAGCTGCTCTGCTGCGGCTAACAGCTGCTAACGGCTGCCTGGATGGGACTCGTCAGCGGCTCGTTAGCGGCTCTTCCCCGGCCGACACGGCCGCGGAGCCGGTGACCGGCTGATTGACAGTCAACCTGAGTCACGGCTCCGGTGTTCTCTCCTAGTAGTGTCTGTGCTAGAGGGTTAGGTCGTTAGTAGCTCGTTAGCAGCTCGTTAGCGATGTAGCAGAAGTGTCGATGTGTGTTTATAACTTTTTTTCCTCCTTTGTTTGATTTCGCGGGTGTGAATGCGGCGCAGGGGGGGAGGGGGGGGGATCGGGGGGTGCGCTAGAGTCCCGCCCATAATCAAGGCATTTTTTGAATTTCAAGCTTGGAGCACGTCATCCAAAACTGAGGGGTTTAGTTGCACTTTAATCATTTTGACACAAACGTACCGCAGTGGGCGGGTGCTTCCCCATTGGTCAGACATGTTTGAGTGACAAGTGTCTACACCAACGACGTCTTTCTGACAAGCAAGTCATGGTCGCCACTCGCCAGCGAGCCAGGAAGCAGTGGTGGATGTCAGTGCCCGATCCGTACCATGATCCGTACCCGGAACACAATCCGTCCCAGGCGGCAGCCTGAAGGCAGCAGACAGACGCCGGCAGACACCGCGAATGCTAAGAAAAGTCCCATTAAAAGTCCACTGTGGTGTCGTTAAAACGTCACTTTATTGATTTTAAATATTTCTTTGATGCGAGAAGTTTAGAGTCCTATCTTTGGTCAGTTTATCCGACTGACGTTTGTTTGGAAGTTTGCTCCGGCGTTTTGGGAGAAGTACAGAGCGACCAGGGAGCAGCCACTGGGAGCTAACGTTAGCTCGCTGCTCGGCTCATCTCAGAGGCAGCAGCCGGCCGGCTGAGGGGATCGACCGGTCATCTTACGTAGTCACGCCGGTGGAAAGCGAGCAGATTAATTTATGGTCTCATTGATTAGTTTGTGTAAATGAAAAGCGAAGCTTCAGGTGTGTGCTGGTCAGAAGAGCATGGCGCTGTCTGTATGTGCAGAAATCACCACATTTACATCAATAAATAAATGTTTTTAGAATTAACTGATCGGTCTACAAGGGCAACTTCGGTATTTTTCAACCTGGGCCCTGTTTTCATATGTTTTCCTGTATACCGGTATGTGAGTGATGGATAACACTTTTATTGAGGTGGCTCCAGTATTGAGCGGGGCAGGCAGCCTGCAGCCCAGCTAACGCTCTTACATGGGGCAAGTGGCTGCCGTCAAAGTTCGCCGTAAACGAGCATTTTTTTTCAAACTGACAGGCTCAGATAGTTGCAATGAGTGTCTGACAACACACTAGAGAGGAGAAATTAACGTAGCCTAATCGGGGTTTTTCTGGTCATGGGGCGGCCGCGGGGATACGTATCTCTCCCTCCGGTCAAACGCCCCGTCCTGATCCACATTCACTGCAAAGTAGGTGCCGCCAGCTGTAATAGTGAAACAACCGCGCTTTTACAGCCGATTTTAGGATAAAACTCTGAACATGACGTAGACATGGAGATCTAGCCGGGTTAAAATAGCCACCCATAGTTGCCTACAGGAGAGCCCGGCTCGCTACAGCAGCAGCCCTCCGTCTCCGTCTCCTCTTCCTCTCCGCGCTCTGTGCCGGTGGGGTCAACAGCGCCGCTGAGCTCCGTTACAGCTTGGTCGCACTAAGGCTCAGATAGTTACAATGAGTGTCTGACAACATACCAGACCCTGTGGTCGGCACGGCCTCGCTGAAATTGTCAGCCGCCGCGCTGGAATCTTGATTGAAACTCTGTACGGTCTGGAAGCTCAGCGGCGCTGTTTGCCCCACCGGCATAGAGCGTGGAGAGAAAGAGGAGACGGAGACGGAGGGCTGCTACTGTAGCGAGCCGGGCTCTCCTGTAGGCAACTATGGGTGGCTGTTTTAACCCGGCTAGATCTCCATGTCTACGTCATGTTCAGAGTTTTATCCTAAAATCGGCTGTAAAAGCGCGGTTATTTCACTATTACAGCTGGCGGCACCTACTTTGCAGTGGATGTGGATCAGGACGGGGCGTTTGAGGGAGACGCCGAGGGAGAGATACGTATCCCCGCGGCCGCCTCAACCCATGGCCAGAAAAACCAATATCGTCCGGCTGCGGACACAAATGTGCGTTACTGTCGTCCCCCGGAACGCCCCCCCCCCCCCCCTCTCCCCTTCTTCTTCGTCTACCCGCGCTTGTCAACATCCGGGGGTTAATAGCTGGGTTAACATAGCCACATCCGCTAGTCAGTTTATACGACAGGTAGCGTAGAGCTAGCATTAGTAAGCATATACGACAGGTAGCGTAGAGCATTAGTAAGCTAAGCAAGATAAAGAACGTTAATTTGAATTTAATCTTTCGTTTGATTTACATAGTTTGATTACGATCGAGATTTTTTTTAACTAACCTAATGGATTAAATTGACCGAATCTGTTCCCTTCTGACTAGGCTACTAGTCAGGTCCTCTTTTGATCCTCCTCCATGTTTTTCTTTCCTTTCCTTCATCCTTCCTCTTGACCCATCTGTTCAACTATCTTACCTCCATTTACCTTCCTTTCCTCCCAGGTTGGCATTTCAGTCTTTCCAGCTCACATTCGTTACAACAGTAACAGCTGTACAGTATAAGTGACTTACTGAAAATAAAGTTGTTTTAAAACAGTATTTCATTTCAAGAGTTTATTTCTCCACGTTTTGAAAACACAACATCATTTATTTCATTCAAAGTATTTTTTGACAGTATTCCAAGAGTTCATATTTTTTCATACATCAATAATCACACCCATTAACAAACTGAAGTGTTCTGAAAGCTCTGAATTTGCTGTTCATATCATTTACATGGAGCTGGTAAGCTCGCTGCTGAAAGGTCACCACAGTGCAGTGAGGACTGTGAGGACTGCAAGTGAATGCTGCATTGTGGTGCAGTCAGAAAGACGGCTGTTGATAACAAACCACATGTCATTTTAGTCACATAAGTCGAGAGAAAGACGGTAAAACGTGGGTCAGGTCAATAATACGACATACAACATATTGTCACGTGTATTGTTTTGCCTCCTGCAGACGGACCACTTCTTTCATAGAGGCTTGTTTGTGTCGTTTAGTGCATTTCACATGAATGCAGAATGAAAAATACAACTGAGTTGCTTGCGATATACAACCACAATTTTTACACAATATACCTTTAACTACAGATAGATATCAATTTCACATGAATGAAACATGGAAAAATACGACTGAGTTGCATGCGATATACAACCACAATTCTTACACAATATACCTTTTACTACAGACGGATATCTGTGATCTCATACCTGCCGTAGGACACATGCTGCATTACAAGGAGGGCATTTGGCCAGTTCTTCCTCTTGGAAAAACTTTTCAGGCGCAACGCAATGCCGCTGCCTTGACCGGCAGTCTTATATATCTTTCGGACTCTTATGTATACCAAGCCGTCGTCATGGTTTATTTTAAGCCTCCCAGCTAAACCATCATTAATATAAACTGAGGGATGGAATGGTTTTGCGAGTTGCAGGAACAATTCTGAGACCCTGTTCAAGGCCCCAAGCATTGCCATGTCCATCCTCAAAGTGATTTTGATGATTTGCTGAAGGACTTCTGGCGGTAAAAAGGGAGAGCCAGCTTGTCCTGCAGGGCTAGAGAGAGATGAGAGATTGGCTACTATCTTCATAAACACACTGAACGTACGTAAATAGCAATGTATGGAAACAGTATGTATTACCATCCACTGCTTGGAGAGAGGAGGGTGCGGTCCAGAGAGGGAGATGGAGAGAGAGAGCCAGCTTGTCCTGCAGGGCTAGAGAGAGATGAGAGATTGGCTACTATCTTCATAAACACATTGAACGTAAGTAAATAGCAATGTATGGACACAGTATGTGTTACCATCCACTAAATCAAAGGCGTGGGGGTAAGTAACAGATGAAGTGAATTAAGTATCTTTCGTTCAAAGAACCATTTGAGAAGTAAAGCCAGAATAGTTCTATAGCAATATGAATTAAAATGTCCAGCAGTGACAAGCAATATATGTGCATTTCTACATTTACACAAGCACAACACACAGTCAGGAGCAGGTGTAGATTTTGTGTGTAGCTACAAAAAGATCCACCCTACTAAAAATTTGATGAATGCGGAAATCCATGTAAATTCCACACTGCACACGGTTTCCACACAAATCTTGCTGCTCATGTTTCATGAGTGAGACCCAATGTATGGACAGTGTATAATACCTTTCAAGCATAAATGTCTGCAAGAGCTGCCCACACCACCACCTCCTGATAGAGAGCATGTCCACCTGTAAAGTAAAATTATGCTTTAAATGTTTTAATAGCCTGATAAAAATACATGCTACAATACTGTTTATTTGTTGATGATGACTATGGCAGTGTATTTTTACTGATGCTGCATCTCCTCCATTAAGTGCAAAACCTGCAAACAAAGTTAGGTGTATGGCCAATTGGTCCATGTTAACTGTAGCCTCTTGATAGGAAGCCCAAAATATTAAAATCCTTATATTTCACATAACATACCCAACTGAGTTTAAAGAACTCACCTCACTGAAATCATATCCTCTTTGTAGGGTTGTGTACAATGCGTACTGAAATAAACGGAATACGGAATGTGTTAGTGGTTAAGTCATCAGTCATTATTTCTGAATGTATTGTAGCTCACCATCAGCATAAAAACCCCACAGCTGTTGTTCTGATGCTGGTAAGGTGCGCCCTGTGGTGGTAAAAGGGCATTATCATGAAATCATATGCAAGAAACACAACTGCATTTTTCACCAGCCACAAGTTTTACCTCATCAGCCAAGTTTGAAGTCTTCCATGGTCCTTCAGACAAAGCACTTGCCAGGTTACTGAAAAGGTTTGGAAGATGTGTAAGTTACAATTCCTGCCTTTAAAATGTAAGATTAAACCCATGTAGGAATTGCTGATTCTGTACCATGACTCCACATACCTTCCTAAGAGCATGTTTTAAAATTTGGTTTGAACTACAATTACCTGACCAAGGAAGTGACATGGGAATAGCAGCAATTCCTAGGGACTTATAGAATATATGGAACATATGAACAATAGGAACATATGGAACATATGAACAATACAGGGATGCAAACGGGTCAGGACCAAAAAAGAGAGGATGCGGGGGATGCTCACCAGTAACAGTAATGGGTTGTTTCAACCCCAAACAAAGTATTGAGTGCATATAGATGGACATAGTTTTCAGAAGGCCAATATTTCTCTATTAAAAATGCTTTAAAAAAATCCTTTGCAATATTTCAAATTTAGAGATACTGAATTTTAGGTCATCACTGAATGTTAGTCAAAATTATTACTATTAAAATAAACTGAATAAATAAAGACATGGGATGTTTCATTCAGTGTGTAATGGATATGTACTGTATATAATGTGTGAGTTTCACTTTTTAATTGAACACAACACACAGATGGAAATTAGCTCTAAGCTAGAATCTGGCTCATTTACAGGACACCACGGTGTTACTGTTCATTAATGTGCACTGTCCTCAAAACAAATAAACAAACAAACATTCTACATCGGAGGCAACGTCTTTCCACTGAGGATGTCCTTCACCTCTGAAATGGGGCAGAGCTCTGTGGGAGACACCTGCCTGACACAGCGATGTAGAGAACCGTGCGGTAACGAGCGTGCATGTCTTGTGTCTACATGGGACAACCATGAATGAGTTCGCCTCAGTTTCACGTGATTGTCACTGTCAGCCTGTTAGAAAACCATTTTACTGACCCTAGCCGAGACGGTGAGACCCCCCCCCCTCAAAAATAAAAACTCTTTGGATCTAAACGATTCACACAAGTCACAAGCTTTTCGGTACGCTGTTTGCATCCCTGACAATAGGAACAATGCATGCAGAAAAAAACAAACAAAAAGGAAGTAGGTTTATAAAACAGAACTACCATACTTCCACAAAACCCAAAACATGAACACATCTAAGTTCTTGGGTTCTCACAGCAGTATTTGAGTGGTCTTTGAAATGAGAGGGTCCACCAGCTGTGTTTTTAGTGCTCTGGGCATCTACTTTCCATTCAAACCCTATTGAGCACCCTCGGCGGGAAAAACACCCTCGGCACTTGCTTGTTTTTGTCGTGGCGCTCAGAGCGCTTCGAGTTGAAATCTATTCAACTCGAACCTTAGTCAAACCATAGTCAATGTCACTTTTCACAGACCAATCAGAATCAAGAAGGGGCGGGACATACGTTACCGACAGCAACACAACCGGAGATGTGGCTCGGTTTATACCATGACCCACACTTGTATTGAAGGTAGGCCAACCTCAGGGTCCATGTCAAAAGCTGCCGCTAATGCTATTGTGTGTTTCTGACACTTGTTGTAGTGTTGACATTAAACGAGCCAGGAACACAGAAGTGTCAGAGGACTCGTTTTGTAACCTAGCAACAGCTGCATTCTGGTGAGGAAGAGAGAGAGGACGCTGAGCGCTGGGAAAGCAGCGCTGTCAGCGCGTCTGGTGGACACGGCCCCTAAGAGTGTAACCATGAAGATAGATTGATACTGCTGTAAGACCCAGATTTAGATATGAACAGAGGGAACCAGTAATCAGCTTTCTATGAAAAACCTGAAGATATCTAGGTAGCGGCCATCTCCAAAGCCACTAGGGTGTCTTGAATCAAAATACTGCATAATCCTCTGTCTTGGTTTGAGAACCTGTAAAGTTTTATTTCATGGAAAGGCAAGATAAGGGTTTGTTACAGACCCAAAATTACAGATACAGTAAATGGTAGGGATGTATACCGTGGACCAGTAATTTTTGGTACCGGCTCATAATTGGGCCGGTACCAGAGTACCGTTAAGATTCTGGACTAATGGTCCTCTTATTGGTACTTTCAGTACGTCAGTCTCACAGTGTCATGGAGCAGCAGCAGTGTCACACTGCAGTCCGAGTCCCACACGGCTCCACGCCGCCGAGACCCCCCTCCCTCCCGGCGTTACACAGCCTCAGCTCAGTCACTCACCCTCCTCATAAACGGGCATAACGGTAAAACCCGACCGACTTGTTGAAACTAAAGAAGTTCATAAACTATGTGCAGAGCCTCTGGCTGTGTGATGTGTGTGAGTGACGATGGCGGAACGTGTCTGATGGGGAGAAAAAAAAAATCAGCGTCGGAGCGCTGGAATGGGTGTGTCGTGGTTCTGCCATTTCATTGGCGACACAAGTTCGTGTCTCAGAGTGTCGTGGTTTCGGTTTCGATACGTCTATCGTTACAGGCCTAGTACACAACCCAAAACAGGGGGCAAGGAGAGATTGCTATTAAGAAAAAATAGGTTAGATCTGTAAACCTGAAATCGTTTTGCATATCATAAATATTGTGATGGCATGCATGAGATATACCACCAAACATGGATGAGGGTTCAGAAAAAAAGTCATATCAAAGTGCATTTACTCACACACAATGTCCAGTGCCCAGGATGCCAAGCAGGGAGAAGCACCACATCTTTGCATGCAAAGTCACACTGAGCAAAACAAAAAGTTCAAGATGAGCTTGAAAATGAGGCTAAAGCAGCAGCACTGGTTCTGTAAAATTACTACTCACAATCATTTCAGCCTCGGGAGAAGCATTACATGGAGGAAGCCAGGTTACCACCTCATATGCATCCACGGCCATAGTTGCAATACCCTTTGTTTGAAAACAGATGCATAACACTTTGTTAAGGCTACATAAAAGTAGTCAAGAAACATGATTCTACAGAACATGAATAAATGTTACTTACATGTGCATTTGCAGTCTTGACGATTATGCTGAAACAACAGTTTGCAATCTAAAAAGGAAACAATGATTAGACAATAAGCCAATATCATGGAGAAGCAGAGTTAAATAAACTTTTTTTTTTTTTAAAGTTTTACCATTGCTTCAACATCTTGGTCTAAGCCCAGAGTCCAAAAGTCAGATCTTGTGATTATTGAGTTGTGGGCTTTGATTATTTCCTCCTCAGGGTCACCCTCAGTGTCCAATACATAACACAGCTATGGTGAAAATTATAGAACATTATGAACGCATGCATAATTTAAATGATCAAATCAAAAAAATATTTTTTCTGAAACTTACCAATTCACACAGTTTGGCATTTGGTTGTTCTTTCCAGTCATTGACTGGAGTGTGGTCAACAGCAGTGGACAGCAACTGTAACTTTGCACCTAATTGAAGATGGAGATAAGAAAAATGAGGGGAAATGTGTTTTGGATACAAATACACAATCACTAATACAATGCATAAAGTATGGGAAATTTCCATACGTTTAGAGGGGGGTGGAAGGTCAAGGTCTGAGTTATACTCTGCTTCTGCTAGGTTAGAGGAGGATGCAACAACTGGGTCAGGGCTAGGCTCTGGTGGCTGAGAGGCACCGAATTCTGCTAGACCATACTCATTAAGACACAGCGGAATTTCAGGGTTCACAAGATTCCTCAATTCCTCCTTGATCTTCTGGTTCTTCCGGTGATTGTAGTTGTGAATCACATTACGCATCATGAAAACATGAGCAGAAGGTGAGAGCATATTCATGTAGTAGTTGTTTTTCTTCATGATTGAAAATAATTGTTCGGCAACCTGGCTGTTAATTCTCCCTGCCAATTCAGGAACCATCTTTATCCTCCGGAGAACATCTTTCGGGTCTTTAGTGTTTCCCTCGTGAAAAGTGTCATATAGGCAATAGTGCTCCGCTGACCCAGTCAGCGGATGGCCACCGGCGTCTGCCACAGCTTTTCTTTTCCTGAGCCACGGTAAATGAACTTTACCACCACTGGATGCCCACTCAATGTTTTCACTGGTGGGGTCCAACAGCCTACCCTCATGAGGGCTGAAAGGCATCATCTCAGGCTCTCTGAGGTTGGCATGAACCGCCAGTCCTCTGGCGAAGTCATAAATACAAACGTTAGGCATGTGCTTCCAAGACAAGAGTAAGTCCGTGAAATCTCTTGGACTCTCAGACCGAAGGTTGCATTTTAAAGACACAACCTGCCCACAGGGACACATTATGACAGCCCAGCCACCTGAGGAGACAAGAGTGTTCAAATCATTCAAACTAAATTACCAGCAGTCGTTAATTATACCCCTTTCCCACTGGCCAAAAAACCTGTTAAAACCCACTAACAATCGGCTTTTGGTGGCAGTGGGAACGCCAGACCCGGGTCAACCCGCTAATTTACGTGACGACGGTGACGCCACGTCATCGCTCCGGTCTCGTCTCATAGCATGTACCAAAACAAAGCTTTGCTCGCATCCGAGACTGGGATTAAAAGAACAAACAACACTGACCGAAAACAATTGAAACAAAAGAAAAGAAACTACAGTGTGTTTAACTCATAGATATAGAAGGGTTTAACTGACGTGTTGTGCCGAGGACGAACCATCATATGGCCGCAGCGGCAGACTCGCTCTCCTCCGCGGTCCAGTGCTCTGTAGGCCGGCCAGACCTTTGCGGCGGGCGGCTGTAGCATGACCTAAGGGCATGACAGTGCTTCTCGCACCGCGGATGAGAGCGGGGCAACAACATGGCTGCTCTGTCTGATCCTCCCGCGGGGGGTCAGACTCGGCTCATTTTGGTAAATGGGAAAGGGGCCAAATGCCGATTGTTAGCGGGTCGACCTGCGTTTAAAAAACCCATGTTTTTTAAACAGTGGGAAAACGGCTTCAGAGATCAGTAATGTTGAGGCTACTAAAAGAAAAAAAAGGAAACTTACCGGATGCTCCCCAGACCTTTTGGAATATTTTATCGTATTTGCTTCGGCTTTTCATCTCTTCTCTCAGCCGGAGAATTAGTTCCATTTTTGAACCGTGAGCATCAATTCCACACTCTCTGCAGAGATTTCGGATTGCGTGTACCTGAAATTATTTGAAAATACATCATTATTATTAATAATAATAAACAACTTCATTTATAGAGCACTTTTCATACATACAAGTAGTATTAGCACAAAGTGCTTTACATGTTTAAGCTTCCTGTTGTCCTTCTGGGTCAAATCTTTCCCTTCCTCGATCCTTCCACAATCCCTTTTCCCAATCCCTCCATCTTCCTTTTCCCCTTCCTTCTTCACTTCCATCTTTGTCCTTCCTTCCTTACCTTCACCCTTCCTTTCTTGACCCAGGAGGACAACAGGAGGGTTAAAAGCCACCCCCACCCCACCCCACAAAAACACCCACCCATATGCGCGCGTACACACACAATACAAATTAAGTTTATTATTATTATTATTATCTAAGAAATGTGGAAACATGTGGCTGAATACAGAGGCACCAGGTCAGGAAATGCCAGGCTGTCTGCACTAGGTGCTGGTCAGAGAACACGGCCAGGATGCCTCGACTTGGGGACTCATCATGCTACAGGCCAGAAAGAGGGCCCACAGCAGTGAAGCACTGCCATAGATCCTCCATCGGGTTGACCACAAGCACCACAAGTCAGAGACATCCTAGCGAGAGCCGATCACAGCCCCCAGCACAGATGGCTGAGGAAACACTGGAGACATGAAATAAAACATAAAACCACTGTAGTTAGGAAATATAAACAAAACTACACAGACTAAGAGCATAAAAATGTATAAAATAAAGTAAAAAGAAAAATAAAATAAAAGGACTACTATTAAAAATAGCTAAAAATGAACTCAAAAGAAAATGAGGATAAAAATTGGCAAAAATATCATTTGACTATAAAACTAAGACATTAGTTAAAAGCTAAATTAAAGAGGTGGGTCTTGAGTCTGCTTTTAAAAATATTAAAGCTATGGTCTACGATTTGGAGGATATGTAATTATTATTAACACCATTTATACAGTGATTGTAGTCCTGTGATGTGATCTATACAATATAAATAGAAAAAAGAACCAAAAAAATCCATCCAGTCTGTCAGCCCTGAGCCTGCATAGAAATTGACCAATGCGAGCGAGACTGGGCGCGCGGCTCGCACAGGTTCGTATCCTCCATCCAATCCCCTCGTCTCCCCTGCTCCTGCTCGAGCCGCCTCGCCCCACCCCCTTCTACAAGTACATGTAACCGCTCTGAGCTGCTCGGCCACAGACACATGAACCCGTGAGTTCAAGCCCGCTTCCCCTCCACCCCCGGTCGGCCTGCCGCTGAAAGCCCACTAGGATTCAGAGAAGCACAGTACAGAAGCACTGAATGTTTTACTGTCCTTATTACTGGTACTGGTCTGGAGCCGCATCGAGTCTCCCTGATCCTCAGCTGCTGCAGCCTGTCTGACCGGGTGCTCTACACGCTACACACCGCTGCCCTGCGGAGCTACCCCGTCCTCCTCCTCTCCCCGACAGCAGCCTGAGCGGGTCACTGCACAGCACCATGTGCCCGGTCACCCAGCGCGAGCAGTCTCCCTGTAGCATGAGGCTGTGCTAATGGCTGCTAATAGCGGCGCTGCCCGTACCAGCGGTCGCCGCCGTGGTCCCCGGCAACGAGACCGCGGCGGCGACGACGGCAACTGTCCCCGCTTCATTACCGGCAGCTGGTGCACAGCGGCGGCATCGGGACTGGCGCCGCCACTATTAGTACGGTAGGCTATCGCCGAGCACAGCCGAGCTACACGGAGACTCTCTGCGCTGGGTGACGCAGGACAGGGACCTGTGTCCGGGGAAGAGAAGCAGGAAGAGTCGGGACCTGGAGCTCCACGGCGCCACGGTGCAGAGACACCAGGCTGCAGCGGCGGAGGCGAGTTTTTGTTGAACAGGTCATCTTTGGTTTTATTGTGGAAGTTGTGACTGTGAATATGACAAATTACTCGCATTCAAAGCCGCGTTTGGTGTCTGCAGCCAGGCAGCAGGCTTGTTGCTTGCTGCTCGGTTCTGCTCTCCTGGGGGGCGTGGCGCGGGGAGGCTCCGAGGGGCGGGACATACGAGCTCGGAGGGGAGGGAGGGGGGGGGGTGCTTTTTTCAAATTTTCTCATCCTCTTTCAAAATGTAGACCATAGCTTTAACATAACCCATTCTCTGTGGACCTCAGGTCTTCCGGCAGTGTTAGTGTTTTCAGTTTCTGTAAAGTGAATTTAGTTGAAGTGACAATGAGGAGTTTTGGAAAAGCACACACCATGACATTCTTTGACCGGCACAAGACAGACTCATGTTTTCATTTTCCAGTGGATGTCTTAGTTTTAGGTAAGTGAAGTAGTTTCATGTTGTTTCAATATAGAATTTAAAAAATCAACAACATTTTGTTTTGGCTGTTTTTGACCATTTACCTTCAAATTAGATACTTCATCCAGTAGCCTGTCCTCTGTTATGTCAATCTCTGTCTGTTCGTTGGGGTGCCTTGTTGTGTGAACCTTTTCATGTTCGGTATTGAGTACCTTGTTGGCTTTGCGGGTATGAGGTCCAAGCCACGGGGCCCAGTGGTGGTATGTAGGTTTAACAGCAAAAGGATTTTGTCGATCACCTGAAAGAAAGAAAGAAAGAAAGAAAGAAAGAAAGAAAGAAAGAAAGAGTATTCAGGGCTTGAAATTAACTGTAATTTAAGGTAAAGGATTAAAAGAAAATGTATACACATTTCTCTGAACAAGAGGATGAAACATTGAAGAAAAAAAAAGGGGGGGGGGGGGTCACTTACTTGGAACAAAACCACGCGCAATCCTCTCTAAACATACAGAGTCCCAGAACTCTTCTATGTCTACCTCTCCATCATATCCATCCGGTGGATCCTGTAGTTCACTGACTAAAATAAAATAATCAAGATGTTGTGGTTAGAAAATACACCTGAAGAGGTGGAAGGGTTCACCATGCAAATAAAACCTGTGTCATACCTGCCAAGCTGAAGACACAGCTCTTGTGCAGATCCATGACCACTACAGGAGGGTGATGTCCACACCGGACACAGGAAAAACTATAGTCGTGGTCCGTCAAGGCTTCAAAATGCAGGTATCCATGAATGATACTATTTGGGTTTGGGTACTTCTGTCCAGACGTCAGCTCCCATGTCTCAATGGCTCGACCAAGAGCTGTATGAGTCTGCAATAAAACAGAAAAAGAATATTTAAAATGTAATTCCATTCAAGTGTGCAACTGAGAAATTTCAAATTATATGTTTTTATGGCTTAATGTCTAATTGACCTATGGCTAAGCCCCGCCCCCTCCACTCACTCGGACAAACTGTCAACATTCAGTGACAAGCGCTATGCTAGCAGTCACAGTAGGAAATATTTCACAGGAGGCAATTGATGGTTGTTGGAGACAGAAAGATTAAATTTCATCTCGAAATCACCAAAACTTAACTTAACTTTACTGCTCTGGCTGCCGTTTGCCGCGAAACGCCGATAGCGACGAGCTAACGTCAGTTAGCCTGTCTATGGAGTTTTGCATTATACGTTAGCATTAAGCTAGCGGACTTTATGCTTAGTTGTGATTCTGGCTAACATCCAAACATCTCTCACAATATGTTGCCTCAAATACGTTGTTGACTTAACTTACAACAGATGTAGACATCCTTGTTAAGTTTACCCACGTTTAGTTGGTGTTGTGGGCTACTGCATAACTTTATCCAGAGCAGACACTTCTCTAGGTTGAGATGTGGCTTAGGAAAAGGTAGGTAAAAAAATACACCAGAGAGGCTGGGCGATCCCAACCTCACAGGATACCTTGTGTCAGAGTTGCATGTAACCCATGCACACCATCTGACCATTTTAAACTTAAAATGTCAAGAAAAAACACATAAAAACGAATGAAAATTGACTAACTGCAATGCATTTCAATGGACGTGGAAGCAGAGAATGTCCGAGTGTATGGGCTAGCTATGCGCACTGTGATTGGCTCATCGTGTTTGGGGGCGTGGCTTAGCCATAGGTCAATTGCGACCATAGAACTTAAAGCTTAAAGCAGAAGTCAGCTGAATGTTTTTGTTAATATAAGTCCTACATAGTAGTGTTATTTTCCGTCAGCAATCACATAGAGTGTTTGGTCTCTCCGTCACTCTGCTCTGCTGTAAACCGATGAGAAAACTTTCCTTGTGATACAAGTGTTATACAATGAGGAGAGAGAACGGCCAAAAGGGCTGTGCTCCCTGCCTGCAGCCATCTGTAGTTCATGGAGGACGATGCGCGTGCATGTGGTGACGTAGGGTCGAGGGTGGGGACTACTAATTAGATCCGCCGACAGGAAGTTAGCCAAAACAACAGAGTCGAGCTGAGATTTCTGCTTTAACTTAAGTTCTTAATAAATGACTTGTTGCTCATTTAACATGCCGTATGGTAACATTTTAAAACAATTTCACATATAGAATTCTTGAACATTTGACCTGGAGACAGTTGCGCAGATACAAGCAGAAGTGGAGGGTTAGAATGACTTTATCGTTGTAGTTATGCAAGCCATCCTCCCACTCTTGGTATCTCACCATCATCCCGCATTGGCTGCATTTTTTGCCGCAAGTGGTCACACCTGAATTGCATAATTAGATCATTAGAACATGTAGTGGTACAACAAGAGAGGATAAATGACTATTAATTGTAATTTAAATGTGACACCTACCCTCAATGATACCCTTGACTGTGATTATTTTTGCTGTTGTACTGATGATGAAGGGTTCACCGAGCGAGACGTCGCCAGGACATTGTGGACAAAAATTTTCTTTGGGAATCAGATTTTTAGGCAACCCTGTCTCACTGTCTAGGCCATGGACACCTGGGGGCAAGTGAGCAGGAAGCCTTTTCTTTTGTTGAATGTATTCAACAATTCTCTTCAAGTTCTCATCTCGAGGGGGATACTGAAGATCTGTGATAACCGTTTCCATATGGTCATCAGAGTCCAGACTCTCTGGATTACTCTCACTCCCTTCTCCCATGAATAGCTCCTGCCTTGTTTGGAAAAAGTGCCATTTAGCAATGGCTTTATGGACACATGCCTGTTTTCCCTTTACACAATGGCAATGCCATGTGTTATTCAGTGTGTCAAACATGACCATTACCCTACCAAACCTATTATAATATGAAAGATTAGCATCATAAATAGAGACATATTGCCTTGAGGAAGAGCTTCCCACTTGTACCTCAACACTGAGGGGGATGCCTTTAGCTTCTGCTTCCATTTTTTTTGAAATGCAAGCCCTTTTCTTTCTTCGCTGAACCACCTGCTGCTCACAATGTCATTCAGTACATCCTCCCTTAATTCAGGCTGCAGATTGCTGAGGGATGGTGGGCAGTACTGCAGGGACTGCAGATGGATGCAATCAAATGATACGAAGCCACTTCTGTGCATTACCTCTGTGTTGCGCACACAGATATCCAACTCGCACCGTACCTGATGGTTGGGCCCCGATGTCAGCTTCTGCACATGAATGGGGGCACTATTGCTGCTAAAGGATTTTACGACAGCGAAGATGCCCCTTTCAACATCAAGAAGCTGGCATGGCAGATGACGGGTGGCTGTAATGTCCTGGACTGTTGTTGGGTGGCGTCGTCTCATATGTAGCTTCATATTTTTTTTATTCATTACAGCCGGGCACTTTGTGCACTTCACCTTCCTAACTCTTGAGCGTTTACCAACAGATTTTAGTGGCTGAAACTCGTCCTCTATTGGGGCATGCAAAGTGTGTACACTTTGTGGTCCTCCTGAAGGCGATGGAGGAAGAGGAGGAGGTTGACCTGGTGCTGGCTGAGGGTGGCAGGTGCTGAGGTGTGTGAGCAGTTTGCCTCTCCTTGCAAAAAGCACACCACAAACACAGCAGTGGTAGTGGGGCTCTTTTTTGCATCCGAGTCTGCATGTATACATTACTAGATCTGAAAGAAGACAAAAAACAAACCAGGCTTTAATATCTGGTCCAAACACATGCTTTCTTGACCTCCATGTGATAACAACAATGGTTATGACAGCAATGTATGAGCAAGCAGTAAACATACCTCCATGCTGTACCACAGTTTTTAGGTGTGATTGTAAATGGGTCTCTACTTTAGCAAAATCACCCTTATAAAGTGGGCAAAAGGGGCAGCAAAAAAATTGGCATCCATCCTCTTGACTTCCTCTTGTTGCTTGGAGCTTGTGGCCACTCGACAAAATTGACAGATGTAGCTGTATATTATAGACATATGAAAAACATTGGTCAGTTTCAATTTAGTTTCATCCTTCTAACACAAACACAAAGTGTAATGTTTCTTCAATGATTCGATTTGTCTAAACAGTGATAGGGCGTGAAAAAATATGATTTATATTCATTAGATTCACATGACGTCACTGTGTTTCTGCGCCGTCATATTTGTGTCCGAATCAGGGCATCTGGACACAGACCACAGCGTCATGTCACCAGAACAAGTGGAGTAGGAGGAGGAAATCAGCAAGAAAGCAAACTTATGTTATTTGAAAGATACCAGGATTATATTGAGCTGAAGAAACCCCGGACTGCAGTTTTATTCCTACTCAAAAAACGTAAAGTTATAGGCAGAGTAAATGATTGACTGCAGGCAGTGATCAGTCACAGCATGGGCTGTGACACAAAGAGTGGATTCATTATTTTTTTTAAATAACATGCATATATTGAATTCTGCATTTTTATTATCCTACTTTCTTATTAATTACTCACTGATCCTGCATTTTGGGTGTTTTTATTTCTGTATGACAGACCGTTGCTAAGTAAAACGGGGCGTTGCTAGGGACGCTGCTCTGATCAGCGGAGCAGGATTGTGTTTCATTTTTACCGTCATTAAACAGCTTCAGACTAATTGTGATGTTAAAACGACTTTAAGCTTGTCAGAGGGAGAGTGGAGGCTCTCTGCCTCCCACACCGCTGCTGGAACCCAAACCTGGGATCAGAGCGGACGGAGCAGCGCGGCGTCACAGCTGTGATCAGCTGTGTCTGTGTCACCGCGAGTCCGCGACACAACCGTGTCCGTAGCCGTAGTCTCTTATTACAGACAGGACTACATAAATGCACACATCGTGACATTTACTTGATAATTCATCGATCTATTTATTTATTATCAAGAACATGTTGAAAACAACTGCACATGAGTCGACCGGGAGGAGGCTGAGGAGCAAACAGCGCGGAGTGACCGGACCTCGGACTTTGATCAACATTACGTATCAAATTAATTAATTCACTCATAAACCGCGTAATACGTGGGATAATGTAGAGTTAGTCTGTTGTTATGGAGAAATAAACCCAGACAGGATGTATGAAACCCTGTCATTTGGTCAAGAAACTGTTATTTCCATCCTGTGGTTTACATGCTCTCATATGAGGAGAACTGTCAAATCGGACACAAATATGGCGGCGGTCACTTCGACGTGACGTCACTGCAACCCATGAACTTATAAGAAAGGGAAATTCAAAGCAGACTTATCGGTTCATTGTAAAATATGCATTTATTGATATAAAACTGGTGATATGTACACACGTTAGGCTGCAGAGCCTCCAGGTAGCGCTGCTCTGTCCATTACGCTTGAAGTATGGTGGTGTCCACATTGCTTGGAGTCCGTTACCATGGCTTTTTTAGAACATTGTGGTGATAGGTAACAGTCTTCTACAAGTAGATTATTTATAGACGGAATCGTCAAGTTGTTTACATTCTACGTCCGGGAAGAAAACCTGCACGTAATTTGAATGAGAGTTTAGCTATTCATGGGTTGCAGTGACGTCACGTCGAAGTGACCGCCGCCATATTTGTGTCCGATTTGACAGTTCCACTCATATGAGAGCATGTAAACCACAGGATGGAAATAACAGTTTCTTGACAAAATGACAGGGTTTCATACATCCTGTCTGGGTTTATTTCTCCATAACAACAGACTAACTCTACATTATCCCACGTATTACGCGGTTTATGAGTGAATTAATTAATTTGATACGTAATGTTGATCAAAGTCCGAGGTCCGGTCACTCCGCGCTGTTTGCTCCTCACCTCCTCCCGGTCGACTTGTGTGCAGTTGTTTTCAACATGTTCTTGATAATAAATAAGTAGATCGATGAATTATCAAGTAAATGTCACGATGTGTGCATTTATGTAGTCCTGTCTGTAATAAGAGACTACGGCTACGGACACGGTTGTGTCGCGGACTCGCGGTGACACAGACACAGCTGATCACAGCTGTGACGCTGCGCTGCTCCGTCCGCGCTGATCGCAGGTTTGGTTTCCAGCAGCGGTGTGGGAGGCAGAGAGCCTCCACTCTCCCTCTGACAAGCTTCAAGTCGTTTTAACATCACAATTAGTCTGAAGCTGTTTAATGACGGTAAAAATGAAACACAATCCTGCTCCGCTGATCAGAGCAGCGTCCGTAGCAACGCCCCGTTTTACTTAGCAACGGTCTGTTAAAACACCCAAAATGCAGGATCAGTGAGTAATTAATAAGAAAGTAGGATAATCAAAATGCTAAATTCAATATATCCACGTTATTAAAAAAATAATTCATCCACTCTTTTGGTGAGACGTGTCACAGCCCATGCTGCGACTGATCATCACTGCCTGCAGTTTATTCCGCCCATAACTTTGCGTCTTTTGAGTAGGAATAAAACTGCAGTCCGGGGTTTCTTTGGCGACTGCTATCACAGCCAACAGCTCAATATAATCCTGGTATCTTTCAAATAACGTCAATTTTTGGTTTCTTGCTGATTTCCTCCTCCTGCTCCACTTGTTCTGGTGACATGACACGCTGTGGTCTGTGCCCAGATGCCCTGATTCGGACACAAATATGGCGGCGTAGAAACACAGTGACGTTATGTGAATCTAATGAATAACCTGGCAGCATTTTTAATTTGTAAATTTTATGACCTACAGAAGTTGCGCTTCCGGTTGTAAACATGAAACACATATGCACGTAATCAGAAACCGGGATACTTATCATGTATACAAGGAAACTGAATAACCGGGTTTCTCTAAGTTCATGTAAACACCCATACCCCGAATTTGATTGTACATACAAAACCCAATTACAATCGGGGGACTGAAGTGCATGTAAATATTAATTCAGACTAAAAAGAAAAATTATGGAGAAGCAATACTTTCATTCTGTAACGTTACACCTCAAAACGCACCGTGGATGTAACGTTATTATTATTATTTTTTAAATATAGCTTTCAATAAATACTCTACATATTCAACCTTTAAATTTAAATAAATGGAGCAACAACAACTGACATTGTTAAATGGTTTTTTATTATTTTGATCGCAATTATGAGTGCAGACCTCCATGAATCCGTGAAAAATAAGGTGGATAGGCTAACAGCCGCGTTGCTTATGGACGAGATAAGGATTAGGCTAGCTGCTAATGAGCAATGCTTGTTGCTATATCGAATTTGGATACAATAACAACACAACAGTTACGTAAGTCACAAAAATGAGAATACTTTCCAGTAAATGATGTAAAAATTAGCAATAATCAACTTACTGGCGGGACCATTATGTTTTCTCCGGGAGACAGGACAGAGACGTTCGGATAGGAGGGTCTACCTCGTGGTCTACCTGTGCTTGAACGCGAAATGGCGGCGTTCCCGACCCGATCTGCGACAGCCACGTACGGCAACTCCACTTGGACAAACTTGGTTGAATTGACTTAGGTCTTAGAATCACTGCCCTATCTCTGTGCCCTATGTGCGGCGCCAGAGACGGTTTACCTGTTTATTTTTAAAGACAAACTTTATTAGTAATGTAAATTGAGGGTTCGTTGTAGTGGAATGGATCTTGATCATAGATATATCTATGATCTTGATACTCAGAAAACAGGAACAGAGGCGTTTTTTGTTTTGTTTTTTAACCGAGCGGCTGACTAGCCGCTAACTGTTACTGTTACGTGTATTTCATGTTTCCAACCGGAAGCGAAACTACTGGGAAATATGTAGGCCTAGGTCATAAAATTTAGAAATTAAAAATGCTGCCATGTTATATAACTTCAAAAAGGGGGAAATTCAAAGCAGACTTATCTGTTCCTTGTATAACATGCATTTATTGATGTAAAAGTGGTGTGTAACGCCGCATTATGTAATAACGTCGCATTATGTAATAATCTGCCGCATTTTGTAATAAAAATCTTGAACGCAATATGTAATAAACTTTGCCGCATTTTGTAATAAGTTGTTACATTTTGCATCACTTATTACATATTGCGGGTGTTACACTTTTTTATGAAAAAAATGTAATAATTTGGTGCATTATGTAATAAACCACCAAAATGGATGTCTTAATTAGAAAAAACGGTAGCACTACATAATACGGCCCGCAATTTACAGCGTAACTAGCGCTCTCTTGCCGCATAGGTTGCCGCTTATTTCACACAAGTAGTGGGTAACTGCGGCTGACTTCCCCCCCTGTTTCCCCCGTGCATTTACAGTGTAACTAGGCTGTGTCTTAGTGCGTAACTTACCTCCTGCTTCACACCAACTTCCACACAAGTACAGGGTAACTCTCGCTGTTTTACAGCTTAACTAGGCTGCATCTTAGCACGTAACTCCTGTCATACTTTACACCAAATTACACAGTAACTCTCGCTCACTCCGCCACTAATTAGCGCATTTTACAGTATAACTAGGTTGTGTCTTGGAGCGTAACTCCTGTACAATTACCTGCTACTTTGCCCGGACTTAAAGTGTAACTTCTGGTAGCCTACATTATAAATTAAATACTCTAATGTAGGCTACAATATGAGCACAATTGTTGCAATCTATTTTTTTCAATGTGTCAGCAGCGAAATTTCACCTCTATTTCTGATATTTATTATTCATTAATTAATTGTATGGTTTTGGATAGGTGAGAAATGGAGTGTGGAAATTTGCCAAAAAATGACTGGCTGGTACTAAACTTACCTCTCTAAAATGCACATCTATGAAAGTCTAGTTCTGTCATCCAAGGGCAAAACTATACAGTATACATCCACAATAATGAGTCATTCAGAGAGTTAGAAAATGCTTTATTATTTATCAACCAGAAGAAACATGACACATCCACATCCATGATCATTCAAGTACTATAAGGACAGTAAGTACTGTTAGTGAGCACTGTTACTCCCTCCTTAGTCTCAACCTACACTGTAGTTGTGTTATAGTTACCCACTAATTAAGAAGTCGCGGGCTGCATTATAAAGTACTGACTGTTACTCCCTACTTAGTATCTACCTACACTCTAGTTGTGTTATAGTTACCCACTAATTAAGAAGTCGCGGGCTGTATTATAAAGTACTGACTGTTACTCCCTACTTAGTATCTACCTACACTCTAGTTGTGTTATAGTTACCCACTAATTAAGAAGTCGCGGGCTGTATTATAAAGTACTGACTGTTACTCCCTACTTAGTATCTACCTACACTCTAGTTGTGTTATAGTTACCCACTAATTAAGAAGTCGCGGGCTGTATTATAAAGTACTCACTGTTACTCCCTACTTAGTATCTACCTACACTCTAGTTGTGTTATAGTTACCCACTAATTAAGAAGTCGCGGGCTGTATTATAAAGTACTGACTGTTACTCCCTACTTAGTATCTACCTACACTCTAGTTGTGTTATAGTTACCCACTAATTAAGAAGTCGCGGGCTGTATTATAAAGTACAGACTGTTACTCCCTACTTAGTATCTACCTACACTCTAGTTGTGTTATAGTTACCCACTAATTAAGAAGTCGCGGGCTGTATTATAAAGTACTGACTGTTACTCCCTACTTAGTATCTACCTACACTCTAGTTGTGTTATAGTTACCCACTAATTAAGAAGTCGCGGGCTGTATTATAAAGTACTCACTGTTACTCCCTACTTAGTATCTACCTACACTCTAGTTGTGTTATAGTTACCCACTAATTAAGAAGTCGCGGGCTGTATTATAAAGTACAGACTGTTACTCCCTACTTAGTATCTACCTACACTCTAGTTGTGTTATAGTTACCCACTAATTAAGAAGTCGCGGGCTGTATTATAAAGTACTGACTGTTACTCCCTACTTAGTATCTACCTACACTCTAGTTGTGTTATAGTTACCCACTAATTAAGAAGTCGCGGGCTGTATTATAAAGTACTCACTGTTACTCCCTACTTAGTATCTACCTACACTCTAGTTGTGTTATAGTTACCCACTAATTAAGAAGTCGCGGGCTGCATTATAAAGTACTCACTGTTACTCCCTCCTTAGTCTCAACCTACATTGAAATTGTCCTGCATATACACTGTACTTGTCTTAGAGTTACCCAGTAACTACAAGGAGCGGGCTGTATTATTAAGTATTCTTTGTTATTCCCTCCTTGGTGTGCAAATACACTGTAATTGTGGAGTAATGCCTGGAGTTACCCATTACCTTCTACTACAGCTGTAACTACTAAGTGGAACCAGTGAGTTAGAACACAGTTTGTTTCATAAGATAACATCTTCTGAAAGTACAGTAATACAAAGACAAAACTAACTTAAAGGAATAGTTCACCCCAGAATGATAGTATACAAAATATTATATTATTATAATAACAAAAGCCAGTAGAAATCTGTTATTATATGATGTCATGGACACTTAAAATAATAGTTAACCCAAGAATGATATTTCACTCATTATCTACTCACTCTCGTGTCAACCACTGGTGTCCGCTTGCAACCGTTATGGACATGCACTGCTTCGCCGAGACCCCCTCTAACTCAGAGAAGCCACAGATAACTCTGAAAATTCTCACAGTCCTTAGTCTACATGAGGGTGAGTAGATAATGAGTGAAATATCATTCTTGGGTGAACTATTATTTTAAGTGTCCATGACATCATAAAATAACAGATTCCTACTGGCTTTTGTTATTTACATTTAAGTTCATTTTTGTTCCTTCTGTAATAAACTGTTTAATTTAGTTTTCCATCTGCCTGGTCCTTCTAAGTCTAAGACAGTCAGTCAAGTCAGTTTCATTTGACAAAATGTACTTTCTAAGTTAGAAATGTCAAGTGGAAAAGATTGTTGTGATACTACTATCACACCGCAGTGTGACACTCAGTGATGGACAATGGATGGGCTCCCCCCATAAAAGGTGATCTTGATCTTGATCCAGCTCCTTGGGTGAAGGCAGAGATCAGGGCCATGGGTGGCGCGCCATCTCCCTCGTCGGGTCTATTTTCATGGCATCTCAAAAAACCTCACCTGTGTAGAAACATAGTTATATCTTGTATCATCAACTTCATCACATAAATGCATCACTGTAAAACAAAGTGAGAAGATTAATAACTTTGAACGGTAAGCTACAGTTTTTTCATCATGGAATAGCTACTTAATCCCAGTTTTTACCTTTCACATCATGAATCATTAGCCTTTTAAACCATAACTTGTGATTTGTAAGCACATTAATCAACTACAAATTGTACATATTTTTTCTTTAACTATTGAGTAAATATTTTAACCATTTAAAAACCTTCAACTTAGGTACAAAATCAATGCCATTACCATACTGTTTCACAACTGTGTGCTTCACCAGTACATTAACTGTTAACTCTACTCTTGACTGTATTCATCTTTAATAACATGTATAACCAACACTAACATTAACTAATGGAGCCAATGCGTACAGTACATGGATTTATGGTACAGTACTATCTCAAATACAACCTCAAAGCAAAACAACCGCAGCACTAAGGTTCCCGGTTAGCGTGGTGCAGGGGAAAACGCACATTATCTTTAGCACAAGCTAACATTGCTAACTGCGTTAGCATAGCTACTTAACTCACCAAGAGGTTGATAACGCGGCGAAAATACCGTCACACAGGTCCTGGGTTCATCCCTCTCGTCTCCCGGGGTCTTTGTTCTGTGTTTATATCAACATATCACATCGTAGCATAAGTTCCCTCGTTTCGCCACTTCCTAATCTCCTGGCTGTACATCCATGCCTGACTGTCGTCCCTCCCTGCAGCTCCGTTTTCTCTAGCGAGGTGGGACAACTTCTCAGCAAGTAATTAATCGGGAAGTGAACGCTTCTGGTCTGACCAATGACAGATGGTCATCTTTTTCATCGCATTTGACCTGTCTAACAACGCTGCTCATCATTGATCACATAAGGTGTCAATTCAATTTTACGATCTGTCATTGGTCAGACCAGATGCTGCTCACTTCCCATTGGCTGCCTGGTCCCACCTAGGCACTCTAGTCCCACCTCACTGGCGACGATGTAGGTTGACACAGCCACAGGGACGACAGCCAAGCGGAGACCAAGTGGAGATTGAGAAATGAGGGGAAATTAAATTATGCAATGTCTACGATGTGATATGTTGATATACGGTAAACACAGAACAAAGACCCCGGGAGACGAGAGGGATGAACCCAGGACCTGTGTGACGGTATTTTCGCCGCGTTATCAACCTCTTGGTGAGTTAAGTAGCTATGCTAACGCAGTTAGCAATGTTAGCTTGTGCTAAAGATAATGTGCGTTTTCCCCTGCACCACGCTAACCGGGAACCATTAGTGCTGCGGTTGTTTTGCTTTGAGGTTGTATTTGAGATAGTACTGTACCATAAATCCATGTACTGTACGCATTGGCTCCATTAGTTAATGTTAGTGTTGGTTATACATGTTATTAAAGATGAATACAGTCAAGAGTAGAGTTAACAGTTAATGTACTGGTGAAGCACACAGTTGTGAAACAGTATGGTAATGGCATTGATTTTGTACCTAAGTTGAAGGTTTTTAAATGGTTAAAATATTTACTCAATAGTTAAAGAAAAAATATGTACAATTTGTAGTTGATTAATGTGCTTACAAATCACAAGTTATGGTTTAAAAGGCTAATGATTCATGATGTGAAAGGTAAAAACTGGGATTAAGTAGCTATTCCATGATGAAAAAACTGTAGCTTACCGTTCAAAGTTATTAATTTTCTCACTTTGTTTTACAGTGATGCATTTATGTGATGAAGTTGATGATACAAGATATAATTATGTTTCTACACAGGTGAGGTTTTTTGAGATGCCATGAAAATAGACCCGACGAGGGAGATGGCGCGCCACCCATGGCCCTGATCTCTGCCTTCACCCAAGGAGCTGGATCAAGATCAAGATCACCTTTTATGGGGGAGCCCATCCATTGTCCATCACTGAGTGTCACACTGCGGTGTGATAGTAGTATCACAACAATCTTTTCCACTTGACATTTCTAACTTAGAAAGTACATTTTGTCAAATGAAACTGACTTGACTGACTGTCTTAGACTTAGAAGGACCAGGCAGATGGAAAACTAAATTAAACAGTTTATTACAGAAGGAACAAAAATGAACTTAAATGTAAATAACAAAAGCCAGTAGGAATCTGTTATTTTATGATGTCATGGACACTTAAAATAATAGTTCACCCAAGAATGATATTTCACTCATTATCTACTCACCCTCATGTAGACTAAGGACTGTGAGAATTTTCAGAGTTATCTGTGGCTTCTCTGAGTTAGAGGGGGTCTCGGCGAAGCAGTGCATGTCCATAACGGTTGCAAGCGGACACCAGTGGTTGACACGAGAGTGAGTAGATAATGAGTGAAATATCATTCTTGGGTGAACTATTATTTTAAGTGTCCATGACATCATATAATAACAGATTTCTACTGGCTTTTGTTATTATAATAATATAATATTTTGTATACTATCATTCTGGGGTGAACTATTCCTTTAAGTTAGTTTTGTCTTTGTATTACTGTACTTTCAGAAGATGTTATCTTATGAAACAAACTGTGTTCTAACTCACTGG
This sequence comes from Decapterus maruadsi, assembly GCA_030347415.2. Classification (NCBI taxonomy): domain Eukaryota; kingdom Metazoa; phylum Chordata; class Actinopteri; order Carangiformes; family Carangidae; genus Decapterus; species Decapterus maruadsi. The sequence continues at coordinate 1,239,120 of CM064899.1, forward strand.
TTCCACTTAGACAGAAGGTAATGGGTAACTCCAGGCATTACTCCACAATTACAGTGTATTTGCACACCAAGGAGGGAATAACAAAGAATACTTAATAATACAGCCCGCTCCTTGTAGTTACTGGGTAACTCTAAGACAAGTACAGTGTATATGCAGGACAATTTCAATGTAGGTTGAGACTAAGGAGGGAGTAACAGTGAGTACTTTATAATGCAGCCCGCGACTTCTTAATTAGTGGGTAACTATAACACAACTAGAGTGTAGGTAGATACTAAGTAGGGAGTAACAGTCAGTACTTTATAATACAGCCCGCGACTTCTTAATTAGTGGGTAACTATAACACAACTAGAGTGTAGGTAGATACTAAGTAGGGAGTAACAGTGAGTACTTTATAATACAGCCCTCGACTTCTTAATTAGTGGGTAACTATAACACAACTAGAGTGTAGGTAGATACTAAGTAGGGAGTAACAGTCTGTACTTTATAATACAGCCCGTGACTTCTTAATTAGTGGGTAACTATAACACAACTAGAGTGTAGGTAGATACTAAGTAGGGAGTAACAGTCAGTACTTTATAATACAGCCCGCGACTTCTTAATTAGTGGGTAACTATAACACAACTAGAGTGTAGGTAGATACTAAGTAGGGAGTAACAGTGAGTACTTTATAATACAGCCCGCAACTTCTTAATTAGTGGGTAACTATAACACAACTAGAGTGTAGGTAGATACTAAGTAGGGAGTAACAGTCAGTACTTTATAATACAGCCCGCGACTTCTTAATTAGTGGGTAACTATAACACAACTAGAGTGTAGGTAGATACTAAGTAGGGAGTAACAGTCAGTACTTTATAATGCAGCCCGCGACTTCTTAATTAGTGGGTAACTATAACACAACTACAGTGTAGGTTGAGACTAAGGAGGGAGTAACAGTGCTCACTAACAGTACTTACTGTCCTTATACTTGAATGATCATGGATGTGGATGTGTCATGTTTCTTCTGGTTGATAAATAATAAAGCATTTTCTAACTCTCTGAATGACTCATTATTGTGGATGTATACTGTATAGTTTTGCCCTTGGATGACAGAACTAGACTTTCATAGATGTGCATTTTAGAGAGGTAAGTTTAGTACCAGCCAGCCATTTTTTGGCAAATTTCCACACTCCATTTCTCACCTATCCAAAACCATACAATTAATTAATGAATAATAAATATCAGAAATAGAGGTGAAATTTCGCTGCTGACACATTGAAAAAAATAGATTGCAACAATTGTGCTCATATTGTAGCCTACATTAGAGTATTTAATTTATAATGTAGGCTACCAGAAGTTACACTTTAAGTCCGGGCAAAGTAGCAGGTAATTGTACAGGAGTTACGCTCCAAGACACAACCTAGTTATACTGTAAAATGCGCTAATTAGTGACGGAGTGAGCGACAGTTACTGTGTAATTTGGTGTAAAGTATGACAGGAGTTACGTGCTAAGATGCAGCCTAGTTAAGCTGTAAAACAGCGAGAGTTACCCTGTACTTGTGTGGAAGTTGGTGTGAAGCAGGAGGTAAGTTACGCACTAAGACACAGCCTAGTTACACTGTAAATGCACGGGGGAAACAGGGGGGGAAGTCAGCCGCAGTTACCCACTACTTGTGTGAAATAAGCGGCAACCTATGCGGCAAGAGAGCGCTAGTTACGCTGTAAATTGCGGGCCGTATTATGTAGTGCTACCGAAAAAACATTAACGCGCTGCTCCTCCTCCCGCTGAGCAGAGCGGTCTCCTCCGACAGCGCGTCCCACGCGGATGGTAACCGCTCCGCGTCTCTCCCTCCCCCCTTGCCCACCGACAATAATACGCCCGGGTCATGTTCGTCTGTGGAGGGATGACATGGACCACGGTCCGACTGGAGCTCCAGGCCGGGTCCAGCTCTGCTCCAGCAGCGGCAGGGGCGGCTGGGACCACCGCCCCCGGAGCCGCAGCTGGGGCGAGCTGGGGGGGGGTCGAGCTGGGGGATTTCATCGGGCTGATGATGCTGGAAGTGATTTTGCCTCTGATTTTCACCAGATTTAACATTTTATCAAAATTTGCCCAGCTGATCCATTTAAATTACTGAAAAATGATCATCATCTGCAAGCAGCAGCTGTAAAACGAGAACCAGTCCCAGAAGCTCCAGGCCCGGAGAACCAGAGAGGGGGTCCTGCCAGAGCGCTCCCCAAGAATGGTGCATCGCCGCCCGGGTAAAATACGTGAGGGAGAGGGAGAGGGCTGGATGATTTGACGCTTTTTTCAAAACTCCGATCTAAAATATCAGATTATACCACTTTCCCTTTGTCGATTGAGGTCCAGTAAAAAGTATGATGGTCTTTTAACTCTCCTCTAGCCATATGTGTATTATGATGTCATGTTTTTACACAGAGTCACGTTTTTTGTCACAAAAAACTGTTTTGTTTATTCATCTTAACAGAGCGCGAGCGAGATTTAACACACACATTCACACAGGCGAAACACACATACGGACTACACAGGATACACGTATCTGAGACACTGTTTCTCATACACAAATACATCGGCTTGTTAGAAGAAAAAACAAACTCTGGTGTGATGACAAGGATCAAACCCAACACACACTGATCTGCAGCTACTGAGACTGAGACTGATTCTGTCACCTGTTGACGATGTTTTGTTTTGTTTTTTTCTTGCTGAAGGGTGTGTGTGCCGAGCGGACCCGTCTAGAGAGACACGCGTCTATAGGCTTGTGGGACAGGCTTTTAGAACAAACCTTATGCTCAGCAAAAATGGAATATATATAGTCTGACACCAATATAATAAAATGGTTGTTTGGCCACTGTTTAGAATCATAATAGGCTACTGTAAGGAAAGAATCGGATCCAGAGCAGCATTCATTTACAAGTTTAATCAGCACCAATTAAACTTCTTATAAATAAACGTAAACATTCAATAACTGGGGTCAGGTCTCGGAGCGTTGCTGCGCTATGAGCAGACGTGGCGGCGCGCGTACATGTCATGTCATTGTCATATGAGTGTGTGCTGTTAATTAACGAGTGTTTATGGAGAATGAAAACGTAAAGTCCCATCGTCATGTAGTCGACGGTCCAGACCGAGTGTCACAGCACCACTGACAGCGGTGTGTGTGTGTGCACGTGAGAGAGAGAGAGAGAGAGAGAGAGAGAGAGAGAGAGAGAGAGAGAGAGAGAGAGAGAGAGAGAGACACGGTGCGCCGTGTTTGTATGGGATAAAATACAGAGTCTCTCCTGACACCAGTATAATAGGAAACAAAGGACCTGTATGTAAAAATCCGATGCGATGTTCAGCAGCAGGGAACAGCAACCACAAATTATAATCTATCATTTTATTGTCATTGCAACAATGTTTCAACTTTGGCCACCAGGCCCCAGACGCTGCAGCTGCTGCTTCTCCGCGGCTCATCCGCGGCGCTGTCCGTGGTGCTGAAGGTGACAGGTTAACTAGACAAACAACTGCAACATAGTTCTGTTTGTTTATCATGTCAGTTTTGTGTGTGATTTAGTAGTTTAATTGTTGAGATTAAGAACATCACTCCCTGGTGATAGGCATGCTGAAAAGAAAAAAAGAGAGAGACGCGCCTGGGTATCGCAGCTGTAAAAAAAAAAAAAAAGAGAGAAAAAAAGGATGTGTCGGAATAGCGGTAGGCTATTCCGACTATGTAGGCCTACCAAAAAGTGTCGGATTACCGGTATGTCTAGATAGAGAGACGTCGGAATAGTGGCATGTCTAAATAGAAACATGTCGGAATAGCGGGATGTCTGAATAGCGGGCGGACCCCCATCTGGTTGGGCCGAGGCGCCTGCCGAGCGGCACGGAGAAAAGCGCATCTGGTGGCGTGCTCCTCAGGGCGCACCCAGGTTGAGCACCCAGGGTGCTCAACCTGTTCAGTGGGATAGATAGATAGATAGATAGATGGATAGTTAGATTTGACCGTCCTACTGGTTTTAGAAATTAATTCATATTATGATTCATGCATGCTGGTATGCTTAAAGTCAGACAGGTGCCTTGGCCCCTCAGATGTGTGTGTGTGTGGGTATGTGTATCATGTGTAGCCCGTATGTGTGTGTCGCCTGTGTGAATGTGTGTGTTAAATCTCGCTCGCGCTCTGTTAAGATGAATAAACAAATCGCTGCAGAACACGAGCCTGGCACAGAGGTGCGCGCTCTGGCACTTCTGGCACAATCTGTTAAAGGAAACTGGCTCAGCTCCGCGGCTGTTTCGCGTCCGACGTCTATGTTCAGCACATGTTTTTATTGATATTGTAGCGTCCGACCCAACGTATATACAACAACATAACACAAACTTTATCAGACAGCTCTCACTTCTTCCTCTGCTCCACCTCACTCACTCACTCACTCACCTACACATGCACACACGACCCTCAAACTCACCTTTCAGTTGTGCAGTATTATTAATAATGAGCGATGAGTATGTAAAATAAAAAAAATTATTATAAAAAATAATAATAATAATAATGAGCTATGAGTCCCACATGGTCACGTGACTCTGTGTAAAAACATGACATCATATTATGGCTAGAGGAGAGTTAAAAGACCATCATACTTTTTACTGGACCTCAATCGACCAAGGGAAAGTGGTATAATCTGATATTTTAGATCGGAGTTTTGAAAAAAGCGTCAAATCATCCAGCCCTCTCCCTCTCCCTCACGTATTTTACCCGGGCGGCGATGCACCATTCTTGGGGAGCGCTCTGGCAGGACCCCCTCTCTGGTTCTCCGGGCCTGGAGCTTCTGGGACTGGTTCTCGTTTTACAGCTGCTGCTTGCAGATGATGATAATTTTTCAGTAATTTAAATGGATCAGCTGGGCAAATTTTGATAAAATGTTAAATCTGGTGAAAATCAGAGGCAAAATCACTTCCAGCATCATCAGCCCGATGAAATCCCCCAGCTCGACCCCCCCCCAGCTCGCCCCAGCTGCGGCTCCGGGGGCGGTGGTCCCAGCCGCCCCTGCCGCTGCTGGAGCAGAGCTGGACCCGGCCTGGAGCTCCAGTCGGACCGTGGTCCATGTCATCCCTCCACAGACGAACATGACCCGGGCGTATTATTGTCGGTGGGCAAGGGGGGAGGGAGAGACGCGGAGCGGTTACCATCCGCGTGGGACCCGCTGTCGGAGGAGACCGCTCTGCTCAGCGGGAGGAGGAGCAGCGCGTTAATGTTTTTTCTAATTAAGACATCCATTTTGGTGGTTTATTACATAATGCACCAAATTATTACATTTTTTTCATAAAAAAGTGTAACACCCGCAATATGTAGCCTAATAAGCAGGGGTGGAAAGAGTACCAAAAAAATCTACTCAAGTAAAAGTACAGTTACCTTGATGAAAATGTACTCAAGTAAAAGTAAAAGTACTGGTGTAAAAATCTACTCAAGTAAAAGTAAAAAGTAGCTCACTTAAAATTTACTCAAAGTAAAAGTTACTTCGTTACTTTTTTTTTTTTTTTTTTGAGGGGGGTGAGGGGGTATAATCATGGCCAGAGATCGGCCTAACGTTCTCCATGCATGTCTCTGTGTTCCAAACTTGTCTCTTCTCCATCGATACACTGGTCTCCATCATCTTTTAGCTCCTGTGGAACCAACTTGATCCTGACCTTCAGACACTGCGTCTGTCCAGAGCCAATCAGATTGACAGTTACTAGTTGTCACCATCATGATCATGATACTAAAATGTTCAACTCAATATCGATATTAAAGGGATAGTTCAATGGTGTCAATGGTGCTCACTTTTCTTAATCCAAAAAGACACCAAAACACATCCAAATACCTCCATACTGCTCGTCTGTACTGTCCCTCTTGTATTGAAGCCCAGACATGCCTGATAACGTTGTCTTTAATCATTAAAGTCACTTTTAACCACTAGCTGTGGCTAATGGTGATGAGCATTATTATGCTCTAACTCACGTAGCGGTGAGGAGGAGAGAGGTGTAGCTACCTGCTGCTGCTGTGTGCGTCTGAAGGGACAAAGAGAGAAGCGGCAGCACAGCAGCTTGGTACTTTTGACAACCCACACAGACGCAGTGCAAGCTCATACCCTATATATTTTTTACTTTGTAACTAAAGCTATTTAAAATGTAACTAAGTAAATTTCTTTCAACAATATGTACTCAAGTAAAAGTAAAAGTACTGACTTTAAAACCTACTCAAAAAAGTACAAATACACAAAAAAGCTACTTAGTTACAGTAACTTGAGTAAAAGTAACTAGTTACTTTCCACCCCTGCTAATAAGTGATGCAAAATGTAACAACTTATTACAAAATGCGGCAAAGTTTATTACATATTGCGTTCAAGATTTTTATTACAAAATGCGGCAGATTATTACATATTGCGACGTTATTACATAATGACGTGAAGATTTGTTACATTATTACATAATGCGTCATTATTACATAATGCGGCGTTACATGGTGATTTCTGTACACACGTTAGGCTGCAGAGCCTCCAGACAGGGCTGCTGTGTCCATAACGCTGCACACATGAAGCTTCACTTTTCATTCAAATAAACTAATGCAACTTCATTGCAATTTCATCAATGAAACCAGCATTTATCTCCTAAAAAGAGTTAAACCAGCCGGTGGTTTACCTCTAAAAACCTACGGATAAGTTCATTAACAGTCGTTTTCCCCCGCGAGGTGACGGAGTAGTCTGGCCGGTCGAGCACGTCAGGAGACGGGGTTGCTGCCTCTGTGATGTCCCGGTCACAGCTCATATTTATCCAATATTTATTTTATCCAAACGACGGCTGTTTAGAAGTTAACCTCGAAGCGAAGCTCCAGGTCCGAGCAGTGACCACGGCATCACAGAGGCAGCAGCCCGGCTCCTGACGTGCTCCGCCGGCCAGCCTGCAATCGTCACCCCGGGGAGAAAACGACTGCTAATTAACTTACCCGATGGCTTTTAGAGGTTTACCACCGGCTGCTTAAACTTCTTTTAGGGAATAAATGTTGGTCTCTTTGATGAAATCTAACAACTGTGGCAGTAGCAGAAGTTTGTTTGAATAAAAAACCATGGTTGGACAGTAGCAGTGCTGCCTTGGGGTCAGTCTACGCACAGAAAACACCACATTTACATCAATAAATAAATACTTTAAAACGAGCCAGGCCTGTCTCAGAGCTGGCAAGACTCTCCGGTGGCATATTGAACGATTAAATGCCGCTAACGGGACGAGAGAGCAGTCAAAACGGCAGCTCCAAGCTAGCTACAACGAGGGTAGGTTCATTTCCTGTTTACAAAGTAAAAGCACCTAAGCGATAAAAGGCAACGGGTATTTTATTTTGTAATACCAACCGGAAGTGCGTTGCTCACTACGGCTAGTTTTACTAGCGCCAGAGAACGCCGACTTCGTCGGAACAAATTTGTAAACAGCGGGTATTTTGTCAGATTTTCAACACAGTGGGGATCTAAACGACCACTTTCTCGCCTGAAAATGTTTCAAATGTTGCTAAAGTTATATATTTACAGAGTTTAGCAGCAGCTAGCCGCTCGCTAGAATGCTACTTCAACCGGAAGTACGTCACATGAAAGGCAGCCAGGAACGCCCATAGGCGTTCCCGTGTCATGACGGGAACGCCCCTGTCCGCAGCCAGACCCTTCTCAGAAAAACCCCGATTAGGCTACGTTAATTTCTCCTCTCTAGTGTGTTGTCGGACACTCATTGCAACTATCTGAGCCTGTCAGTTTGAAAAAAAAATGCTCGTTTACGGCGAACTTTGACGGCAGCCACTTGCCCCATGTAAGAGCGTTAGCTGGGCTGCAGGCGGCCTGCCCCGCTCAATACTGGAGCCACCTCAATAAAAGTGTTATCCATCACTCACATATACAGGAAAACATATGAAAACAGGGCCCAGGTTGAAAAATACCGAAGTTGCCCTTGTAGACCGATCAGTTAATTCTAAAAACATTTATTTATTGATGTAAATGTGGTGATTTCTGCACATACAGACAGCGCCATGCTCTTCTGACCAGCACACACCTGAAGCTTCGCTTTTCATTTACACAAACTAATCAATGAGACCATAAATTAATCTGCTCGCTTTCCACCGGCGTGACGACGTAAGATGACCGGTCGATCACCTCAGCCGGCCGGCTGCTGCCTCTGAGATGAGCCGAGCAGCGAGCTAACGTTAGCTCCCAGTGGCTGCTCCCAGGTCGCTCTGCACTTCTCCCAAAACGCCGGAGCAAACTTCCAAACAAACGTCAGTCGGATAAACTGACCAAAGATAGGACTCTAAACTTCTCGCATCAAAGAAATATTTAAAATCAATAAAATGACGTTTTTAACGACACCACAGTGGACTTTTAATGGGACTTTTCTTAGCATTCGCGGTGTCTGCCGGCGTCTGTCTGCTGCCTTCAGGCTGCCGCCTGGGACGGATTGTGTTCCGGGTACGGATCATGGTACGGATCGGGCACTGACATCCACCACTGCTTCCTGGCTCGCTGGCGAGTGGCGACCATGACTTGCTTGTCAGAAAGACGTCGTTGGTGTAGACACTTGTCACTCAAACATGTCTGACCAATGGGGAAGCACCCGCCCACTGCGGTACGTTTGTGTCAAAATGATTAAAAAAAAAAACGACTTCAAAACTTTTTTCACTTCATTCAAAAAAAAAGAAAGTTCAATCAAAAAAAAAAACACTTCAAATGATTTTTTTTTTTTTGCATTTAAACAGTTTTTTCTTTGATTGAAATTTTTTTTTTTTTTGATTGAAAATGTTTTTTTTTTTGATTGAAGCAACTTTTTTGGGATTGAATAATTAAGACACAAATGTCCTACCCATAACATGGTCCAAACACAAAAAAGATTACTTCAATCAAAGAAAACATTTTCAATCAAAAAAAAAGTGTTCAAGTGCAATTTTTTGAGTCTCAAATATTTTTTTGCATTCAAAATTTTTTTTTCTATGATTGAAAAGGTTTATTTTTTGATTGAAGTGATTTTTTTATTGAAAATATTTTTTGTTTGTTTGAAGCAACTTCTTTTTTGATTGAATTATAAAGACACAAATGTCCTACCCATAATATGGCCCAAACACAAAACAACAATACTTCAATCAAAAAAGTTGCTTCAAACAAAAAAACCTTCACTTCTATCAAAAAAAACATTTTCAAGCAAAAAAAAATAGTGTTCAAATGCATTTTTTTGAGTCTCAAATATATTTTTGCATTCAAACACTTTTTTTCTTTGATTGAAACGGGTTTTTTTGATTGAAAATATATTTTTTGATTGAAGCAACCTTTTTTTTGATTGAATAATAAAGACACAAATCTACCTCCATAAATGTGCAGGTCACAACTTGTCCACCAGAGCGTTGTGGAGTTGTTGGATTGTGTATTTGATGAGTTTGATGAGGGAAACCAAGAAATCCCATGAGCCTCGTTAGCAGAGCTCTGAGCAGCTCACGGCTCTGCTCCGCTGTTCTAAAAATATCTTACACTGACAATTAAAGGTAACAAACCTACTGCTATGACTATAGGGGTTATGGTGATGGGCCAATATGCCAAAATGTTGAACTATCCCTTTAAGTTTAGGACATACAGCAGCGAGTGTAAAGAAGGAGGCGCAGCCGGCTCTGGTTTCTGTTGTCTTTATTAGTGGAATGGAATATACACCTCTGTGCTTTAATGCTGTTTTCTCCCTCACTCATTCATCACTCCTCTCTCTCTCTCTCTGAGACTGAACGTGACCGTCCTTCAGTTCACTGGACGAGCAGCTGCTCCTCATCTGAACGGATCATCTGCCCTCACCACGAGATCCTTGTGCTTTGTCAGGTTGGTCGTCAGACAGGAAGTGAACCCGTGTCCTTCATGCTCTGCTGTTACGTAACCACCGCTCCAGACCAGCAGCTGCTCGTCCACTGAAACCTCAAACTAAAAAACTAAAAACCCAACATCCAGTTTTGGCTTCACATTTTCATAAAATCAGTTTCATGGAATGTGTTTTTTTTTTCTTTCTTTCTTTTCATTCAGTTTTGAACAGTGATTTCCAACCTGTGGCCCAAGACGATAACGGGACAGGAGAACGTGTTTTCAATATATTCTAGGTTTACTTTCTTTCTTAATCAATCAATTAAAAAGAATAGATAATAACAAACAAAGTCAAAGCTTTAGTTTAGTTTAGTTTTAGTTCATCATGAGGTGAATGTTGGAAATCACTGCTGGAGGACAGAACCGCTGGATCCAAACAAAGCAAATAACAACAGTTATGATGGAGACGTGACTTCAATTTACTGCCTTCACTCTGAAGACATTAAGAGGAGAACTGTTATATTAAATAAGTTATAATAAACCAATGATTGATATGGTCAAATGTGCTGTTCATGCTGATTTCCAGTTGCTGACCTCCATCCCAAATGTTCAGTCAAATACCAGAAAAAAACTTCATAAAACCATGAGCTCATTAATATCAGAATCAAAAGGTCAGAACAACTGAACAAATTCAGATTATTTGCTTCGACAGAATAGAATCAACAGATAAAACAGAAACTCTGTGAATGCTGTAGTGGAGCTGTGGCACTCAACCGTTACCCAGAAGCCCCTGCACCAGCAGATCCCAACCAGCATCCCGTTACCCAGAAGCCCCTGCACCAGCAGATGATTTAACATTTTATTATTATATAACATTATATCTCAAGATGGACTCTATAATAAAAATAAAACAGATTCAGGTCAAGCTGCAGCCTGATGGAAGGAACTACATTTATATTACTGCAGTAAAACACAAAATCAGTCTAAAATTCTGATTTGAATTAGGAGGATATTTTTGAATATTGAATAACTTTCAACTAAAAAGAAACAATGACAGTAGTCCTGCAGCCTCATCCAGACTTCCTGTGGGCTGAGAATATTTTAGAATCTACGGAAATCCATAGTCCAAAAATTGGTAACACTTTACTTGACGCCGATCTCTATAAACACATTATAACCATACTTATAATGAGCTATAATGCAGTTATAACACTGTATTACTATAGTTATAAAGTGATCATAACACACTATTAAGCATTTATAAGGTCAGGTATTATCATAGGTTATAACTGTCAGTAACTGGCTGGAAATGCCCACATTCATAATGTGTTATAAATATAGTAGAATTGGTTTATAAACATGTATAACTATCATTATAAACACTCATAAATCACATAAGACTTTATAACAATAAGCATAACACGTTATAACTCTAAAATGACAAAAATGTGAAAGTATGTGTGTAATGTATATGATATTGTAATGTATTGATTGATATTGTTTGTAGACCGATATGTTAGACTGCTCTTCTGTTCCCTTCTAAGAAGCAAAATAACATGAACAGAACCTTGTTGCACTTTTGACTTGTACTTATTTTAACTTGAACCTCTGTAACTTTTACTTTTTTAGCCGGGGGACAACCAATGGAAATTAGCTTTGCAGCTACAATTGGGTACATTTGCATTTTTAATGTAGAAGAATGTACATTGTCCCTCTCCAAATAAACTTGAATTGAATTGAATTATAAGACCTTATAAACCATTATAAAATGTTCTATAATGTGTTATGCTTATTGTTATAACGCCTTATGATAATTAATTAATGTTTATAATGATAGTTATACACGTTTATAAGCCAATTATAACACATTTTTTTCTCAGTCCCAGCCTGGTCAGATGCTACATGAAGTGATGAAGCCTCTTGGATGAAGGTGAAACGTCTTCCCAGACAAATAACCAAGTCCAGTTGCGTTCGATTTAAAAGTCCTTTTGAAAAACTATGACCTGGACAAATGAGAATATGCACAGGCGCATTATAACACATTATAACTATATTTATAATGCATTATTGGTGTGTGCATTGTCAGTCAGTTACTAACAATTATAACCTATGATGATATCTGACCTTATAAGTCATGATAAAATGCTTTATAGTGCGTTATTATTATTGTCATGACTTGATCATTTATGAGTGTTTAAAAGTTATACAGTGTTATAACTGGATTATAACTCATCATAAGTATGGTTATAATATCCTATCCCATGCCCTATGCCCATCTGAAGGCCGGGGGGGGGTCTGAGAGCCACAGCTGCACAACAGACCGCTGACCTGAGAACAGCTGATGTGTTGTAGAAAACAACAACGTGACAGATGTTGGAGGTGAAGCGCCGGCTCGTTCAGTCTCCGCTGAGTCGTCCTGCTTTACACGCCGAGGAAAACAGATAAAATACCTATAACGGTATCCATGCATATTTGTGACTGCTCATCATACAAACACACACACACACACACACACACATTCATACAAACACCTGGAGGTGTGCGCACACACACGCACACACACACACACACACACACACACACACACACACACACACACACACACACACACACACACACACACACACACACACACACACACACACACACACACACTTTGCATTCTGGCGAGGAACATGCCTGAATGATTTGAATTTTTATATCATCTGTTTAGTTTCTTCTCGTTAATCTAACGTACACATCTTCGTGGTGCAAACACTCCTCTTCAAAAGTTCCTTTTTAAGAGGGGAGGGGAGGGGGAGAGGGGGGGTGAGGAAAACAAACCAACGACTGACAGGGAGAACGAAAGAAGAGTCGTCATGCAAAAGAACGGATGATGAGTTTTTTTCCCCCATTGTGGTTGTGTTTTTTTAGTTTTTTTAGTTCCTATGATCAGTAGTGCTACTTCTACTGCACGAGGCTCATGCACGGAGGAACGCCAGTCAACCCCGACCCGACGACCTTCAGCTCGTTCTTTTTTTTTTCTTCTTTTTTTAAATCTTTTTTTTTCTGAGTTTGGGGGTTTGATTGGAAGATGCAGGTGAAAGTTTATGATACAAAATATGTTACAGTACACTATGTACGTCTTCTCGTCCGTGTGTCGCTCGTCGGGGAAACGCTTCACCAAAGCATTCGCAGCTGCGGTCGCATGCAGCTGATGTCATTCTCCGGTCGTCCAATCATATTCAGCACAGTGTTTGCATCATGTCCCGACAGGGCGGTTGGAAAAATAGCACAAATGAAAAGAACATCATCCACTCTTTTCTCTCTGGTGAATGAGCGCTGCTCGTTTTAACAAAGACATCAAATATTTCATTATCTTTATTATTTAACGTCATAAGCAGGGCCGTTGCTAGGAATTCTGGGGCCCCTGAGAGAACACCAAAGTGGGCCCCTGACTTTCATTTTTTATTTAGCCTATTGTGATTAGTATTAGTCAGGGTCTTATGCAGAATAATTCAGTCATATAAAGACTAGACTACTGGGGTTTTTTGTGGGGGGCCCCACTGGGCGCTGGGCCCCTAGATTTATTATTAACGGCCCTGGTCATAAGTGATATGCAGCTCTGGAAAAAATGAAGTGACCACTTCAAAAGCATCAGTTCCTCTGGTTTTACGAGGTGTTTGAGTAAAATTAACACTTTTGTTTCATTCCATAAAAGTTTTTCCCAAATTGGAAATAAAAATATTGTCAGTTAGAGCATTTATTTATTTGCAGAAAATGGCAACAGGTCAAAATAACAAAACAATTCTGGTGTTTTCAGACCTAATGCAAAGAAAACAAGTTCATATTCATTTTAAAACACAGCAGCCCACTTTTTATCACAGCAGTGTTTTTTTTTTTTTAATATTTATAGTCTTTCTTCCTCATTTGGTTCAGGCGATCAGCTACCCGAGGCTTGTGATGGAGTTCAATACGACTGCCAGACGTGTAGAGAAGCTAATTTATTAAGAACATTTTGGAGAGGTGTCTTTATTTGTTCCAGAGCTGTATATGCTAACAGCTAATAGCATGTTAGCCTACGTTCAGGGCTAGCTACTTGTTGGTAGCTTGTAGCTAGTAGCTTGTTAGCTAACAGTTAAGCCAATCATGTGACTTTGTAAAGATTGTATTTTGTTGTTGATTGATGAAACATCTGCATCTGTATCGTTATTTTTCATTCATTGAGTTACTTAAAAAATACCTATTCCAAATATAGCTCTTTAAGCTAATAGCGTTAAGGTTTTTTTTTAGCTTTGTGACCAACATCTGACATGTGGATTATCTGTTTTTGTCTTTTTATGAGCAGATAAGTAAGATTCAGGGCTGAAACATCTTGGCTACCTCAATTAACCAATGTGCTGTTCATGCCTGCACGTCACTGAGACTCATGTACAGAGCTTGTGGTGCAGCGTTTCCCCGTCCCATTTCAATCGACTGCAGAACTCCTTCTCTTCTCTCACATAAATTAATTTCTTAGTTGCTTTACATTTTTGTTCCCTGCAATAATGACCATAGTTTTAAACACACACATTATTATTGTTGTTATTGTTATTAATATTCTGTTCATTGTTGATGCTATTTTCCTGCTTGTTGTAATGTTGCATATTTTGAAAAGTAAAAGGCTTTCATTCCCAGTCTGGACGTCGGCGTCACGCTGATCAACACTTTGGAGCTACAGCCAGACCAGACCAGACCGGACCAGACCGGACCGGACCGGACCGGACCAGACCAGACCGGACCAGACCAGACCAGGCCATGCCAGACCAGACCAGACCAGACCAGGCCAGGCCAGGCCAGACCGGACCAGACCAGACCAGACCAGGCCAGACCAGACCAGACCGGACCAGACCAGACCAGGCCAGACCAGGCCAGACCAGACCAGACCAGACCGGACCGGACCGGACCAGACCGGACCAGACCAGACCAGACCAGACCAGACCAGACCGGACCGGACCAGACCGGACCAGACCAGACCAGACCAGGCCAGACCAGGCCAGACCAGGCCAGACCGGACCAGACCAGACAGGACCAGACCGGACCGGACCAGACCAGACCAGACCAGGCCAGACCGGACCAGACCAGACCAGACCAGACCAGGCCAGACCGGACCAGACCAGACAGGACCAGACCGGACCAGACCAGACCAGACCAGACCAGACCAGACCAGACCAGGTCAGCTGGCATCAGACCACGTAAATCCAGGCCAGGATCATTAATTTAAACCTCCTCTCTTCTCCGTCTCATTTGAAGAAACCGGGTGAATCCAGTTCTTCTGAGAGCGGTTTGTGTTTGTGGCCCAGTTCGGCTCCGTTACGTCGCACCCAGCTCAGTGTAGTCGTGTGAACAGTATTCAGGCTCAGCATAGATCAGTTAAACCCAGTTCAGTTTGGTTCATGTCTCAGATTTACAGGTTTCAGCAGCATCTGGATGAGTTTCACGAGTTCTTGCTCTTTGTTTCCGTCCTTCCCTTAAAAACACGACCCGGCGCCTCTGAAGAGGTCGCTCAGCCACCGTCCTGAACTCAGAGTCGTCGTCGTTGGGGCTTAAACCTACGATGATTACATGTCAAACAAAAAGAGGTCCAACAACACACTCAGGCCGACAGCAGATCCAGGAGCTGCTTGAAGAAAATCAACTAAAACCAAAACACCAGTGTTTGATTGGCCTGAAAAATATCCTCTGTTCCCATGGCGTCCGTCATCTTCGTCTCGGCCAATGATCCTCCAGTTGTTGGAATCCCTGAGGTCCAACACATCAAACAGACCAAACCAAACCCTAAGACCAGGACCGGCATCATCATCAGCAGCTACTTCCAGCCCACATGGACCAGAGACCCCGAGTCCGTCAGGCTGCTGAGGGTCTGGGATGGTTCCTGTTGTCAGTCCAGGAGGAACTCTTTATGGGGTTTGTTTGTGCAATCAGGCCCAAAAGTCTAAATTGTGCAGGAGTCAAGTGCTTGTCGGGGTCTAAAATACATGAGGGGGGGGAGTTCTTGATTTCCAGACTCTCATTTTGATGAAATGGTTTTTCCCACGTCATCATGTAAAGAGGAACTGAGTCTCTGAGCTAGCTGCGCCCCGGGGAGGGGGGGGGGTCGGGATCAAAGGGTTCAGGGGCGTTCTTAAGGTTCAGAGTTCACAGGGGAGGGACAGTGATGTAGGGAGGGGGGGTAGGGGTGGGATGGGGGGCGTGGTGGGTGAGGAGGAGGAGGAGGAGGAGGAAGATGCTGCAGGTGGAGTCGAAGGTTACAAGGAGGAGATTTTGACCGTTTCGTGGGTGTAGGCGGTGGCGCGGGTGTTGCGCAGGATGCCGGGGATGGGGGCGGGCGACGGCGGGAGGCTCTCGTCGGGCGTGTTGGCGGGCGGCGTGGGGATGCTGATGATGGCGGCGGTGAAGTCTTGCTCTCCACAGTTGAGCTTCAGATCGCCGGCCTGGGCGTTCAGACTGGAGCGGCTGAGGACGGAGAGACACACGCTGTCACACAGAGGTACACAACAAACACTGTAACACAACATTAAAGGGCCAGTGCGTAATAATTGTCAACATATACATATACTACCAATTAATATGTTTGTATAAGTGTATAATTGCTATAAAATAAAAATTGTTTGGTTTTCCTACTCTTCTTTTATATATAACAAGGGTCGCCATCTTGCTCCGTCATGTTTATACGGCAACCCAAATGGAAAGTCCAGTCAGCCAGAGAGCACGATTCAAGAGTTTCTTTTGCGAGTTTGGCGTGTTTCGTGTTCATAAATAACCCAACGAAGAAGTAGGAGGAGTCAACAACAAACACATCGTACTAGATATCACAATTTTACCCCCATTTTACACACTGAACCTTTAAAGGGACAGTTCAACATTTTGGCAAATTCATAGCAGTAGGTTTGTTACCTTTAATTGTCGGTGCAAGCTATTTATAGAACAGCAGAGCAGAGCCGTGAGCTGCTCAGAGCTACGCTACGGAGGCTCATGGGATTTCTTGGTTTCCCTCATCAAACTCATCAAATACACAATCCAACAACTCCACAACACTCTGGTGGACAAGTTGTGACCTGCACATTCACCAGGTGTAAAACACACTAAAACAATTATTTATCATCCCATTTGTTTCTCATCTCTTGGTTACATTGTTAGGATTCCTTATCCATGAAAAGGTCGAGGAAACTGAGGTTCCTGACAAAGTCAAAAGCCTTGATGCTATAAACAAATTTATACTTGTACGCATTTCAAACCTGAAAACGGGAACACCAGAGAAAGGTTAAGGACACATCCCAGAACGGCCCCACCCTCGGTGAGGTTCAGGATTTTAATCCTGAGAGCCGTACTGGACTTTCTATACATCTACATTAATTTGATGAATTCACAAGTGATGATTAATGTATGAAAGTGTGTTAAACATGTACAGTAAGAGGGATGGGATGGATCCCCACACTGACACCACATTATTCACCACCTGCACTTCTCCTACACACCACTAGAGGGCTGCACAACACCAGACACAAAGTCATTTGATGCTTAACATGAAAGTGTTTCCCTGGTGACAGTTTGTCCTTCTGTGTGTGTGTTCCATACATCACCTACTGTGTGGGAGTGTGTGGAGGGGGGGGGGCACATATAAAACCTAGCAGTATCCAAGGGTTGAAAATAAGCAGAGGAATCTATAAACTGAAAAAACCAGTCAGTACGTTTACATGACACTTGAAAAAAAACTAATTATTGCCTTAATCCGAGTAGAAGTTTTCCAACTCCGATTAAAACTCCCAGATGATGTGATTGGAATTTGATTTTCTCCGTCATGTATTCTCACGCCCAAGTCGGAGTAGAACTGGACAATGCATGTGCGCTGGCGCGTCTGTCGAGAACTGCAGTTGAGAATTTATTATTAAAGCAGATATCAGCGGCACGGCCGTTTTGTCTAATGCTGCGTTCAAGGCTTTTGAAACCGTAAGTTACAGCTTCAAGTCACAACTACAACTTTGTAGCGTTCCAGGTAACCTAGGTAACCCGTATCTCGTGTTTTTTCCGTCCTGTTCCCTGTGAAAGTCACTATAACGGCCTCTCGTAACTTCTGACCCGTGAACTCGTACCAGATCGAACCGGTACGACTTCACAGGAAGGAAAAACACAAGTTAGGAGTTTCCTTGAACGCACCATGAGTTAGCAGCCCCCGCCCTCGTCAGGCATCTATTGGTCCTCGTCCCTACGTCACCACATTCACGATGCAGCGATGCATCCCTTGGCTGCACACACAGCCCTTCATGCCGTTCTCTCTCCTCATTGGATAACACTTGTATCCCACAAGGAAAGTTTTCTCCTGGTTTACAGCAGAGCAGAGTGACGGAGAGACCAGACACTCTATGGAAGTGATGCTGACCATGGAAAATAGGACTATTTAGGACTTATATTAACAAAAACATTCCACTGATATCTGCCTTAATCCGACTAGAAGTTCTCCAACTCCGATTAAGACTCCCAGATAATGTGATTGGAATTAGATTTTCTCCATCATGTATTCTCACCCCTAAGTCGGAGTAGAACTGGACAATGCATGTGCACTGGCACGTCTGTCGAGAACTGCAGTTGAGAATTTATTATTAAGCTCATTACGTGTTTATATGCAGTTTTTTAGGAGGTGACAGAAACATCAACAGGATGAAGCTCTGCATGTAAACGAGTCACAACAACAAACAACATGTAGCAACTTCACTACATGAAAGAGATGATTTAGAAACAAAATAGTTCCTATGAGATGGACCAGTGTTTGTTCTTTTTTTATTTTATGGACTGTACAGATGATCTGGAATATATATTTTACTATGACTGTGTTTTTCCATTAGTATTATCTGAACAGCAGGAGGCGGGAGGACCAGAACATCTTCTTCTTTAGAGATGATGATTATTATTCATTGTTTGTATTTGTGTTGTTGTGTGTTTACGTTTGTGGCGGTATGGAGGTGGTCTTGATGTGCAGCGTGTCCAGCTCCTGGACGCTGCCGCGGCTGACGGACACGGTGGAGTTGGCCAGCCTCATGGCGGCTCTCCTGCGGGCGCGGCGGGGGCAGCAGCCCGTGGAGTTGTTCTGCGCCCCCTGCTGGCTGGACAGGGAGGTGCTGCGGCTGGTCCTGAAGCCCACCGACTCCGTCATGCACAGCTCGCTGTAGGTCATCTCGTCCGTGAACTCGTGGTTCTGAAAGGAGGCGTTAACGTTCACGTGTTGATATAAATATCTGACACAGAAACAACTTCTGAAACAGGAAGTGAAGCCGTTTAAAGGCGTCGCAGTTTATTTTGAGGACGTTTGATGAAGACAAAGACCAGCTGCAGGTATTTTTAAACATGGTTGTGCATTAGAATCTAAAAAAGTTACAGCCCTCAGATGTGTGAGTGTGTGTGTGTGTGTGTGTGTGTGTGTGTGTGTGTGTGTGTGAGTGTGAGTCCTCACCGTGGTTTTCTCCAGACAGTGCAGCAGATGGTGGTGTTGATGCTCGAACGCCGATTTGTTCTTCACACACAGAGCCGTGCTGTCGCTGTCCCGGTCCTGACACACACACACACACACACACACACACACACACACACACACACAAATAAAACACACACACGTTCACGTTGAAGTCATGAAAGTCAATAGATTCACATTTGGTGAAAACAGATCAGTGGTTTCACTGCTGATGAGCGACAACGTGGTTTTCACTTTTCTTAAAGCACATTCAGACCCTGTTTTGTTTTACACTAAAAGGCAGCAAAATACACAAATATAACAACACGGGACACAAAAAGTGACGCACTTGAACCGATGACCATGACACTGCATCATAATCATGACACGACAGTGCAATGCTTTAAAGGTACAGTCCATAGGAAGCGGTGCGGTTGCATATCTGAACGTATTCCTGATGCTGCGTTCAGGTGAAACGGGGCAGACGTCAGACAGACAACAGACGCTGCAGTAACAGGATAAACAACCTCTATGTAAACAAGTGGTCCACCAGCACCAGGATAAACAACATATTGTCATGGTGATGTCGTATTGTTTTAGTAAAACGACATCCGGTTGGTTTGCTGCCGACGGCCGTCTGTCTGACTGCACCTGAATGCAACACCAGCCTCCGTCCTTCCTCACACGACACAGTGGAGACAGTTTCCTTGGTTTTATCATGTGAAGCACTTTGAGCGGCCGTGGAAGAAGTGTTATATAAATAAAACCTGATTGATTGATTGAAAGTATAAAGTAAAAACACCACAAACAGAGCAGCACAATCACACTCAACAAAGACAGTTTTTAAACGTGTCCTCTGCGTCTCCGTCCCCGTTCAGACTCCTCTAAACCGTTTCCTTTCTGTGCTTGTTCCCAGAAGGCTGAGGTGACACCGAGGGACGTTTAATAACATTTAATCTGATCCTCCTCCTCCTCCATCTCTCGCCGTTCCTTCACTTCACCGCCCGACTAATCTCACTCGTCTTCCTCCTCTTCCTCTTCCTCTCTCTAGCTATTTATTCCTCCTCTCTGGACGGCGCTCTCTGATCTTCCATCTCTGTCTCAGATTACACAAACACTCTCCTCTTCTCCTCTTCCCCTCCTCCGTCTCTAGGATTGCAGCTCTCCCCCACTTTTCTTCTTCATCTTATCATTTTACACTTCCTGGTCCGTCTCCTGCTGCCGAACCCTCCGCTCCTCCTCCGCTGCCTCTTTGTCCTCATTATGCACTCTATAAATCCAACAGTCATCCCTCTTTCTTGCTCAGCGCTGAGGAGGGATTAGGACGCAACAATATCTGTGTGTGTGTGTGTGTGTGTGAGAGTGTGTGAGTTCCTCTTCTACCTGAAGTCTAAACCCATTTCACTGATAAAACATTTAAACCCAGAAACCGTTTCATCCGTTAACTGAAGAAACACAGAGACTCAGAGTCGTGATGAAGCTGAAAGATGAAAAAAATAGTTCCTCAGATCTTCACTGAGTTTGTCCACGTGCACGTCCACGTCACGCCGTCTGTTCACAGGAAGTGGGACCAGTCTATTTACTGAATGGTGTGTGCAGCTCTATGAAGATAATCACCAACAGGCGTGTGAATGATGAGATGATTTACATGATACATGACACGGTGTCACTGTTCATTAATGTGCACTGTCCTCACACAAAAACACAAACAATACAGTTACATAAAGCACAGAACACAGCAGTGAAGACACAGATCAGTCCTGTTGAGTAATAGACTATAAACATCATCACATATATAAATATTAAACATCAAAACAAGTTTCATGTTGGAGACAAAGACAAAGACAGGTTTAAAGGATCATGGAGGAAGACGTCCATGTGTCCTATATTTGAGAGGAAGTGTTTCCACCACATACTGTAGTACCGGCTTGACTCCACTCAATTCAGCCTTTTTGTGTTTCCGTTACATAAAAGTACCTGGAACCTGGTACACGGTACTATTTTTTTTTACACTCTTAGAAATAAAAGTGCTAGAGAGAACCATATAAGGTTCTTTGGCTTGTCCTCATAGGAGAACCCTTTTTGGCTCAAGGTAGAACCTTTTATAAAGGTACCTGGAACCCTTTTGGAGGGAACCCAACATAAAGGGTTCTACCTAGAACCCAACATAAGGGTTATATCTAGAACCCCCAATGAGAGGTTCTACAAAAATCCCTTTTATGGCGTATTGGAGCTTTCAGCATTCACACTAAACAGCCAATCAGAGGAAATACCCCGCGCCTCCGCTCTTTTGATTGGCTGACTGTTACTGGAGCTTTGGAGAGAAGCCTGAGAGAGGAGATGCTTTCAGGTTCCCCACACCACCACCACCACCACCACCACATACGGTATCTTCTCATGGATCAACTGTTGAGAAAAGACACAACATGTTTCCCGGCTCTGGGCTGTTCCTGTTTAGGTTCCTGCTCAGGTTCCTGTTCAGGTTCCTGCTCAGGTTCCTGCTCAGGTTCCTGCTCAGGTTCCTGCTCAGGTTCCTGTTCAGGTTCCTGCTCGGGTTCCTGCTCGGGTTCCTGCTCAGGTTCCTGCTCAGGTTCCTGCTCAGGTTCCTGCTCAGGTTCCTGCTCAGGTTCCTGTTCAGGTTCCTGCTCAGGTTCCTGCTGCAGCTGCAGGTTCCTGCTCAGGTTCCTGCTCAGGTTCCTGCTCAGGTTCCTGCTCAGGTTCCTGCTCAGGTTCCTGCTCAGGTTCCTGCTCAGGTTCCTGTTCAGGTTCCTGCTCAGGTTCCTGCTGCAGCTGCAGGTTCCTGTTCAGGTTCCTGCTCAGGTTCCTGCTCAGGTTCCTGCTCAGGTTCCTGTTCAGGTTCCTGCTCAGGTTCCTGTTCAGGTTCCTGCTCAGGCTCCTGTTCAGGTTCCTGTTCAGGTTCCTGCTCAGGTTCCTGTTCAGGTTCCTGTCAGCAGCTGCAGGTTCCTGTTCAGGTTCCTGCTCAGGTTCCTGCTCAGGTTCCTGTTCAGGTTCCTGTCAGCAGCTGCAGGTTCCTGTTCAGGTTCCTGCTCAGGTTCCTGCTCAGGTTCCTGTTCAGGTTCCTGTCAGCAGCTGCAGGTTCCTGCTCAGGTTCCTGTTCAGGTTCCTGTCAGCAGCTGCAGGTTCCTGTTCAGGTTCCTGCTCAGGTTCCTGCTCAGGTTCCTGCTCAGGTTCCTGTCAGCAGCTGCAGGTTCCTGTCAGGAAGCCTGGAACGATGATGGATCCCAGATTCAGTCCTGTTAAACTGTGACTGACTGACACACCAGCTGCTGGAGGGGAAAACCCAACGCTCCACCTTCACTTTGTAAACACGGAGGCTGGGACTCACCCCCCCCCCCCCTCCGTCCCTCCCTCCCTCCCTCCCCCCCTCCCCCCCTCTGTCCACATCCCTCTCTCTCACCTGCTCCATTGTTGTTTTGCCAAATGGCTGCTGTGATGGAGTCTAACTGGTGAAGAGCCAAGATGCTGAGGCAGCAGCTCCTCATCCGTCTGGATCTGATCTGTCTGCTTCTCTAGGACCCTCCTTACCTCTCTGACCTGCAGGAAGTGGTTCTGGAGGGGACGCCCATGACTCCGCCCCCACCTGTCACCTGTATGTTCATGTTGTCTGACTTACAGTGTTGGGCAATGTAATTAAATATAGTTACTTGTTACTTTCCCCCCAAAATAACTGAGTTAGTGAAATTATTACATTATAGAGGAAACTAATTACCAGGAAAAGTAACTATTGTGCGCAGTTATTCCCATCATTGCTGGCTATTGACATCTGATCTGAACATTAAAGTCAACAGATCCACAGGAGGAGTTACACTCTTAGAAATAAAAGTGCTAGAGAGAACCATATAAGGTTCCTCGGCTTGTCCTCATAGGAGAACCCTCTTTGGCTCCTTGTAGAACCTTTTATAAAGTATTTGTATCTGTAATCACAAGGAACTGTATTTTGCATCATTATTAGTAAGTGTTATCAGGAAGAATGTTCCTGGTGGCACAGGATCTTATAGCCATACTTTCAACAATCCCTGAAGAACCCTTATTATTTCCAAAAAAGGGATCTTCTTACCAAGAACCCTTGAAAAACCATTTCTTTCTTCAGGAAAAGGTTTTTCAGAAGAAAATGGTTCCGGGTAGAACCTCACACTGCAGAAACTTCATCTTTCCAAGAATATTTGTAATATAAGTAGAAAAATCTGCCAATGGAGCAAGTTTTTCTTTCTTATTAAAAGCACAAAAAACTGCTCCATTGGCAAATTTTTCTACTTATTTCAAGTGAAAATGATCTGAAAACAGGTTAATTTTTAGGTGATGAGTCTGATTTTAAGTGGAAAGAGTTTAGTTTTGACTAGAAATGAAACATTTTGACAAGAAATAAGACAAATATTCTTGGAAAGACGTAGAGTTTCTGCAGTGCAGCATTTCTAGAAAAACCCTTTTAGAACCCGTATTTTTAAGAGTGTAGCACTAACTCCAGTCAGACCACGGCGCCCGGGTCTCGCAGGTCAACGTCTCAGGAAATGATGGATGGATTAAGGAACGGGCCGGACTCTACGTTTGCTACGGCATCAGCACCTGAACCTGCACCACTTATCTCAGCCCATCGTCCACCCTGCTGTTCCTACCCCCCTCCCCCCCCCCTTCCCCACCCCCCCCTCCTGCTCTGCCTCGGTTCTCTTCCCATTTTCTCTCCGCATCACTGTCTGACTTAACTGGACTGCAATCCACCCTTCCTGCTTGATAGTTGATAGTGAGAAACTATCGACTGTCTGTGTGTGTGTGTGTGTGTGTGTGTGTGTGCGTCTGTGTGTGTGTGTGTGTGTGCGTCTGTGTGTGTGTGTGTGTGTGTGTGTGTGTGTCTCACCCCAATTGCTCTGTCTTCTTTGTACTGAAGGAAGGCGTTGGTTGTTCCTTTCTTTGCCATGCGGATCCGAGCCAAACGCACTTTCTGTCGAACAGAAACACACAGGAAAACAGCTCTGTCAGCACATCACACACACACACACACACACACACACACACACACACACACACACACACACACACACACACACACACACACACACACACACACACACACACACACACACACACACACACACACACACCCTTACGTACGGGAGCACTGAGGTTAAAGTGAAGCTCAGGTCTGGACGCCGTAACGTTGCTTATTTCACAGACTGGAGAGCAGCAGCAGCAGCAGTGATCGTTGCATCAGCTGCTCTCGCTGCTTCCTGATTGGACGCTGATGGATGGATTTATGGCAAATTTTCATTTAGAAGAACATTTGTCTTTTATGTCTAAAGCAGACTTTCTGAGCCTGTAGCTGTTCAGACGGAGACCTGCTGGTAGTTTAATCCTGTGTGACCAGATTAATGTGTGATATAGAGGAGCTCGGGATCAAGAGCAGAGTGTTTAATAGAAGCTGTTATTACCACAGGGAAATGGACATTATTGTGGCAGAAAGTGATAAAGAACAAAAGACAAGAAGCTACAGAAAAAAATAAAAGTAATAAGGCTGATAAAAATAAAACAAAGTGCTGGTATTATTGTAAAGGCCTTGGTACAGTATATACAGACCTGTCTAATGAACACAACCAGAAATAACAGATCAGCCTCGAAGCAGAAAAAAAATGGCTCAAACTACACGAGAGGAGGAGATGAAGACCTGAACGTTTCATTTAAAATGTGACAGCACTTCGTTTAAAAGTTCAATAATGACACAGAGCAAAGTTCTGCAGGAATGAGTCCTGATAGTACGTTATCACTTCCTGTTCCCTCGCCATGACGTCTCTGTGGTTTTGGGAAGATGACTAAAATATCCCTTTAATAATAAAATATAATGATTGTTTGTAACGTTGTAAGGGGAAAAGCCTGAATGTTGAGGTGGTGATGCTGAAGTCATGTGACCAGGATGGAGCTACTTTCTGACTGAATTTAGGATTCAAACATCATTAAATACTAGACTGTCCAGAAGGGTATATATGTAGTATATAGTATATAGTATATAGTATATACATAGTGTAGCTATGTAAATGAAAGGAGGGTGGGAAATATATATATATAGTTTTTTGGAAAAACCACATTGGCAGAAGAAGGAAGACATGGTTTGGATTACAAAAATCTGTTGACTGTGCAGTACCATATTGATAAAAAACAAAAACAAAACAAAAACTGGGAATTTTTATAGCCTATCCAGTTTCTAGCTGCCACAACATGTAACCATAGAAACCATGGAGCGGTTGCAGTGACGTGAAGCCAACAGACCTGCTGTGCTCTCATCTTGTCTGCTCTCTGGTTCTGGTGGTAGATGCGGCTGAAGTTGGAGACGATGACGGGGACGGGCAGAGCGATCACCAGCACGCCGCTCAGGGAGCAGATGGAGCCGAAGATCTTCCCGGCGATGGTGTTGGGAACCATGTCACCGTAGCTGGAAGAGGAAGAGACAGTCACATGACCAACACTGTCAGCAACAACAAACAACTCTTCTCCAAACTCCAACAGTCTTCAAAGAGTTTTACTCATGAAACATTTCTGGATTGATCCGACCTGGCCTCTGGTTTCACCGAGCACTTCACTGCTTTGGAACTGTTTTTGATTTCTTGCAGGAGTGCATGCTGGGAGCTGCTGTTGACCACACGCTGCACGTTGGTACGGACATGATGAATGATTCATGTAGTGAAGATGAAGATCTGTCTTTTTGTTTGATAGATAGATAGATAGATAGATAGATAGATAGATAGATAGATAGATAGATAGATAGATAGATAGATAGATAGATAGATAGATAGATAGATAGATAGATAGATAGATAGATAGATAGATAGATAGATAGATGGATAGACAGATGGATAGATAGAGAAGGGTAGAAAGAAAGAAAGAAAGAATGAAGGAAGTAAAAAGAAGAGGTAGAGATAGACAGATAGAGAAGGGTAGGAAGAAAGAAAGAAAGAAAGAAAGAAAGAAAGAAAGAAAGAAAGAAAAAGACGGAGAAAGGGGTAGAAACAAAGGAAGAAAAAAGACAGAAAGAA
Organism: Decapterus maruadsi; assembly: GCA_030347415.2. NCBI lineage: Eukaryota > Metazoa > Chordata > Actinopteri > Carangiformes > Carangidae > Decapterus > Decapterus maruadsi. Next base: position 1,265,430 of record CM064899.1, read on the forward strand.
AGAAGACAAAGAAATAGATAGATAGATAGATAGATAGATAGATAGATAGATAGATAGATAGATAGATAGATAGATAGATAGATAGATAGATAGATAGATAGATAGATAGATAGATAGATAGATAGATAGATAGATAGATAGATAGATAGATAGATGGATAGATAGAGAAGGGTAGAAAGAAAGAAAGAAAGAATGAAGGAAGTAAAAAGAAGAGGTAGAGATAGACAGATGGAGAAGGGTAGGAAGAAAGAAAGAAAAAGACGGAGAGAGGGATAGAAACAAAGGAAGAAAAAAGACAGAAAGAAAGAAAAAAGAAAGAAAGAAAAAGATAGATAGACACATAGAGAAGGGTAGGAAGAAAGAAAGAAAGAAAGAAAGAAAGAAAGAAAGAAAGAAAAAGACGGAGAAAGGGGTAGAAACAAAGGAAGAAAAAAGACAGAAAGAAAGAAGACAAAGAAATAGATAGATAGATAGATAGATAGATAGATAGATAGATAGATAGATAGATAGATAGATAGATAGATAGATAGATAGATAGATAGATAGATAGATAGATAGATAGATAGATAGATAGATAGATAGATAGATAGAGAAGGGTAGAAAGAAAGAAAGAAAGAAAGAAAGAAAGAAAGAAAGAAAGAAAGAAAGAAGTAAAAAGAAGAGGTAGAGATAGACAGATAGAGAAGGGTAGGAAGAAAGAAAGAAAAAGACGGAGAAAGGGGTAGAAACAAAGGAAGAAAAAAGACAGAAAGAAAGAAGACAAAGAAATAGATAGATAGATAGATAGATAGATAGATAGATAGATAGATAGATAGATAGATAGATAGATAGATAGATAGATAGATAGATAGATAGATAGATAGATAGATAGATAGATAGATAGATAGATGGATAGATAGAGAAGGGTAGAAAGAAAGAAAGAAAGAATGAAGGAAGTAAAAAGAAGAGGTAGAGATAGACAGATGGAGAAGGGTAGGAAGAAAGAAAGAAAAAGACGGAGAGAGGGATAGAAACAAAGGAAGAAAAAAGACAGAAAGAAAGAAAAAAGAAAGAAAGAAAAAGATAGATAGACACATAGAGAAGGGTAGGAAGAAAGAAAGAAAGAAAGAAAGAAAGAAAGAAAGAAAGAAAGAAAGAAAGAAAGAAAGAAAGAAAGAAAGAAAAAGACGGAGAAAGGGGTAGAAACAAAGGAAGAAAAAAGACAGAAAGAAAGAAGACAAAGAAATAGATAGATAGATAGATAGATAGATAGATAGATAGATGGATAGATAGAGAAGGGTAGAAAGAAAGAAAGAAAGAAAGAAAGAAAGAAAGAAAGAAAGAAAGAAAGAAAGAAAGAAGTAAAAAGAAGAGGTAGAGATAGACAGATAGAGAAGGGTAGGAAGAAAGAAAGAAAAAGACGGAGAAAGGGGTAGAAACAAAGGAAGAAAAAAGACAGACAGAAAGAAAAAAGGAAAGAAAGAAAAAGATAGATAGACACATAGATAGAGAAGGGTAGGAAGAAAGAAAGAAAGAAAGAAAGAAAGAAAGAAAAAGACGGAGAAAGGGGTAGAAACAAAGGAAGAAAAAAGACAGAAAGAAAGAAGACAAAGAAAGAGGTAGAGATAGATAGATAGATAGATAGATAGATAGATAGATAGATAGATAGATAGATAGATAGATAGATAGATAGATAGATAGATAGATAGATAGATAGATAGATAGTAGATAGATAGATAGATAGATAGATAGATAGATAGATAGATAGATAGAGAAGGGTAGAAAGAAAGAAAGAAAGAAAGAAAGAAAGAAAGAAAGAAGTAAAAAGAAGAGGTAGAGATAGACAGATAGAGAAGGGTAGGAAGAAAGAAAGAAAAAGACGGAGAAAGGGGTAGAAACAAAGGAAGAAAAAAGACAGAAAGAAAGAAGACAAAGAAATAGATAGATAGATAGATAGATAGATAGATAGATAGATAGATAGATAGATAGATAGATAGATAGATAGATAGATAGATAGATAGATAGATAGATAGATAGATAGATAGATAGATAGATAGATAGATGGATAGATAGATGGATAGAGAAGGGTAGAAAGAAAGAAAGAAAGAATGAAGGAAGTAAAAAGAAGAGGTAGAGATAGACAGATGGAGAAGGGTAGGAAGAAAGAAAGAAAAAGACGGAGAGAGGGATAGAAACAAAGGAAGAAAAAAGACAGAAAGAAAGAAAAAAGAAAGAAAGAAAAAGATAGATAGACACATAGAGAAGGGTAGGAAGAAAGAAAGAAAGAAAGAAAGAAAGAAAGAAAGAAAGAAAGAAAGAAAGAAAGAAAAAGACGGAGAAAGGGGTAGAAACAAAGGAAGAAAAAAGACAGAAAGAAAGAAGACAAAGAAATAGATAGATAGATAGATAGATAGATAGATAGATAGATGGATAGATAGAGAAGGGTAGAAAGAAAGAAAGAAAGAAAGAAAGAAAGAAAGAAAGAAAGAAAGAAAGAAAGAAAGAAAGAAAGAAAGAAGTAAAAAGAAGAGGTAGAGATAGACAGATAGAGAAGGGTAGGAAGAAAGAAAGAAAAAGACGGAGAAAGGGGTAGAAACAAAGGAAGAAAAAAGACAGACAGAAAGAAAAAAGGAAAGAAAGAAAAAGATAGATAGACACATAGATAGAGAAGGGTAGGAAGAAAGAAAGAAAGAAAGAAAGAAAGAAAGAAAAAGACGGAGAAAGGGGTAGAAACAAAGGAAGAAAAAAGACAGAAAGAAAGAAGACAAAGAAAGAGGTAGAGATAGATAGATAGATAGATAGATAGATAGATAGATAGATAGATAGATAGATAGATAGATAGATAGATAGATAGATAGATAGATAGATAGATAGATAGTAGATAGTAGATAGATAGATAGATAGATAGATAGATAGATAGATAGATAGATAGATAGATAGATAGATAGCATCAGTCTACACTCTCTCTCACTCCATCACTCAGTCACACACAGGGTTTCTGGATGTTGCCTCATGCGGCCTTCACCTTTCATTGTACAGAGCCATAAATCACTTGAAGTGAGACGAGGAAGAGGAGGAGATTAGAGCGCGGGCCGGAGTCCAGCTCCGTGTGATTGTGAGGAGAAAACACTTTACAGCTGCACTGATCCACATTTCACTGCACAAACCACCGAACATCACGACACCTCTCGCAGCCAAATTCCTGTCTCCGGCTCCTCTGATGGTTTATTTTATGCTCCTTTAACAGTTGGTCTTAAATTTTAAGGTTTTTATTTATGTATTATTATTATTTCAAAAAAACAGTCAGTTTCAGATTGTGAGGACTGACCCAGAAATGGAGCACGAGTCACGACTGGTATGAATGATAGATTTACACGGTTGTGTCAGAGCTCTGTTTGTGACACGGCTCGTGACAAAGCACCGCCTACTGGTCGCATCAGGTACTGCACTTTAATCAACTCAAAAACTCTCAGGCCATATAAATTTAGATATACCCTTGGCCCGTGGGACATCATTTGGAAACCCTGAAAGAGACAGCGCACCACTTAAATTACAGCAGTGACATCAACAGTGTGCACAAGTTCACACCTACTGCAGAACACGGTGCTGTCTGTGCACTGCAACATTAATCAAATATGAACATCATCTTAGTGGGAAAGGTTCACCAACCAAACCAAACTAAACCAAAAATGTTTTTCTTTCTAGTTAATTCCTTGCATGTATAATTTAAAAGCCTATAAATGTATAAGTTAGAATGTTGCTGTTTCCAGTGATTCAACAGAAAATATAAAGATGTATGATGAACAATCAATATGTTTAAAGGCGATAACATTTCTTTTTTACATTCCTTGCCTCACTCCTGAGTCCATGACCAGCAGATAGACTCCATCCTTTCCACTGTGCGTGCAGTAACAAGGGAGATAGAGCCGTATCGCCTGTAATTAGCTTAGCTCAAACACTGGAAGTGTATGGGTAGTGTTAGCCTTAGCTTAGCTCAAACACTGGAAGTGTATGGGTAGTGTTAGCCTGCCTCCACCTAAAGTAGCTAATTAGCTTAGCTCAAACACTGGAAGTGTATGGGTAGTGTTAGCCTGCCTCCACCTAAAGTAGCTAATTAGCTTAGCTCAAACACTGGAAGTGTATGGGTAGTGTTAGCCTGCCTCCACCTAAAGTCATCAGAGAAACTCTTCATCAACTCTAAACGGACCGATCTTCGTCTCAGAGCTGATAAAACTCTCCGGTAAGGCATCTTGAGCGGTCAAATGCCGCTAACGGGATGAGATCGGTCAAAACGGAGGATTCAAGCAAAGACGGTTTATTTTGGTTCAAGCTAGCTACATCAAGGGTAGGTTAGCTTCCTGTTTCAAAGTAAAAGCACTTCTGTATGTAAAGGGCAACGGGTGTTTTATTTTGTGAAAGTAACAGGAAGTGCGTTGGTCACGAACAAAATAGTAAACAGCTGGTATTTAGACAAATTAACGACACACTGCTGATCTAAACGGCTACTTTCTCACCTAAACATGTTTGAAATGTTGATAAAGTGATATATTTACAGAGTTTAGAGCTAAAATGAAATCAGCTTCTGATGCTGATTTCAGCTCAGGTAGGAGGCAGGCTAACTAGGGCTGTTTTCGACTAAGGATTTTCATAGTCGAATTTGATTCGTCAGATTTTGCCGTAGTCGACTAATAGTCGAACCTTTATTTATTTTTATTTTTTTTACATAGCAGCAAGATCGTATTTGCAACTTTTTCCCGTTTCACAGATAAACCGGGTAAAACCAATACATCCATGGGTAAAACAAAACAAACGGAGGTCACAAGGACTCAACAATCCGTACATTACGTTGTGTGTTTTAATCTTAATCAATATACACGGCAGAGAGACAGACAGGCTGCAGAGGGACGAGATCACAGCTGCGCTAATGGTGCGTTCATGACAACTCGGAAGTCGCAAAAAACGAGATCCTATTCTGAAAAACTCTTGACATGTCAAACTTTAGGATGTGTTAGATAACTAATTATTCTGTCTAAACATCAGAACTACGACACATGAAACGGTAAGCACAGCTGATCGATCGAAAAAACAATTACAGCTCGAGATTTCCAATTTCCGTGGTTGAAAGTAGGATCTTGAATGCAACCTGGTCAAAGTCCGCATCCTCCGTATGTAACCTGCATGCTGACAAAGTTAGATGTCAGACCGGTAGCCTGTGCTGTGGGCTCGGAGAAAATTGCCTTGATTATACTTGATTTTAAACTTTGGCGGCTCTGCCTCCTCTTTCTGCCGCTCAGTGAGCGTCTGCAGTGACTTCACCGTGACGTTGACGGTCCTGTGTGCAGAGCAGAGCGGTGATTTATTAACACATAGTAAGAAGCTAAAACTACGGTTTAAACGCACATTTCATTTTGAATGCTTTATTAACAGAAAGTAGTCAGATTTTGTATCAAAATAGGCTTTTTATAATGAAAAAAAAAAACATTCTGTGAAACAATTAATGCTCAGCAGCTGTGGGCACCCCCATATAGTCACGAGGTTCCAGTCGAATCAGTTTGAATCGTCGAATCAGCGACTATTCGAGGTCAGCCCTAAGGCTAACACTACCCATACACTTCCAGTGTTTGAGCTAAGCTAAGGCTAACACTACCCATACACTTCCAGTGTTTGAGCTAAGCTAATTAGCTACTTTAGGTGGAGGCAGGCTAACACTACCCATACACCTCCAGTGTTTGAGCTAAGCTAATTAGCTACTTTAGGTGGAGGCAGGCTAACACTACCCATACACTTCCAGTGTTTGAGCTAAGCTAAGGCTAACACTACCCATACACTTCCAGTGTTTGAGCTAAGCTAATTACAGGCGATACGGCTCTATCTCCCTTGTTACTGCACACACAGCGGAAAGGATGGAGTCTATCTGCTGGTCATGGACTCAGGAGTGAGGCAAGACATGGAAAAAAAATGTTGGCGTATCCCTTTAAACTGACATTTAATAATCATAATAATAACTTTGATTTTAAACTTGGACCCAGCTCTACAGATTTCCTCTCAGTCTATAGACTCTAAAACTGATGACGTCTGTGTGGATTGTTTCCCAGGTGATACTAAATGAGGGTCTGTATAAGAGGATGTTCCCACGTTCGTCCAATGAATCATAGTCGCTGTGGAATTAAACTATTTCTATTCAGATATGCAGATCAGCTCAGACAGTACAGTCAATCAGATCTGCAGGTAATGAACTGCGGCTCTGTGCTCATGCACCTGCTGCAGTGGATTACGTCTCAGTCCGTCAGAAAATAAGGCCACGACCTCGTCGGCTCCGTTAATGCTCATATCTGTGAGCTCATTTACTTTTTTGTAAAAACTCTGAGGCTAATTTCAAAGCTTTGCAGCATCTCCTTCTGTGCGCTGGGGTTTTGTGGGCTACTGAAATGACGCTAAATACATTTATAAACATTATGCATTACATTTAAACACACTCATTTAATCAATAGGGATTATTCTGCACCGAGGGATGTGGTTTTTACATGTAATCCAAATCCTCCATAATCTCACCTACTCTTCATTTTTACATTCAACTGCTGTCCTGCAGCCTGAACATCCATTTAACTCTCCTGTCTCCTTCGGTTCTTGAAAACCTCGCTACACTCTTAGAAATAAAAGTGCTATGTCGAACCATATAAGGTTCTTGGGCTTGTCCTCATAGGAGAACCCTTTTTGGCTCTTTTGGAGGGTTATACCTAGAACTCAATTTAAAGGGTTATACCGAGAACCCAACATAAAGGGTTATATCTAGAACCCAACACATGAAGGGTTCTACCTAGAACCATCTGTGAAAGGTTACACCTAGAACCCCCAATGAGAGGTTCTACAAAAATCCCTTTCATGGCGTATTGGTTTCACCCAGAACCCTTACTGGGGGTTTCATCCAGAAACTATCTGACTTCTTACGGTTTCATCTAGAACCCACACAGGGAGTTCCACCAAGAACCCTTATAAAGGAACCCTTGAAAAACCATTTCTTTGGGGTAAGGGTTTTTAAGGGTTCTCTGGATCAAAATGGTTCTTACTGGAACCCTTAGTGTTACCAAGAACCCTCGAAAAACCATTTCTTCAGGAAAAGGTTTTTCAGAAGCAAATGGTTCCAGGTAGAACCTCAGTCCTTGTAGAAGAACCCTTTTGGAACCCGTATTTCTATGAGTGTAGGTGGAATCTGTCCAGATGTTTCTATGATTTCTGGACAGCACTGTCAGCACTATTTTAGAGCAGAGAAGAAGAATATGTTTCTAATGAACAGCATTTTATACAACAGTATGAAAGGCTTTATTTTGAAGGGGTGTCACAACTTAGAGATTTAAATTAAAAAATCTATGGTGCTAATGCATCTGTTAATGTTTACTATGTGATACAGGAACAGGAATGAGGCAGGAATCATAGCATTCAGCTGACACGCAGTGGGAAACTGAGAAGCTAATTATTTCTGGGAGAACAGCCTCTGCTCTAAACTTCACATAATGATAATGTAGCTGCGTGAACGGAGGCTGTACGATGTGTGGTTAATGGACTAAAACTGAACCTCCAACTGCCGGCTGAGTTCAAACTGAGCCCGATACGCTGTGGCTCTGGCAGTGCTGTATTGTCAGTGAGCTGGGATCTGCAAGAACTAAGCAGCTCTCAGGTCAGTTTTACTGGACCTCCAGATTCCTCAGCAGGGAGCTGTATTGGCAGCTGAGAGCCGATCGATGGAGCTAACAGAGGGGGCCGAGAGGAGCAGAAGTCATCTGTAACTGTTGGCAAAAAGGGCTCTGCAGAATCGACAGGATGTCAGACTGAAGCCAAACAGCCAGGACGAATCTGCACCGGATCACTAACTGAATCCGCCCTGAAAACCAGCTGGACTAACTGAACGTCCTGACCCGGACACACGTTCCCTCAGGCTTTAGGTCTCTGTTACCTCTGCTCTGCACTGACCAGTGATGGAGGACGGTCTTGGTTCCAATCTGAGTCAATACCCCCTTCCTGGGGATTTGTATAGACCGGGGGTCTCCAACCTTTCTTCTTCTTCGAGAGCTCCTTTTACAAAATCCTACTTGTGTTTTGCAACATTAACTCTGTGCATTCGTTAAACAAAACTGTGTTTCCCGCTCTTCATGAAAATAGTACGTTTTCAGCCTGAAATTATTACTGTCAGGTATTGTCCCTCCTCTATTAAATATGAAAGGAGGCTGAAAACCACATGTCTGTTCTGATGATACAAGTCAGTGGTCCTGAAACGTGTGTTTCTCTTCTATAATACAATAATCAATAAAACTTCTCCCAGTCCTAAGTCCACATGAGGGGGAGGAGATAATGAGTGAAACATCATTTTGGAGTGAACTATTCCTTTAATAAAAGACAGCGAGGTTCCCACAGAGCAGCTAGAGAGGAAGTGTGGATAGAAATGTGAGTGAAGGAAGCTCTGATGGGCAGTCAGCCGAATGGAGCTCCTGCCAGCTGTTTCACTCGGTGCAGCTGGAACATCTGTCTGATTAGTCTGCACTTTATAGACCTCGAGCTCGATGGGTCGTAAACTTTACTACGGCTGTTGAAAGAGGACAAACTGGATGCTACAGAACTCATCAGGTGGTGTCACCATGTCAGGGGGGTCCAAATGACCGGCCAATTTTTTTGAGTGAACCACAAACAGGCCATTCAGCAGAATCAGTGCTTTAACTTCAGTACTTAAAGGGATAGTTCATCCAAAATTCAAATTTCAGTCATTATCTACAGCAGTGGTTCTCAACCTTTTTTACATTAAGGACCCCGAAATTGACACAAATCAGACCATGGACCCCCATTGGACTAATTTTTTAAGCAAACACCAGAAATACTTGTTCTTTGTACATTCAAATTAGGACCAGTGGCATGAATTTTTGGAAATATTTGGAAATATTATCAATATTATAGAGACATCTCTGGAAAAAAGTGGTACAATTTCTCCCAAAATGTTTAAACATTTGTAGGAAGAAGTGGTTTAAAAAATTCTCAAAAAAAAATTCTACAAAAAGTTGTAAATTCTCAAAAAAAATAAATAAAAATTAATCATCAAAAAAAATAAAAAAAAATAAATTCTCAAATATAAATATTAGAAATTCTCCAAAAAAAATTCTCAAAAAAAAATTTAATTCTCCAAAAAACATTCTCAAAATATATATATATATATATATAAAAAAAAATTTATTCTCAAAAAAAAAATTAAATTCTCAAATATAAATATTAGAAATTCTCAAAAAAAAATTCTCAAAAAATTTTTAATTCTAAAAAAAAAATTAATTCCCCCCAAAAAATTTATCAAAAAATAATTTAATTCTCAAAAAAAAAATTTAATTCTCAAATATAAATATTAGAAATTCTCAAAAAAAAATTGTAATTCTCAAAATAAAATTAATTCTCCAAAAAAAAAAATCTCTAAAAAAAAATATTTTATTCTAAAAAGAAATTTAACTATTGAAAAATTGAAATTCTCAAAAAAAAAAACTTAAAGTTATCAAAAAAAAAAAAAACTATCGAAAAATTGAAATTCTCAAAAAAAAAAACCCTAACCCTAACCCAAAAAAAGATGTAGAATTTCAAGAAAAAGTTGGGGACCCCCTTGAACTCTCCCGAGAAATTTGAATTTTGGGTGAACTATCCCTTTAATGTTGAATGCAGTACTACTCGTTATTGAAAACCTCTAATTCTTCTATTGTTCACTCTGAATTCTTCTTCATCCACTCAGTCGAATGCATTCACAGCAGCGTTGCGTCTATTGTGTTGCCTGATATTGAATGGGTTATTCTGTCTTCCTCGTTGTGCGTCCCTGTCAATCTAATTGACGCTGTAATAGCTCAGCTCCCAACAGACCACAACGTCTCATCTACACCTCCCAGCACCGCCGTGACCTGACACCAGGCCAGAGCACAGCGGGGCTGAGCCATGTCAGCCATCAGGTGGCGCTCTCCCCTCTCCAACAGCTGGCATCGCTAGTCACGACCTCCAACAAGATCGGCCATCTTGGATCGGCTGCCGGGAGCTTCCCCCCGAGCGGCCGTCAACGCTAAGTGCTTCAGAGAAAAGCGCATTAGCAGAGAAAAGCTATAAACATTGATTAAAGGAAAGAATCTCTCTTGTCTTGTCCAGAGTCAGACGAGAAAGACGGATATCAGTTTCATCTCAGTGTGTTCAGGCCAAAGACTGATTAGCCTCTTAGCTTAGCGTCAAAACTGGCAGCGAGGGGAAAGTGCTAGCTAGTCCATTAACGCCAAGAAGCTGCTGCAGCAACTTCACATTTTACTGTTATGTTTGGCCGACAGCACACGAGCTGAATCAACCAGGACAACAACTCTATCGTACAGTTTGTCAAGTATCATTTCCAAGAGGGAATTCCTGCCTCGAGGCGAGAAAAAACACCAAAACATTCACATTTTCAACGGGCGATTTGTTTCTGTCACAGACGGGGGGAAAAAATGGAAAACACATCAAGTTCAACAGGGGAGTCACAGACACTGTGTATCCATTTATATCCCTGGACCTCCATTAACCATGCACACAATTAGCTTTTACCACTTTCAGTACACACACACTGACACACACACATTCTCTCCCTTGCAGCCATAAAGCGTCCGACTGCCGTTGTGTGTTTTTATTAGCAGAGAGCTGCAGTAAATCTGCAGCAGCCTTCAGTCTGCAGCCAGGCATTACATGCAATGCTCCTTTAATGGACTGTAAATTAGCTCTGATGCTGTGGCGGAGGCTGCCACAAGTGTGTGTGTGTGCGCGTGCGGGGCGGCGTTTAGCGTGGTTGGTGGAGCACCCGCCCCGTCCTCGCTGCAGGCGGCGCCCGCTTCCAGTCTCTCTCAACCGTCCAATCAAATAATAAAGGCATGAAAAGCCAAAAAAATATACTTTTTTAAAAAGTGTGTGCGTGTCTGTGTGCGTGTCTGTGTGTGTATGTGTGTGTGTGTTTGCGTAGGTTAACTTGTCTAACTTTATGAACCAGTTGGAGCTGAAGTCTCTGTAAATTAATTCACATCTACAAACCTCCCACCGCTGTGAGCAAATGAGGGATAATCTGCCGCTGATGGAGTCTCCAGCACACACACGGTTTCCTCCTGTGTGTCTGGTAAAAAAAACTATAGTGTGCAGATATTTTTATATTTAATGAAAAGACAGAGACTTTTAAAAAGTGAAACTCAGTGTCTCGAAGAAGTTGTTAAAGATTTGACCTCATCAGTTTGAACTAACAGACTGACAGGGCCGCTGCTAGGAGTTCTGGGGCCCCTGAAAGAACTAAAGTGGCCCCTGACTTTTACACTTTTTTTCTTAGACTACGTATGTATTATAATTTTTTATTTAGCCTACTTTGTTTTGATGCTAATGCAGCATTACTATGAGTATTATCAGGGTCTCATGCAGAATAATTCAGTCATGCAACGGTTAGACTACTGAGGTGGGGGCCCCATTGGGCGCTGGGCCCCCCATCACCTTTCTATATAACGGCCCTGCACAGTGATGCTGAAAATCAACACATATCAACAGATTTAAACGAATGAAGTTTACAGTCTTATCCAGTCTGATTCTCGCCGTCCAACTGTCTGCAGAAAAATAAAGGAAGAAGAAAAAGAAAAGAAGGTCAAGAGGTCGACCAATCACAGAACCCCCTCAGGCTCTCACTCTCTCTCTCTGTATCTCTTGCTTTCTGTGTGAGAGAGCGAGTATATACAAACACACATCATTCATACATAACAACCCCTGACCCCCCCCCCCTCACCCCCCCACCCCCCCACACCACCCCCCACCTCCTGCATAGGAGTTACATTGAATCCAGGTTTATATTTAACTCATTCTGACAATAAATATGTTATTGATTTATTTTTATTCACTGACCTGAAGAGCTTTACCACACACACACACACACACGCACGCACGCACACACACACACACACACACGCACACACACACACACACAAAGAGATCCAGCAGTGTGACGTACAGTCAGTGACGGTGTGTAGCTCTCAGACGTGATTACAGCAAAACACACTCATGAATTTTGTGACGACTGAGTCATATGTGATTTAATCTGTATTAGATCATGAGGTAAAATAAATGAATCAGTATTTCTTATGACATGTAAATAAATAACTACAGAGTTGTTGTGCAGTCCTTAATAAATGAATTGTGAATTGTGTTGCTTCAAGGAAACATTGCAATTTTCTACATAGTTGCCTTCGGGCAACAGGAACATTTCAACAAGTTTCCATTATTTAATAAATTGCATGAAACTATTAAAAAATTAACTTTACTAATCTATTAGTGTAAATATTGTTTTTCCAAGAAGTGATGTTTTCAGACCGTTGTCGTGGAGACCATGGCAACATGGTGCCGTAGAGGGTTGGAACATGAAATACTATCAAACATCAACATCTTATCAACCGATACAGACGATGATCTCCTCCTGTTCTCGCTGCTCGCCGTTCTGCTGTCAATAAGCACGACTAACGTGTCCTCTGACTGTGTGTGTGTGTGGAGTTGACCGTGCCACATCTGTGGTTGCCATGACAGTGAGACTGGTTGACCGGGCGACAGATGTTGAACCTGGAGTCGGTCAGTCGGACCAAACTCAGAGTTATTCTTAAAAATGTTCCAGGTTGTGATCGTTGAGGGGTGATTAAACTCTGACTGTGTGTGTGTGTGTGTGTGTGTGTGTGTGTGTGTGGAGCTGCTAATGGTAAATAATGGATGCAGCATTAGAGAGTTTGTAGCTGGTTAGCAGAGGGGGGGGGTGAGGGGGGGGAGGGGGGTGTTTTTTTTCTCTTTCTCTCTCTCATACATTCCCTTCTTTCCTTCCACTCTCGTGCCCTTTGTATTGTCTCCTCTATCTCTCCTCTCATCTCCTGTATCCACCCCCCCCCCCCTCCCTCCCCCTCCTCCCCCCACCTCCTCCTCCTCTTTCTCTGTGTTCATTATCTGCAGCTGCCGGAGCCAAGTCTCCGTCCTGCAGCAGGAGAGGAAAGAAGAGGATAACACATCGAGTGGATGCTTGACACGAAGCCAGAGGAGAGAGGAGGAGGAGGAGGA
>CM064899.1:1283500-1308500 GCA_030347415.2 Decapterus maruadsi
AAGTATGGTTTGTCAAGGAGAGTCTGTGGTCTGACTGTTTCCTCCAGCTTTGAGCAGACGCAGGAGCGCACTGTGGAATATCTGAAAGGTACATTAGGGGAAATGTAATCCTGCCCTCTGCCTCCACGTGAGCCTCCTCCTCTCCTGCCTCCACCGTTTGGGCTGGGATTGTTCTTCACAAGGACACCGGTATCGACCGGACGGGGTTTTTATCATCAGCTCAGTTTGTTTTTCCTCTTTGAAAACTTCTATTCTGGGTTGCAGCCGGCTGCTAAAAGCCTCGCCGTTCTCCTCCTCTTTCCCTCCTCCTCCTCCTCCTCGTCTTTCCCCCTCTTTCTTCTCCTCTCACCTTTTCTGCCTCTCCCCCCTCTCCCCCCTCTCCTCCTCCAGTGTAATCCACGGCCATGTTTAATTGATGGAGGGATGATGAAAGTTGCAGGAGGAGGGATGGTTGTTCCGTGTTTTCTCCTCCTCTGGTGAAGGAGATCTGACTCTTTAAGCAAACTGAAATCCTGCTCTCCGTTTTCTTTCTCTTCTAGTCACACTCTCTCTTTGTTATTTTGTTGTTAGCTTTTATTAGGCTACTCCTCCTTCTACGCCTTATTCCTGACATGTGATCATGTTTCTGAGGGACAGTTCAACTCAATCATTGTGAGACCATGTGACCATCCACCAGGCCTGAAGCTGCTGTCACTCACACACTGACTGACAGCGCTTTAAATAGGAGATCAATGATAAATGAGAGGCTGGGATAATTGACGGAATAGAAACAAGAAAAACTGAATTCTGCAAAACAGTGTTTGAATAGTTGTATTTCTTTATGTCCACACAATGTGTTTAAATGAAACATCCTCTGGAGGAGAAGTAAGTGATGATGGATTAGACTTAGACAGGGTTTTGTATCACGTTGCTGTTTTACAGTCAGACAGCAGCAAAAAGGAGAAAGATCGATGCAGGAGAATCTTTTTATCTCCACACGTTCGACTTTTCTGGTCAAAGCTTGAAATGTATCATCAGAACTGGTCTCAGCAGGTGTGTCGGAGTCTGTCTTCCTCAAGCGGAGGACGAGAGGTCACACAGACACCGGGGTCTCGGAGGGTGTTGGGGATTCTGTCGCTTTTTAAAGTCAAAAGCTTCTAGATATTTCTTCTTTACTCTGTTTAAAGGGATACGCCAACATTTATTTTTTTTACATTCCTTGCCTCACTCCTGAGTCCATGACCAGCAGATAGACTCCATCCTTTCCACCGTGCGTGCAGTAACAAGGGAGATAGAGCCGTATCGCCTGTAATTAGCTTAGCTCAAACACTGGAAGTGTATGGGTAGTGTTAGCCTTAGCTTAGCTCAAACACTGGAAGTGTATGGGTAGTGTTAGCCTTAGCTTAGCTCAAACACTGGAAGTGTATGGGTAGTGTTAGCCTTAGCTTAGCTCAAACACTGGAAGTGTATGGGTAGTGTTAGCCTGCCTCCTCCTAAAGTCATCAGAGAAACTCTTCATCAACTCTAAACGGACCGATCTTCGTCTCAGAGCTGACAAAACTCTCCGGTAAGGCATCTTGAGCGGTCAAACGCCGCTAACGGGACGAGATCGGTCAAAACGGAGGGTTCAAGCAAAGACGGTTTATTTTGGTTCAAGCTAGCTACATCGAGGGTAGGTTAGCTTCCTGTTTCAAAGTAAAAGCACTTCTGTATGTAAAGGGCAACGGGTGTTTTATTTTGTTAAAGTAACAGGAAGTGCGTTGGTCACAACAGCTAGCTTGAGTAGCGCCGAATTCGTCTGAACAAAATAGTAAACAGCTGGTATTTAGACAAATTAACGACACACTGCTGATCTAAACGGCTACTTTCTCACCTAAACATGTTTGAAATGTTGATAAAGTGATATATTTACAGTTTAGAGCTAAAATGAAATCAGCTTCTGATGCTGATTTCAGCTCAGGTAGGAGGCAGGCTAACACTACCCATACACTTCCAGTGTTTGAGCTAAGCTAAGGCTAACACTACCCATACACTTCCAGTGTTTGAGCTAAGCTAAGGCTAACACTACCCATACACTTCCAGTGTTTGAGCTAAGCTAATTAGCTACTTTAGGTGGAGGCAGGCTAACACTACCCATACACTTCCAGTGTTTGAGCTAAGCTAATTAGCTACTTTAGGTGGAGGCAGGCTAACACTACCCATACACTTCCAGTGTTTGAGCTAAGCTAATTAGCTACTTTAGGTGGAGGCAGGCTAACACTACCCATACACTTCCAGTGTTTGAGCTAAGCTAATTACAGGCGATACGGCTCTATCTCCCTTGTTACTGCACACACAGTGGAAAGGATGGAGTCTATCTGCTGGTCATGGACTCAGGAGTGAGGCAAGACACGAAAAAAATGTTGGCATATCCCTTTAATAGTGAATTAATTCAACTTTAACTGTTGTTGGACGAATACCTTCTTCAAATTAAGATTTTGCTGAGGCAGAACACGCTTTCTGTAGGCATTATTTAATTGATCTTTAATAGCTCCTATAATGATCAAATAAGGAACTATCTTCAGTTGCCTAAGCTTTGTGGAAACATGACAGTGTGAATGTGCTGAAGGTGACGTTGCAGTGATCAAGTCATTTAAGCCCCTTTTAACTGGTTCTGCTGATTTAGTGCAGGAGCAACGTTAACACCTGGGAGCAAATTTGCATATTGAGTCTAGAATAAAAGAGAGAGGAATTAAACAATCAAGTCAAAGTTGGATGGCGTCTATTTTCAGTATCAGAGCGGCTCAGTTGTTATTTTGAGCTGCCGAGACAAACGGGTTCAAACGGAGATGGCGGCTGTGACGTCGCACTGACATCACAGCTTGATCTAATTACAACTTCTGTTTATCCAGAGTGTGACTGCAGTCTGGGTTTTTCATGTGGTTCTTAAGCCCTCGCTAAGGTGACGCTGGTCCGTCCGTCTGATGGTGATGATGTCAGTTGTAGCAGTTTGCTGAGTAGCATTAGAGTTACTCAGACTGAGGCTGTTGTTTTGTTTCCTCTTCACTGCTCTCCGACTAAATAATATGATGGACGCATGGATCGTCCAATCAGCCGCCAAGTATTTTTTGAAAACTTTTGCTCTTTTTCTAAACAGTTTTCCCACAAGGCCTTCACAAACGGCAGGTTTCATCGGGGCAACACAGACTTCTCAATCAATACATACTGTATATACAGACTTTACATATCGTATTTCCCAATTATAAGCAGGTATTCAATTAAGAATGGGGTCTCAGCCCCAAAACCCAAAATCTTTCCAAGAATATTTGTCTCATTTCTAGTCAAAACTAAACTCTTTCCACTTAAAATCAGACTCATCACCTAAAAATTAACTTGTTTTCAGATCATTTTCACTTGTTTCAAACAAATTTTCACTGTAAATCAGTAGAAAAATCTGCCAGTGGAGCAAGTTTTTCTTTCTTATTACAAGCACAAAAAACTTGCTCCATTGGCAGATTTTTCTACTGATTTACAGTGAAAATGTGTTTGAAACAAGTGAAAATGATCTGAAAACAAGTTAATTTTTAGGTGATGAGTCTGATTTTAAGTGGAAAGAGTTTAGTTTTGACCAGAAATGAGACAAATATTCTTGGAAAGATTTTGAGTTTTTTGCAGTGTGCAGGATGGGGCGAACTAAAACCACCTCCTGGGACAAACTGGACAAGGATGTGATCAGACAGAACGGAGACAGAGCGGAGACAGAGTCTGTACTAACTGGTGGCGGCCCAGCTCCGACAGCACGGCGAGGAGAACGGGGACCAAGCAGCACGGAGAGAAGATGAAGACGAGCGACTGGACAATGAGCTTGTTGTTGCATTTCAGGAAAACTGAAAATAAAGAGGCTTCCTATTAAAATATGAGCAAATTCACTTATGAAACTGAAGAAATTAGAATAAAGGTCTCTTGCTACCCCGGGCAGTTGAATAAATAAAAGCCCCAGTCACGATTTGAGGAAATACATTACACATATAATCTTACAGGTGAGGTTAGAGAGACACAACCCTCCACATGCTCCTGTATGCCGACGACACCGCACTAGTTGTGTCTACCAGCAGCTCACAGCCAGGAGGTCAGTGGTGAAAATACAACGACTGGGTGTTAATAAATTCTAAGACATGATAATGGACTTGAGGAAGCCCTGACTCTGGAGCTCGTCAGCAGTCCTGCTGCCAAAACACAACCCGTATACACACACACACAGCATTGTCCCTGACCCACACTCGTCCCCGTGACACCGTGGAGTGACGGATTACTGGCAATTGATCCAGAGAAAGAATCAAACCTGGAAAATAAAAATAAACGACATCTATGTGATGTGAGCAGGACGCTGAGCTAATATTAGACTACAGACACAGAAATAAGACTCTTGTTCCCAAAATAAGACACACACACACACACACACTGCAGAATGTGTGTGTGTTGCGTCAACCGGTCCAACTACACTCAGTTGATTTCATGTATAAATATCAAGGCTCTGAACAACTAGACATTGAAGACGTATTCACAGACTGCAGGGTCTGTAAAAACACCTGGACACCCAAACATCAACCCTTTACTGTCCTTTAAAGCAGATCTGAGGTGAATGTTGTAGTTCCTCTAAGTCCTAAATGTTCCTATTTTCCATGGTCAGCATCACTTCCATAGAGTGTCTGGTCTCTCCGTCACTCTGCTCTGCTGTAAACCAGGAGAAAACTTTCCTTGCGGGATACAAGTGTTATCCAATGAGGAGAGAGAACGGCATGAAGGGCTGTGTGTGCAGCCAAGGGATGCATCGCTGCATCGTGAATGTGGTGACGTAGGGACGAGGACCAATAGATGCCTGACGAGGGCGGGGGCTGCTAACTCATGGTGCGTTCAAGGAAACTCCTAACTTGTGTTTTTCCTTCCTGTGAAGTCGTACCGGTTCCATCTGCTACGAGTTCACATTTTTTATGGCCTTCTGCAGTTAAATATCCAACTTACTCACAAAAAATAAAACAAATACGTCCTCTTATTTATCAACACTTAAATACGGGGCCTTAAAATGCTGCATCTGTTGTGATATAAACACTGAAACATAACAGTAGTATTTGTAAATGTAACACTAGAACATTTGGTGGGTTCATTTACACATCATTATCATATGATATCCATAGTGGAGGATAAATATACCATGGATCAACCCTCTGAATCATCCTTGACTTTGGTTTTCATCTCTTCCGCTTTTTCTTCTCTGCTCTTCTTTTCTATTTCTGGCAACAAGGAGTTAAACCCACATTAATGTTTAACAAGCCTACACACACACACACACACACACACACACACACACACGGCCGCTGATATACCATTACTGTCTCTCTGGTTTATCATGTGTATGAAGTCAGTTTCCGCTGGTGAGAGA
This sequence comes from Decapterus maruadsi, assembly GCA_030347415.2. Lineage (NCBI taxonomy): Eukaryota > Metazoa > Chordata > Actinopteri > Carangiformes > Carangidae > Decapterus > Decapterus maruadsi. Next base: position 1,288,899 of record CM064899.1, read on the forward strand.
TTTGATCCAACCGTCCACATTTAGTCACGTTCACAGGCTCATGTGGTGAAACTGATCCCAGATCTGACGGTGAAGCTGGTGAAGAACTTCTGAACTGCTCCTTTAAGAAGCTCAGTTCTTACACTGATCACCCGTCGCTCCAATGCTTCCTGGAGTACAGTCAAGTTAACCACTGTATCGTTTGTAGAGTTTACCTGCTTTAACAGATCAGAAGTTCTTCTCTCCAGCATCCCATAATAATCCTGTTCATGTTTGTAAAAGTTGCTGTTTGTACCGAACTTAAGGAAATAATAATTCCTTCCTGCGTTATGACAAGAAGCTTTAGAGTGAACTCAACATCCTCCCTATTTAATATAACGACACATGACATGCTGTGATGTGGGAGGGGGGGGTGTATCTATGGCTGGAGGATATTTTCAGATACAAATGAAACCTGTTTAGTGATATTATTTAATATTAGCATATTTGAAGCTGTTTATTATAGACTGAATAAACAATTCAGCAATTGATGCAGTTTATTATTATTTCCAGGCTTTAAATAGTCCAAGGTGCTATGTAAGCGTTGCTATGGATACATAGCTATCGTCAGCATTAACAACTTTACCAGTCAAGAAAACATGTCTGTGAGTTAATTGTCAAACTTCATACCTCTACTGGTCAGATCAATCTGTTTCTTTCCTCTTTTTTTCAACTGAGATGAGCATGCTAGGCTAGCAGTTAGCCTCGACAGCCGCCGCTGCAGCCTGAGCCGGGTCGCTCTGCAAAATGTCTCATTTCTAGTCAAAACTAAACTCTTTCCACTTAAAATCAGACTCATCACCTAAAAATGAACTTGTTTTCAGATCATTTTCACTTGTTTCAAACAAATTTTCACTTGAAATCAGTAGAAAAATCTGCCAATGGAGCAAGTTTTTTGTGCTTGTAATAAGAAAGAAAAACTTGCTCCATTGGCAGATTTGTCTTCTATTTTTCTCTAGATGTAGAGTTTTTGCAGTGCAGCTGTTTGTGGGGGGGGGGGGGGGGGTTGTTTTCCTCATCGTCTTTCAGATGGTAGACCACAGCTTTAGAGTTTCTGACCTCTGTCTCTTGGTTCCTGTGCCGTTTGTCTCGATGTCTCGTCTGTAATTCAGTCTAATATTCCTGATCCGTTCACACCGTGGTCACCCGACCCCCCCCGCCCCCCCCTCCTCCGCTCCAGATGGGCGGGAGTCACTAGGTGGCGCTGCCAGTGGAACGTGAAGCGGCTGAAATGAAGGTTACTTCGACGTTTCCCCCCCCAGGCGGGCGGAGCCTCACAGTCACGTGACGCTCTGATAAACAACGACCTCGATGCTTCAGTTACAGCAAAACCCTGAACTCCAGACATTTACATTAAACCTGAGGACGAGGGACGGAGAACTTTGTAACGCACATTCATTTGGACAAAAACACACACACACACACACACACACACACACACACACAGCATCTCCTCCGGCCTCAGGGAACAACAGAGAATAAAATCATCTCTCCTCCTCTTTCTATCTCTCCCTCTCCTTTTCTGCACCTCGTTCTTCCTATTCTTCCGCCCTCTCCTTCTCTCCTGAATTTACATCTCCCACGCTCCCTCATTTATAGCCCCCCCCCTCCCACAACCCCCCCCCCCCCCCCAGCTCTCTTTGTTATTAACTCGTCTGTTTGTCGCTGGGAGGAAGCTCACGTTGTTTCAGAGCATCTCTAATGTGCTTTATTTGTTCATTTTGCATAATCCACATCTCTGTGTTTATTTTTACCTCTCGCACACACACACACACACACACACACACACACACACACACACACACACACACACACACACACACACACACACACAGAAACACACACACACACACAGACACACACAGAAACACACACACACACACACACAGAAACAATCCATCTGTGTGTGCGTTTAAATATCACATGATGTGTTTTAAATGTTTCAGGAAGTCTCACATGAAGAAGAGAGAGGAGGAGACAGGAGGAGGACGAGGAGGAAGGAGGTGAGTAAAAGAGGAGGATGAAGAATAAATAAGAGACGTGTGGGAAGAGGAAAGGGAGGAAGGATGGAGGGAGGGAGGAAGACACAAAGAAGAAAACAGAGGAAAAGGAAAATGGAAAGATGAGGGTGTGAAAGAAAAGGAGGAGAGGGAGGAGGGAAAGAGGTGAAGAAGAGAACACAGGAGTGGAAAGGATAGAGAAAAGGGAAGGGGAGAAAGAAAGAAAGAAAGAAAGAAAGAAAGAAAGAAAGAAAGAAAGAAAGAAAGAAAGAAAGAAAGAAAGAAAGAAAGAAAGAAAGAAAGAAAGAAAGAAAGAAAGAAAGAAAGAAAGAAAGAAAGAAAGAAAGAAAGAAAGAAAGAAAGAAAGAAAGAACAAATGGACGTGTCAAAGAGAATCATGAGAGTAGAAAGGAAATGAGCAGGAAGGAGGGAAGAGAAGTAGAAGGTGCATCTTGAAGTAAAGGAAAAAAAGAGGGGAAAGGGTAGAGAAGAGGAAAAGATGGGAAGAAAGGAGAGGAAGTGAAGAAGAAGAAATTAGTGCAGAGAGGAGAGCGTGAGTAAAGAAACGACAGAGCAGACGACGGGAGGAAAGAAAAGTGGAAAAGAGAAGAGAGGTAAAGGAGGAAGGCGGGAGATGAAGGGATGAAGGGATGAGGAGGAGGATGGGAGGATGAGAGGATGAGAGGATGAGAGGATGGTGCACTCAGACACTGAGAGGAAATAATTGATGAGAGGAAAAGTTCTCTCTCTCCTCCTTCGCTCTTTTTTTATCTGTTTATCTGAGGCTGGTTGGTCCAGACAGAGACGGAGCAGCTGCAGCAGCTATCAGGGTCAGGAGGAGAGATGGAGGAGGGGGGGGGGGGGGGGGGCGGGGGGGAGGAGGGAGAACAGAGGGGGGGGGGAAAAGAGAAGAGACGGAGGGATGAGGAGAGGAAAGAGGAAAGAGGAGAGGAGGGATCCATGTTGACATCACATTGACTCCATGGGTCGTCGTGTCAGAGGCGTTGGGATGGCGACGGGTTCGGGACTTTGAATGGAATGTGGATGAGTATCCATGACGACGGTGGCGTTAGCGTTAGCTCGCGTGGCGGTTGGTTAGGATTTAATAAAGTAATCACATGTGAGTCATATAGAGGAGCTATAAGCTGCGTGTGCACGGCGCGTGATAAGGAAGGAAACGTGAAGGAGAGTGGAGTTAGTGTTGGGGGGGGGGGGGGGCGGAGGGGGGGGGGAGGGGGGCAATGGGAAGGAGGACAGAAAGAAAGAGTAGGGGGGAGGGGGGGTTTCAGAGGGTGACAGGAGGAGGATGGAGGGAAAACTAAAAGGAGGGAAGGCGGCTGAGGTGTGGACAGAGACGTGTCCCTGTGGAGCGTCCAGGAAAACTGGGACACACACACACACACACAGACACACACACACACACAGTTTTCATACTTTACCCCCGAGAGTATCCTGCACTGTGATTGGCTGTCAGCTCCTTTCTTAAAGGGATAGTTCAACATTTTGGCAAACTGTCCCATCACCATAATCCCTATAGTCATAGCAGTAGGTTCGTTACCTTTAATTGTCGGTGCAAGCTATTTTTAGAACGGCGGAGCAGAGCTGTGAGCTGCTCAGAGCTACGCTACGGAGGCTCATGGGATTTCTTGGTTTGTTGTGACCTGCACATTCACCACGCTATGAGATAATAACACAACGTTACCACACAGAGTTGTTTTAGAGGGAAATTCAGGTAAAACCTCTGATGCACGTTGCCTTCAGGGACAGTTTTGCATCAACAGTCTCTGTATTTCCCTCTAAAACAACTCTGTGTGGTAACGTTGTGTTATTATCTCATAGCGTGGTGAATGTGCAGGTCGCAACAAACCAAGAAATCCCATAATGAGCCTCCGTAGCGTAGCTCTGAGCAGCTCACGGCTCTGCTCCGCCGTTCTAAAAATAGCTTGCACCGACAATTAAAGGTAAGGACTAAATGTTGAACATTTAACCCCTTCAGATTGAACATATTAAATATGAGGTGTATATTTAGATATAGACATATAGGCTATACTGTATATACACCAGTGGCGGCTGGTGACTAAAAAAATTGGGGAGGACAGGAACACCAGCCCACAGCATCATGTTATTTTGACTAGTAGGCTACTTATCCCTACTTTCTTATAATGAAAACAGTAAAGCAATGTCTTACAAGATTTTGTAAAAACAACATAATTTTATTAAATCGTACTGTTTTCAGATCAACACAGGTCTAATGATATCATGGATGTGGGATGTAAAAAAAAAAAAAAAAAAAATTACTTGTCGTACCCGGGCCTCGAACCCATGTCTCCCGCTCCAGGGGCGACAGTGCTAACCACTACACCAACAGCCGATTTGCACCTACTGCTTAGTGATTAGCAGGTGTTTTATGGGTGAGTCGGTATGCTATCAGTAGCCTACCACTAGACACCACACGCGGTCATTTCTCCTTACTGGTATCTCCTGACTGCTTCTCACTGATATCTCCCAACAGTTTATCAAAAATATGCTGATATTTACTTTCAAATCAATGCCAATATCTCTGAAAACTCGTATTTCTTGTGCTGGGAGAACAAGCAGCAGGGAGTGAAAGTTTGGCGCACATAGCAACAGTAACCAAGGGGGTTGGACTGTCATTGGACCAACCCGCTGTCAATCTTGTGTTCTGCTCGCAGGAGAGCCTCCTCCGTCATGACGTAATTTTACGTGTCTTAGCCAATCACAGGTCAGGATGAAGACATCCTAAATGCATTGAGTCAATGGAAGAAGATCCCGCCCCGAGGCCAGTTAGGGAAGTAAAAATCTTAGCACCTCCGTACAGTAGAGCCCCTACCTTCCTGCTCCCTGCTCCTCACACAGACTGCTCTGTCTCCTGAGCTGCTGGCGGTGCCTTTGAACCGTTTTAAGTGGATTTTCTTCCAAAAAACAAACTTTTTTTGTGATAAAATACACAAATAATATTTTATAAATTATACTGAGATTTGGTAATGATTTATTTCAACCAGTTAATCTTTCTTAAATAAAAAATCAATTTCCCTCTTGCCTCTCAAAAATAGAGGAGGACCAACCTCCTCTGCCTCAATGGACCGGCCTCCTCTGATATACACCAATCAAGGTGATCCTAGATCGCCATGACAACACGCAATGACACAGAAGGAAGACTTTATTCATCCCTAGCAGGGAAATTCTAATGAGTCCAGTATCACACACAACAATGACACAAAGAAGAAAGATGAACACAACAAACATGTTACTGTGTGTGTGTTCAGGACTCTGCAGCGGAGAGTGAATGATGAGGTAGAAATGGATTTGGCTACAAGATAAATGATGATGTGTACACATACACACACACACACACACACACACACACACACACACACACTGGTGTTCATGATCGTTGGTTAAACCTCCTTATGAGTTATAATAGAAGGAGGTTTTTAATTAAAACTACAGAATTCTGTTGGTTTTTTAAACCACAGGATTTGAACAAAGTTTGACTCTAAACTGTACTTAAGTTTTATTCTTATCAAGTCACGACACACACACACACACACACACACACACACACACACACACACCGTGTGTCTGCCCCACATTCTTCATATCACACTAAACTGCTTAACCCTCCTCCTCCTCTCTGACGTTCCCTCCTGCAGCTTCAGTCTCTGTAAATCAGCCTAAATCTGCTCTGCTCTGATCTCCCGACGCCCCGCGACCCCGCCTGTGTGGCGAGCTCTCTGGCGGGCTGCGGGCGACACAGGAGGGGGGGGGGGGGGGGTCGCCAGGTGGATCCAGAGCCGTGGTTTGATTTCCTCTGATTCCTTATCTCAGACCTCAGAGAAGCCTGGTCAGGTCTGCTGCTGAAGGAGCCACAGAGCCACAGAGCCACAGCAGCTCACGCTCCGATCCACCAAACATCTGGATTAAAGTCCCCGTAAAGCGACACTAGATTCACCTTCTGAGTGAATCACATCTCAGACAGACGTCTTACTAACCATCCTGACAAATCTGAATGCTAGAAACATTTGTTTAGTTGGTGAAATCAGGTTTTAAAATCATGACAAAATGAGGCAGTTCTCGTCAAGTTTCAACTGTCAATCAAACACCGGCCAACCACGCTAACGCTAACTGTCACATCGTACGGGTCTGAGCCGTACGCCTGAGCCTGAGTCTGAGTCCAGCTCTGATCTGAACCTCTGAGCAGCGAGGGAGAGTAAACACGCTGAGCCGCTGCCGTCAGCACACCAACCTCCGCTTGCCCTGACAGCGCGGCTCGCGGCTAACGCTAGCTGTTGGTCCTGTGCTGGCGAACAGGGTAAAAAAAATGTTGGCGTATCCCTTTAAGCGTGTTGCAAACGTTACATAACAGATTTGATCAGAATGGGGGATGTAATAATAAACTGCTAGGTCTATATAATGAGATAAAAAAAACTAAACAAAAACATTAAAAGTTTGAATATAATTTGAATATTTAATTAGAAATTAAAATCTGATTTGGGGGGAGACTGACAGCCCTAGTACGACCTGTACCGTTCGCTCTGGTTGATAAAAACCCTGGATTAAAGCCGCACTCTCACAATAAACCTGATGGAGCTGAAGCTGCACCCAGATCAGCCTCCAACTGGTTTTTTATTTACCACACGGACTCGACTGAGACGGAGCCGTGATATGGATTTAATAAAACACAGATGGAATAAAGTCAAACGGGCACCGACCAGCAGCAGCAGCAGCAGGTTTCCTAGAAAGCGGCGGTCCGACCCCAGCGGGACGGCGCTCCATATTAAAACAGTTCAGGTGGTTTTTAATCTTAAAGCCTGACACACCCAACGCCGCGGGTCTGCCCTTTAATCCCACTGTGATGCAACACAACACAATACAAGGTAGGAACCTGATCAAACACTGCTCAGAGTCAAAGCTCACACACACACACACACAGACACACACACACACACACACACACACACACACACACACACACACACACACAGACACACACACACACACACACACACACACACACACACACACACACACACACACACACACACACACACACACACACACACACAGACACACACACACAGACACACACACACACACACACACACACACACAGACACACACACACAGACACACACACACACACACACACACCATCTGTTCCAACATCCAACATATGAAGTTGTGTTTCAATCTGATTATAAAACTTCCCGCTACCACGCAACTGTCTGAAGGAAAAACAAAAAAATAACATACGTAACCATGGTGACGGTGCCACCCATCAGGTGTTTAAGTGTGCGTGCATGCGTGTGTGTGTGTTTTTGTGTGCGTCAGGGGGATTTGTGGTGAAACAAGGATTTCCTAATTGCACGGCAACAAGATAAATGACTTTCTTGGTGCGTTGAAGGACACTGTGAATGGTGTGTGTGTGTGTGTGTGTGTGTGTGTGTGTGTGTGTGTGTGTGTGTGTGTGTGTGAGAGAGAGAGAGAGAGAGAGAGAGAGATTGTGTGTGTGCGTGAGTCTCAGGGGTAAAAAGTAAAGAATCAAATCCTTAATTACATTTTGTAATAAATTCCTGGTTACCCTCGTTGAAGGGCAGAGAGGAGTGTGTGCGTGTGTGTGTGTGTTTGTCACTCTGCTGTGACAGCCTGCGCAGTGTGATGCCATGCTCATGGGCAAGACTGATGTATGGTTCCTGTTAAAGGGATAGTTCAACATTTTATCAAATTGTCCCATCACCATAACCCCTATAGTCATAGTAGTAGGTTCATTACCTTTAATTGTTGGTGCAAGCTATTTTTAGAACGGCGGAGCAGAGCCGTGAGCTGCTCAGAGCTACGCTACGGAGGCTCATTATGGGATTTCTTGGTTTCCCTCATCAAGCTCATCAAATACACAATCCAACAACTCCACAACGCTCTGGTGGACAAGTTGTGACCTGCACATTCACCACGCTATGAGATAATAACACAACGTTACCACACAGAGTTGTTTTAGAGGGAAACTCATGGGAAGACACAAAGCTGCCGATGCACGTTCCTGTCGTTTTTCAGCAAGGAGTCTCTTTTCGACACAACACCGGTTAGGGGAGCGGGCGTTTCTCTTTTCAGTTGCATAAGAGACGCCTGATGAACCAACTCCTAAAAACACAGCAGCAAAGTTTAATTGAAACAAACGGCGATTGAATCCAGCGACAGAGTCTGACTCACCGTGGTGCAGCAGCTCCACTGGACAGACAGAAGCTACTGGAGTGAAAGGAAACAGGACGGGTCGTTGTGTCTGATTCTGTCTCTTGTCTCTGAGACGGAGGTTAATGAGGTTGAACTAAGACCGAAGCGGAGGAACATGCAGCGTAAGATCAGATAAAAGCTGTACAGGTGGATTTCACCTCGTGTGTGTGTGTGTGTGTGTGGCTGGCTGCATCATCACAGTGAGTGTGTCTGTTGTGTGTTCTGGTCTGTGCATGAATAGAGATGAGTATCATCACAGAGACAAAGCTCACTGACTCTGTGTTTGAAGCCTTGAGGAAAACATCCAACAGGATTAGTCATTTCAAAACGCCCCTGTTGTTACAGCTGACTCTGGACCAGCTCTAACAGGGTTGATGTGCCGGCTGTACTGTAGGTTTCAGAAATATCTCACAAACACAACGGAGCGAGGACGGAGGATATCAGAGCTGGACAGACTACAAATGCTCAAACTCTCTTGTTGCTGGTTTTCAGATCGGGAACATTTAGACGTTTCTGAAAGGAAGTTTATTTCAGAGGCGTTGGAGTAATGGTGTATGGAGGAGCTCCGTGGAGCATGAGGAGTTTAATCTGGATGTTAATGTGTTCATTTCTACCAGTCAGGCTGCCCCTCCCCGTTCCCTGTTACACATTAAAGGGATAGTACCATGTTTTTTAAAGTGTGGTTGTATGATCTACAAATAGCCCCTAAGTACTTTAATTGCAGTAGAAGACTCTCTGCACTCCTCCCGTTAGCAACGCCAGCCCATAATAGCCCTGCCCAGAGATTTACAACATACATTGTTGTGAATGGACCCAAAGAAACGGCCTATTTTCACGGCCTAAAAGAGGTTTGACCTGGAAATAAAAACACAGTTCCATTGTTGGCTATAATATAATTTTTGCAGGAAAAACACAGTTTTTATTTGGAGCTAACCAACTGCTGATCGGCGGGCGCTAACCCTGGGCGGAGGGATACGTGAGGCGCTAACCCTGGGCGGAGGGATATGTGAGGCGCTAACCCTGGGCGGAGGGATACGTGAGGCGCTAACCCTGGGCGGAGGGATACGTGAGGCGCTGACCCTGGGCGGAGGGATACGTGAGGCGCTAACCCTGGGCGGAGGGATACGTGAGGCGCTAACCCTGGGCGGAGGGATACGTGAGGCGCTAACCCTGGGCGGAGGGATACGTGTGGCGCTGACCCTGGGCGGAGGGATACGTGAGGCGCTGACCCTGGGCGGAGGGACCGTGAGGCGCTGACCCTGGGCGGAGGGATACGTGAGGCGCTAACCCCGGGCCGTGGCGTAACCCCGGGCGGAGGGATACGTGAGGCGCTAACCCCGGGCGGAGGGATACGTGAGGCGCTAACCCCGGGCGGAGGGATACGTGAGGCGCTAACCCCGGGCGGAGGGATACGTGAGGCGCTAACCCTGGGCGGAGGGATACGTGAGGCGCTAACCCTGGGCGGAGGGATACGTGAGGCGCTAACCCTGGGCGGAGGGATACGTGAGGTGGTTAGCTCCAAATAAAAACTGTGTTTTTCCTGAACTTTGAAGGACTGGAAAAAATTATATTATGTCCAACAATGGAACTGTGTATTTTTTTTCAGGTAAAACCTCTTTCAGGCCGTGAAAATAGGCCGTTTCTTTAGGTCCATTCACATGTTGTATGTTGTAAATCTCTGTGCAGGGCTATTATGGGCTGGCGTTGCTAACGGGAGGAGTGCAGAGAGTCTTCTACTGCAATTAAAGTACTTAGGGGCTATTTGTAGATCATACAACCACACTTTAAAAAACATGATACTATCCCTTTAACGCCAGTCTGAGTCCAAGATGAGCAGCAGCCCGGCTCAGTCTCCGTGTGTTGGGATTTTGACGTTTTCATACAGACACGGAGTCGCCACCTTCCTGCTGAATAAATCATATCTTCTTGTAGCGTACGCCTCCATATCACCATAACGCCTCAATTAGCACTAGCTGCTAATTAGCATGTTGCGTGAGGACGGGTGCTGTGGTAAATGTCAGTCCTTTATTAAACCAGTGTGACCTGTTACGTAACACAACGTATGTATGGACTCACATTCCCATTGAGCCTGAGGAGAAGAGAGAACATGGAGCCGCTTTTGATTTGGAATGAGTGGTGGAGGTCAAAGGTCAGCACAAGATATGACACCTCACACACAACAACACAACAACTCACACCTCAGACCCATAGAGCTGCAGGTGTGGATCTGCTCTGATCATGTGGTTCACACTCAGATCCGTGGCAGAATGGATCACCGTTATCACAGCGCCGTTGCCGGGGGCGATCGATCGCTACGTATTGATCGGTTTCACACTGTGGTCCGGAGAAGCTCGGCACCGAGGGAGACGGCAGCGCATTCCTGCCGCTATGGATCTGTGGTGGAGTTCTCACTCCATTACAGCCCATGAGGAGAGGAGAGGACCCCCCCCCCCCCCGAACACCACCCCCCTCCCCACCAACTGGAGGTCAGGAGCAGAGGACACGTCCAACTGGTTCACTTCCAACTTATCCACATTAAAAAAGAAGGAGGAGAATTAAATAGTTGGCTCATCTGATCCAGGCTGAATGAAATTTGTCTTTTTTTTTACTTCTTCATCCACACACACACACACACACACACACACACACACACACACACACACACACACACACACACACACACACACACACACACACACACACACACACACACACACACACACACACACACACACACACATTTCATTTCTCTCCAGCAGCAGCAGAGCAGGATCAGCAGGTTAGTGCCTTGCTTAAGGGCAGTAAAAGTGAACCGTGTTACATCTCGACACATGAGGTCACAGTTACGGCCTCTCTCAGGTGTCTGCTGCGTGGACGCCTCACCTTAAAGGATAATTACTGTTTTTTACAATCTGGACCTCATTTCTAGCATAAAATACCATCATTTCTTCCTCCAGACAACTTTGGTGTCATTACAAGTCGTTCTGATGAAATTATCTCCATCCAGAGCCGCGTATATCTGTATAATGGAGTCTACAGGAGCAGAATGCAGCCTCTAAATAACACATTATCTGCAGAGAAACTCCTTCATTTCACCAATATTTAGTTCTGATAGGCTAGTGCTGTTCCCCTCTGAGTCCAGGTTAGCTGTTATCAACATCCGGGGTCTGTAGGTCAACCTACAGACCCCGGATGGCGCTTCCTCTCCTCAACCTGGACTCACTAAAACTCTGGATAGTTGAGATAAAAATGGACCTGAATGCTGAAGCAGAATGATTATTATCAGAATGAGCTGGGCAGCGGTCGGAGATGACATCATCCAGGTCAGAGGTCAACAGGTCAACCTACAGAGATGACATCATCCAGGTCAGAGGTCAGCAGGTCAACCTACAGAGATGACATCATCCAGGTCAGAGGTCAGCAGGTCAACCTACAGAGATGACATCATCCAGGTCAGAGGTCAGCAGGTCAACCTACAGACCCTGGATGTTGTTGAGTGGTTCTCAACGTGGGGTCCAGGAACCCCCATGGGTCCTTGGGAGAGTTCAAGGGGGTCCTCGCAACTTGAAATTCTACCACTTTTTTTTTTTTGATAATTAAAAAAATTTTTTTTTTGAGAATTTCAACAACAAAAAATTAGAATAAAAAAAAATATTTTGATAATTTCTTTTTTTTTGAGAATTTCAAAAAAAAAAATTGAATTAAAAAAAATTATTTTGATTTTTTTTTTTCAAATTTCAAAAATTTTTTTTGAAAAAAAATGTTTTTTTTTTTTAGAATTAATTCTTTTTTGAGAATTTCTAAAAAAAAAATTGAGGATTAAAATTTTTTTTTTGAGATTTTTTTTTTTCAAAGAATTTACCACTTTAGAATAGCATACGGTCCAGATTGTAAAAAACGGTAATTATCCTTTACTCATCTCCAACCTGGACAGACAACACTGACCACTGACTGTTCTTAGTGACTTACACTACGGTGCTTGAAGGTGTCTGTGAAGCCAGAAGTTAGTGAAGACTGAGGATTCATTTATGATCCTCTGATTTGAACATAAACCACTGAACAAGTCCTTTGTCCCTCCTCCTGTCCCCCCCACTGTAAACCTCACCATGGAGGATTTACTGCAGGACTGTTTCATTAGACTCAATTAGTTTCAGCTGGTGTTCCTAATAAATGGCCAGCTGAGTGTATTTATTTTTATTATGTGTGACTGAGTAGCCAACTCCACATGCGGGGGCCATAAGACACGGATGAAACAAACGGCTGGTATGTGAGCCTTGAATTCATCTGGTCACAGAAAATGAAATATATGAACTTCAACCAGAAAATTAAAGGTCCCATAAATTTAAAGGAAGAATTCAACATGTTCTTGGATCATAGATCAGCTCTAGGTTCTGTATTAATACTACAAAAGTATCAAGTCCACAGAGAAATACACACAGGCTGCAAAATGAGCTGTAAGAACTTCTGTGACTTTGTGATGTCACAACAAAGCAGTCAAAGCTCCGCCCACCTGGACCATTTGGTTGCAATGAAGAACATGCATTGCTGTTAGCAGGAAGTGATTGGTTGGTGACATCCCCCCTGTCTGAGGGAGCAGATGTAAAACTAACAGCCAATCTTCCTCTGGATCAACACTTCAAATAAAACACAGAAGAAGGAGAAAATACGGCGCCTTAAAGCCTGTTGTGTGTGATAAAGGTGTCATGGCCGCCGGCTGCAGCAGAGAGGCCGACTCATTGATCCCGTGGTGCAGTGGTTCCCAAAGTGGGGTACGCGTACCCCTAGGGGTACGTGAGCACATTGCAGGGGTACGTAGAAACATTCATTAATTTATTACCAAGGTGATAAGTTGATATTCTGAGTCACTTCATAAGCCCATTACTGAAATGGTACGTGTGCCACAACTACTGTAGTTCCCCCAGAAGACAACAACCTGTAGCACAGCTTTGTATAGGCCTTGTTGTCAAAAGTTTTGCATCTGGATACTTATGGTTTGTATCGATATTACTGTAACAGCGCGCGGCGCACATAACCCACAGCGCCCGACGCGCGCGCACTCGACAGGCAGAGCAGAGGAGAGCAGGCAGCGTCCAGAGCGTTTGGACCTGAGTAGTTACACAGAACTAGACGCTCGTCGGGTCAATTTAAAACGTTGATATTAACGGCAACACTCCTCTCTCGTCTCCGCTCTTTTTCTCCGCTGTCTGCGTGCACGTGTGTGTTGTGAGGGAGGAGGGATCCCCGCCCGTCAGACGAGAGGAGATGCATTGTAACGAATATAATGAAACAAGAGCGACACGCTGGAATTGCACTGCTGCTGTATTGAATATGATGTCATTTTTCAGGGTATTGGCATTGAGTTTGAAATGTTAGTAGGCCTATTGTGACAATCCTACAACTCTGTGAAGACACATTTGACCACAACAAACACCACAACAGCCAGAAACAACTAAAATGCAGGAGAATAGTGTAAAATGTCTTTGTACAAATTGAAGAGAGAAATTGAAATGATTTTCGTTTCTTAATCAGTTGTGTTACGTCCACTTTTGGAGAATCATCAACACGTATGAGGGAGGGGGTACTTGTGGTATAACAAAACGGCTCAGGGGGTACGCAAGACAAAAAAGTTTGGGAACCACTGCCGTGGTGGATGCGGTAGCCGGGCTCTCCGCTGCTCGCCGGCTGCTGATGGGCTCTATGATACAAATCAAAGCAGTAAAGTCAGAATTCCTTTTCTTCTTCATTAAGAGCATCGTCTCACTGAGCACAATCTCATCTCTGCACTTCAACATTAGTCAAGTTAATCACCCACAGATGTTTGAATCTCTTCCCTCCTTTTATATATAATGTATTGATGCGTACAGTAATTATCAGCACCTCTCTCTAAAGCCTCCAACGTATGGATGTGTCTTTAAATTCTCTTTTATCACCTCGAACAAATCAATATGGACGATGTAATTTTCTCCTCTCGTCCTGTTCACTGTTTAATCTCAGGCTGTTGCCTCCTGTGTTCTGTTGCCAGCGCTGAACTTCATCTCTGTGACTGTGAAGACCAGTTTTACTTCTTCTTCCCTCGGGGCTTTTATTGTGAAGGGGGAGGACTCCAGCTCCCCCCCCCCCCCCCCCCACCGACATGGAGCTACAGCTGCTCAATCACACACAGCTGTTCTCCTCCAGCTGCTGTCAATCACTTACACATCCACCCATCCTGCTGCTGCCCATCACAGTCAGACACTGGTCCAGTTGCTTCCTATTGGACAAACCCTTCTGGCTGCTGCCAATCAGACACAAACATAGACATGGACGCACCCCTGCAACTGCTGTCGACCAATCACAGACATGCTCAGCCAGTGTCGATCAGGAACAACATGTAGACATAGACACGCCCCCCTGCTTGATGTTGAATTGTACATTTCTCTCAAATTCTCAGCCTGTAGGCAACAAATACATAAACATAAACATACATAAAATAGTTCAGAAACATTTTTTCAGTCAGTCATTTCTCCCCTTTAAAGGTATATTCTGCAAGAATTCCTCCCATCTGGCGTTGTGGTTGTAGATCACCAGCAACTCAGTCGTATTGTTCATGCTGCATTCACGTGAAATCGGTCAGACAGCAGACGGACAACAGCAGGTAACAACATAAACAAGCCTCTATGTAAACAAGCCTCTATGTAAACAAGCGGTCCGTCAACACGACGCAAAACAATACACGTGACACACGTTGTCTCACCAGTCTCATGTATAGACTGTAAAAAGAATGGACGTAGCACCGTGACGTAGGGGTGTCAACAATAATCGATTCGGCGATGCATTGCAATGCGGGACATGCGCGATTCAGCATCGATGCGGCTACGTTCCATAATCGATTATGTCCCTGTTTATTTTCTGGCCTCAAATAAAGTTATGAAGTTTCAATTACCTCCAAGGGCATTTCCGGCGCAACGACATGCGCAGCCTGTAGCTGCTAAGCGGCAGCACTAGTAGCAGTGTTGCTGCTGGCTTTCTTTTTCTTTTCTTTTTTTACCCGCGGTCGGGTTGAGAATTCATTAATTAACGCTCATGAGTCCGGCCGCGTTAGGTCCGAGATTCAACAAGCCGGTCGGGTTTTACCGTTACTACAGGCAGTACGCCCGTTTATCACTTGTAAACACAGTAGCCCAGGCTAGAGGAGGAGGGTGAGTGACTGAGCTCAGGCTGGGGGGGTCTGTGATGCAGCGGCGCGATCATGGATCTGCTCCGTGACACTATGTGACACTCGCTGTGGAGGCGACACGGCGGTAGCAGCAGCACCCGCTACAGCGCTTTAGACAAAAAAAAAAAAAACTTGCCGTGCCGTGTAAAAAAAACAACAAAAAAGTGTCACTACTTCCTGTATCTGGCCCTTCAAAATAAAAGCCCCATAGACTTTCAGTCACATTGATTTTGAGTTTCAGGTTTGAAAATGCCATATGCAATATCCTGTACCATTCAATGTTATGTCAAAGGTACAAGAGAGTGATAATACTAACATAGCAGCCGATAAAATCTGTTGTTCAATATCTCATGACTGATGAAAAATTTGCCGTGTTGTGTGCAGTAGAATTTTGATGCATTGCAATGCATCGCAATGCATCGGAGAATCGAATCGAATCGAATCGTTACCCTCTGAATCGTAATCGAATCGAATCGGGAGGACAGTGCCAATGCACACCTCTACCGTGACGTCACCCGTAGGTTTTGGGGAGTCTGTTTTGTGCCTGTACTTCGGGGATTTGAACTGCGCCATCTTGGATTTTAATTTTAATGGGAGGCTACTTTCCATATTTGGAGCGGTTTACCAGCCGAGAACCCGCCCACTGAACTGGAAGCAACCAATTAACAGCCGGTAACTGTCTGCGAACCTGTCACTCAACATAACCACACCCCCATTTATGAAGCCAAGCCCCCCCCCGGAGGTGGAAACTATCGGTAGAGACCAAAACAATAAAAGGCACCAGGCTGTAAAGTCGGCTACTTTAACATGGGGGTCAATGGAGAGTTGCTCCCTTCTGGTCCCAGCCCCCAGAGGCCGGGGGGCGGAACTGCAGCTTTTTGAATGCAGAAGTGGTCTTCACTAGAACCCACAACTCCCCCGCCTGGTCTCATGTGGATGCCGTTAGCCTAGCTTAGCATAAAGCCTGGCTAGCTGCAGCTCCGTGCCGTCGGCCCAGAGAGAGAAAACCAAACCTAGAGACGTTGCTGCTGCACACGGAGCAGCAGGAAGCATCCACTTCCAGGTCCAATAAACCTGAACCTGAACCTGAACCTGAAGCCTCCACCAGGACCAGCTCTGACGCAGCTCAGCCTCCAACATGGCGGTCTGCGCGTACGGCCATTTTGTGTCCCAGTCGTCCAGTGGGAGGGGCTTCCAGACAGGAAATGGAGGAGATAAACTGAAGCATCAAACCACCTCAGCCTCTCTGTGCCTCCCCCTCTCCTTCTCGCCTCGTCCTCTTTCACCCTTTACCCCCCCCTCCCCCCCTCCTCCTCCCTCCTCCTATCTATTAAAACATTAAGAGTGTGCGCCATGCGTGGAGATGGTCTATAATTCCATCCAGGCCGTTTTATAAGGCGGCCTGCTGCTCTGGCTCTCAGACTCGTATATATCCTGTTCCTCAGAGGAAATGGCTGCTTCCCCCCCTCCTTATAAATAATGTTGATGTTAAAGTGCTCTGCAGCAGAACAGACTGTATACAGACAGGACAAAGCTGCTCTTATACGCTCTACCGTCATTACTGAAGAGAAAGACAGAAAGCTCAAGTTTGGGTTGATGATTTTTGAAAAACATACGTCTTATTGAGATCGAGGGGGGGCAGAGCGAGGATCTAGATCCCTACTGGGGCCACCACAGACCAGACGCTGGTTTAAGTTCTCAGACTGAAGCGCACCAGTATCCTGTCGTTTCCACCGACGGCTACACAGATGCTGCGGCTGCAACTGAACGCTGCGTCCTCTGAAGGATGTGGCACCTGAACTGGGACACGGCGACCCACAGCGTCCCCGTTACTTTGGAGAAGAGAGCAACTTACAGTGGAAAACCAGCCATAGGTGCAGCAGCATCATCAGGACCAATAGTTACGTTTTGTTGCAACGCGACATCTAGTGTTTGGTAAAAGGTAACAGTGACACCAGTTTATGTTGCGTCTTTCAATGAAAGTAGTCCCATCAAAAGGCGCCATTTCCTCCAGCTTGTTTGTTAGGAGTATTAAAGGGATAGTTCAACATTTTGGCAAACTGTCCCATCACCATAATCCCTATAGTCATAGCAGTAGGTTCATTACCTTTAATTGTCGGTGCAAGCTATTTTTAGAATGGCGGAGCAGAGCCGTGAGCTGCTCAGAGCTACGCTACGGAGGCAAATTTCTTGGTTTCCCTCGTCAAACTCATCAAATACACAATCCAACAACTCCACAACGCTCTGGTGGACAAGTTGTGACCTGCACATTCACCACGCTATGAGATAATAACACAACGTTACCACACAGAGTTGTTTTAGAGGGAAATACAGAGACAGCTTGCTGAAAAACTGCTCCAGACGAGGCTGTTTTGCATGAATTTACCTCGAAAACAAGCTCTGAGCAGCTCATGGTTCTGCTCCACCGTTATAAAACAGCTTGCACTGATAAGGTAAGGTAACGAACCTACTGCTATGACTATAGGGATTATGGCAATGGGCCAATTTGCCAAACTTTTGTTGAACTATCCCTTTATAATGATCAGCGGTATCAGGAGGAGACTGAACGCTGTGCAGGGGTCAGGTGTTAATCCAGCACCATGTGGGATCTCCACCGTGTCCAGTTCTGAAGGAAGCGTCTCCGCCTCCAGGCAGTGACTCCGACCTTGGCGTGTTGGTATTCCACGTGTGGAGGTAAAGGCTGCTGCTGGCCTCGGGATGGAGCAGCAGCCATTTTTAGACTCAGATTGTTTTCAACAGTGTTTTGTGTGTGTGTAATTCTATTATTCATTGTGATGCAGGCTGCACCACAGAGTGGTCATTATGCACATTGTATTAAACATCCTGTTCTGGTTTATCTGCGGCGCCCACACTCTGTTTTCCAGCTGTCCGTTAAGAGAACATCTATGTGAGATATGCAGCTCATCAATGGACAAATGAAAGATTTCCCCAGTGACATGTACTATTAATTGTTGAGCTGAGAGGTTTCTGTTATCAGAGCACCTGGAGGAGGACGAGGATTATCTCCAGTCCAGACACAAACTGTCCACGTGTTTCCTGGCTTCAGTGAGTCTGAACCAGCTCCAGTAGATTATGTCCCCCCCCACCCCCCCCCCCCCCCCCCCACATATATTGCTCCTAGAGATGCTGCAATAGGTTTATGATTTCGCTTCCAGTTTATTTGCTCAGTGATAAAACACAGGAGCAAAGCAATAAAAGGAACATGATGAAAAACAATGATAACCAAACTGAAGAAAGAGAAACAAATGAGCAGAGCGGAGCGCCGGGTGAGAAGAGGAGCGTGCATGGAGGAGGGGGAGGGGGAGGGGGTGGGAATAGAAAACAGACAGGAGGAAAATTTGTTTCATACTAAATTTGAAAAATTTCTGAAACTTGGTGATGCTGTTACGTTTTCAAAGCACAGGACACTTTAAATCTCCACTACAACAAGAATACAACTGTTTATCAAATCAAATGAATAAATCACAGGACTTGGATTTCACACATTATTTTATGAATTCTTGCAAATCCAGCTGTAACACCGGAAAGGCCCAGCACGCGTTTATAGCGACGTCTCGTAAAGTTCAGCTGTGACGGTTCCGGTGATGTCGACATCAACAACGTTAATCCACAGACAGGAAGCAGCGACGTTACTGAGGTGAAGCAGCAGCTCCAACACGAGGCTCAGGCTCAGGAAATAAAACAGAGGAATGAGTCGCTGCAATCAGCTGATGGTACAGTATTTAAAAGGATAGTTCGACATTTTGGCAAATTGGCCCATTACCATAATCCCTATAGTCATAGCAGTAGGTTACACCATCCAACGACTCCAAAGGTCACAACAGGTCACAACTTGTCCACCAGAGCGTTGTGGAGTTGTTGGATTGTGTATTTGATGAGTTTGATGAGGGAAACCAAGAAATCCCATGAGCCTCCGTAGCGTAGCTCTGAGCAGCTCACGGCTCTGCTCCGCCGTTCTAAAAATAGCTTGCACCGACAATTAAAGGTAACGAACCTACTGCTATGACTATAGGGGTTATGGTGATGGGTCAATTTGCCAAAATGTTGAACTATCCCTTTAACACAGAGCAGCTGTGATGAGTTACATGAACAAATTACAAGCTAAGCTGCTACAGAGCA
>CM064899.1:1316000-1408500 GCA_030347415.2 Decapterus maruadsi
ACGCTCTCCCATCCACATGGCAGCAGAGCGTGTGTGTGCGTGGGCAGCAGGAGGGTGAAGATACACCACCACCGTGCTGGAGAAGCAACGTGTGGGAGGCAAATAAACACACACACACACACACACACATGCACGCACACAGACACACACACACACACAGACACACACACACACACATGCACACATGCACAGACACACACAGAGTTCTAGTTCTTCACACTTCATCTCTTTTCATGCTGGAAACATTCAAACTCTCCTCCAGAACCGATAATAACGACACATCCGAGTCCCGACACGACGAGCACAGAAAAAACACGCTTGCGTTGCCATGGCGATGATATTAACAGCGGCGTGTTCATCAGTAGCAAAACTGAAATCTGTTTAATGTCACATATGAATGAACTCACCCGAGCGTGGTCATGGTGACGATGGTGTACCAGAAGGAGGCGGGGATGGAGGTGAAGGTGGAGCCCTTGGTGCCCTTCTCGGCGTAGAACATGACGGTGGCGAAGATGATGATGGCCATGGTGAGGGAGAAGAGCAGGAAGCCCAGCTCCGACGCGCAGCTCTTCAGCGTGTAGCCCAAAATCCTCAGACCCTGCGAGTGGCGCGAGAACTTGAAGATCCGGAAGACGCGGAAGACGCGCAGCGTGACGAAGGCGCCGCTCACGTCCTCGTTCTCGGGCATCACCAGGCCGATGTAGTAGGGCATGATGGCCACCACGTCGATCACCGACATCACCGAGCGCATGAACTTGCAGCGGCTGGGCGCGGCGAACAGACGCATCAGGTACTCGAAGGTGAAGATGAGCACGCAGGCCGTGTCCATGCAGAAGAACGCCAGCTGGTACTTCTCGCCGCACGGCAGGTCCTTCACGCTGCCCTTGGGGGGCCGGCACGGCACCGTCTCCACCACGTTGGCGATGACCGACACGGCGATGAAGAAGCCGGTGACGTAGTAGAAGACCAGCGCCATGGTGGAGGTGTGGGGGTTCTCGAAGGCTCGCCACAGACGCTCCCGGGAGGTGCTGTGGGGGGGGAGGGGGGCGTCCATGGCCTCGTTGGCCTCCGTGTCCTCCGCCAGGCGCTCCTGGTTCTCCTTTTTCCTGTCCCGGTATTCCTGCACGGAGCGGGGAGAGGAGAGGAGGCCAGGGTTAGAACCACGCTCCGTTTACACCTGGCACTAAAGGGATAGTTCACACAAAATTCTAATTTCCACTCATTATCTACTCGCCCTTCCATTATGCATTTGGCTGAGTATAAGTTGTTTTGGACTATGTGTAGCCTACACATTTCCATTATCGCCAGACACCCATATGCACGTGTCATGCATGCACACACTCACACACACAAGCTCACAAAAATTTAGCTATGTTTTATATTGTGATTTTTGAATTTTTTTTTTTTTTTTTTAATGTTTTGTTTGCTTTGTCTATTGTTGTAGTCTTTTATCTTCTGTTTCTATGAGGTGAGATTTTCTTTATAAACCCCTCTGGGTTTTTTTAATCTCACCTGCACATTTGTTTTTGCTGTTTTTATGCTGTTTTCTGTCTGTTGTTAATTGTGCAAATAAAATTAAATCCTTAAAAATCCTTAAAAAAATGTAAATGTTTTGGGTGAACTATCCCTTTAACAATCAAACAAATGATGCCAATCATGTTCACTGCTCATTATGTGCAAACAGCAGTTTATGTCCTGACGACTACATGGGTTCAATGGAGATGGATCCTCCTCGTTATTAAATCAGTTCCTGACACAGATGTTGTTACACAGATTAATTGCAGCCACATCCCTGATTTATATGAACTGGGAGAAAGACTCCTGACTTTGTCCCGCCCCATTTCAAAGGATGGTTTCCCATTAGCATTCCCGTTAGCTGCTGTTAGCTTGTAAAAAAAACAATTTAACTCCAGCCAGCAATAACAAATAGAATCAAACAATAGAAACATCTCATTAAGTGAAACGTTCTCCTGTGCTGAAAAGAAAATCACCATTTAATCCAGAGAGGCTGTTTGTTGTGAGCCGATATTTACATTGTTCTTTATAGATTTATGGATTTGATCTTTTGATTTGCCCTGGTTGGTTAGCGTTAGCTGCTTGTTAACAGGAAGGCAACAAGGAACGAGGATCAATTCAAACCACAAGCGAGTGTTGGGAAATGATATATATATCGTCAATAACTGTTTTCACTTTGCTTGAAATCCAAGACGACCAGTCAGGAAAACAATGAAAAAAAATCTGTGAAATTACTAGAGGAAAAAAAAAAAGATTAAAAAAATAAATCACATTGACTGTTTGTTGTGGGAAAGTGTGGGGGAAGTGTCGAGTGGTTAAAAACAGAAATGCAGAAATTAGAATCAACAGGACGGCGTCTGCCAGATCTGAGGGAATAAAGGACGGTCACTCACTGATGAGCTGGTGGAGAAGGGCAGGACTGAGGACGAGGCCGCTGATAAACAGACAAAGAGAGAACAGGGGGGGGCAAACGACTGGTTTACGACTCTAATGACAGGGTTTGCAGCCGCGACCAGTGAAGAGGCCGAGGAGCCTCAGCGCTGGTTACTGACCCCTCACATCCATCAGCTGTTTACATGGTAGTCATTTGGCTGATGAAGCTGGTCTCCACGGAGACTTAATGAGCAGCATCACCAACCACCATTAGGAGAACATCAAAGGTCAAAGGTCACAGGACCCACGATGGTGCAACATCAATGATGCAACACATGGGGTTGTCCATTAGCTGCGTGGAGGGCAGGATCTGGGCTGTACAAAGTATCTTATAATGTAAGAAAAGAGTTTTAGTTTCTCTTCCTTCACAGGGAGGCTGTGTTGTTGCTGTAACAGCACTATCATCAAGCAGATACATGCATTAAAGGAGACATATTCTGCCTCTTTTCCACAAATTAAAATAGTTCCCAGGAGTCTTAAAGACGTGTCTGTGACAAGGATCAAACATCAGTTCTTCTCATCCTCTCTAAACAGCCCTGTTCACAACGGCTGATTTCAGTGTCTGTCCCTTTAAATGCTAATGAACCACTGCTAGCTCCGCCCCCTTCTACTGGTACCAGGTATTCTTTTGTCATTTCTCACATTTTGGGGCCAGAATGCAAGACAAACACTCAAATATATGTTAAAGAGCCTTCAAACAGTGATATTTCCATAATGTGTCCCCTTTAAAAAACTGAAGCCAAACGCATCAGACTCGACGTCTCATCAGTAAGAACCGAACTCTGCCTCCAGGTTTAAATGCACACACTGTGCAGCCGAGGCGTCCAGAGTAAAGAGGAACAAACTGGTCAACAAAAGGTCAATAATCAAGTTAAATCACACATTGACTGTACTCGCTCCTCGGGGTCAGTTCAGAGCAACAACACCTCTGATTCACACAAAGCAGAAAGAAAATGATTCGAACTTCCGGTGATGCGGACCGAGTAGCAGCGTTCGGTGTGAGCTCCCGCATTTTCATTGCAAATTATCCTGACGAACATATCTGAATTGGCCCATTTTGGCTTAAAACACAAACGTAAGTTTATGTGATGTCCTTAGAGCACTTCTGGGGCAAAAACTCGGAGAAAATGTCAACTAGGTCTACCTCGAAGCCCCAGGAAAAGAACCCTCCGGCTAGCAATGCTAACAGAGCACCGGCCGGCAATGCTAACAGGACCCCAGCCAGTAATGCTTACAGAACACTGGCCAACAATGCTAACCAAACACCGGCGGCGGCCAGCAATGCTAACCATACACCGGCCAGCAATGCTAACCAAACACGAGCTGGCGGCGGCAACACGGGGGCTGATAGACTGGACCCAGCAATGACCGAGGCCATGGCCGCAATGTCCGCAAACATCTCTAAGATGATGGAAGCTAAATTTGACTCTTTCCTGCAAAAAATCGGAAATATTGCAAAGGAGGTGCAAGATACGACCAAGTGTGTTGACGAGGCTGAACAGCGTATATCAGCAGTGGAAGATACAAATGCTGAAACAGAGCAACGCATTTTAGACCTGGAAAAAACCGTTGCCTCGCTACAGGAACGTTTGGATGACCAGGAGGACCGAGGCAGACGCAATAATGTGAGGATTATTGGATTGCCAGAATCGTCGGAGGGCACTTCGGTCGTTCATTTCATGGAGTCGTGGATCCCTCAGGTTCTCGGACTGACCACCAAAGCGGGGAAAATCAAGCTGGAGAGGGCGCACCGGGTGACGGGGTTCTCGAGGAGAGGAGCCGAGCCTCGCAAGCCTCTTCCCCGCGTCATGATTGTGAGATTCCACCACTACAGCGACAGGGTTCGAGTACTGGATGCAGCCAGACGGGCGAAGAATGTCCACTTTGAGGGTAATCGGATTTTCTTCTTCCAAGACTTCTCCAGCGGCACTCAGAGGAAGCGTCGGGCTTTTGATGAGGCCAAAAAAAAGCTGCAGTCGATTGGGATACGGTATGGGCTAAACTATCCTGCAACGCTGAGGGTTACCGTGAATAACACTACCAAATCATTTGATGACCCTGACGAGGCGATGACGTTCATAAACAGGCTGAGAAGAGAGGACACTGCACCTGATGGCTGAGCGTGAGTAAATGAGTCACCTGACTGCATTTAGGTCTGAACGAACTAAATAATCTACGTCAATTAATGAGACTCATACAGTATTCTCCAAATACCTGAAATCCCGGCTGGAGCAATTTGTCACCAGCATAAGACTGTTTAAGAGGGTTAGATGTACCTGGAAACCAGGCTCTTTATAAGGTCGATGATGCCCTCTATTTACTTTTTATCTTATTTTATTTATTTATTTTATTTTTCTTTCTCTTTCTTTGGTTAAAATGTGAATGACAATCCCCTATGCTATGATGTCACTGTGACTAGATTTTAGCGGACTTATCTTTTATTTAATTCATTTATCCTTTTTTTTTTTTGTTTTTTTTTTTTTTTTTTTTTTTTTTCCTTTTCCCGCAGTTTATTGGGGATCTATTTTATTTACTCGTTGAGGACAAGTCACAGATCACTTGTTTAATAAGAAAGTTTTTTTTTTTTTTTTTTTTTTTTTATTTTTTATTACATCTGGGTATTTCAAGTAAGGATGAGACGCACAATATTAGACGATTGGACACCGGGTTATGCAGGGCTGCCTATACTGATTGCAATTGATCATGCGGGCTCAGGAACATCATAGCCGCATCCAGAGTAAGGTTAAGAGGCCCTAGTGGTAAGGGCTTTTCTTCTGAAGATGGAGTTGACCCCCGTTTTGTTACCTTGATTTTCACGTGTTTACTGGTTCATGGGGGAACAATATGTGTATATAGTTACAGTTACGTTCAGGGGGATGCAGCACAGTGTTTTTTTACTTTGTGGTCAGAGAGCCCGATATATGGAGGGAACTGGATTTTGGTTAGGAAAGAGGATGCATGCAGACAATGTCTGCTCCAAGCCACATTTAATACTTCATTACCGCCATGAATGTCTCCTCACTTAAACTATGTACCTGGAATATTAGGGGTATACATCATCCTGTGAAAAGGAAAAAAATACTAACATATCTCAAAAAAGAAGAGGTTGACATAGCACTACTACAGGAAACGCATCTGAAAGACACAGAACATGAAAAACTCAAACGTGAGTGGGTAGGACAAGTTTTTTTCTCTTCTTTTACATCTAATAGCAGAGGTGTTTGTATTCTTGTCAACAAACGACTTCCGTTCACATTAGAATCCTGTATTAAGGATAAAGCAGGAAGGTATGTTGTGATAAAGGGTTGTCTCTTCGGTGAAAATATATCAATTTTAAATGTCTATGCCCCACCAGGTCACCCTCCTGATCTTATAACAAAGGCTTTCTCAGAGCTATCAGAGATGGACTGTGCTCAGTCAATTGCTGGAGGAGACCTCAATTGTATATTAAACCCTCACATTGATAGATTACCTAGTGAAAATAATAATCCTTCTAAACGAGCACGAACAACAACTGATATATGTGATGAGTTGGGCTATTTAGACCTATGGCGAACGCTTAATCCTGACAATAAAGAATTCACATTCTTCTCAGCAGTGCACAAAACTAGTTCTAGAATAGATTATCTGTTTACCCCGAAAACAATGGTGCACTCTGTTTTGGCTTGCGATATCGGGAGTATTACAATATCGGACCATGCCCCAGTTTACCTAAAATTTATACATGGGGAGGCCCAGCTACGGTCAAAAAGATGGCGATTTAACACACACCTGTTAAATGATCCAGATTTCATCTCTTATTTCCAAAATGAGTTCCAGATGTTTTACACTAGCAATAATACACCAGAGATATCCCCATCTATATTATGGGAGACATGTAAGGCATACTCACGTGGCATAATTATTTCATATGAGAAAAGCAAAAAAAAGAAGTGTCTAGAGGAACAACGGAGGCTGGAACTACAACTTCACGAATGTGAACATGCATATAACCAGAACCCAACTGAGATCAATCTAAAACTAACCCTGGCCGCAAGGGCGACACTTAACTCATTGCTAACTCAAAAGGCAGAGCAAAATATAAGGTTTGCAAAGCAAAAACTGTACGAATTTGGTAACAAACCCAGTAAGTATTTGGCTCACCTGGTGAAGAAAAGGGCTGACTCTCAAAACATCTCCTTTGTTAAGGACTCCTCTGGCCACGTTCAGAGGGAGAGCAATAGTATTAATAAGGTCTTCACAGAATTTTATGAAAAACTATATTCGAGTGAACAGCCAGCCGAGGCCCGACAGTTGATGGAGAATTTTTTCTCTAACTTAACTCTTCCCAAGCCTAATGATGAACAAAAATCAGACCTGAATAAACCCATAACATTAGAAGAAGTGAACGAAGCAGTCCGCATTTTACAATCAGGAAAAGCCCCAGGCCCGGATGGCTTTAGTTCTGAATTTTTCAAACAATTCAGATTACTGATGGTGACGCCCCTGTTGAACATGTTTAACCATTCCCTTGAAACAGGAGCTCTTCCTAAAACACTTACGGAAGCAAATATTAGCTTGATTCTTAAAAAGGACAAACCAGGTGATGAATGTTCATCCTATCGGCCTATCAGCCTGCTAAACATGGACTTTAAGATCCTATCCAAAATTTTAGCTTTAAGGCTGGAAAAAACCCTCCCATATATCATTAACAATGACCAAACAGGGTTTATTATTGGAAGGAATTCATGCAATAATGTTAGGAGATTACTTAATATTATTCAACTGTGTCAACAAAAACATCTTAAGGGTATGGTCGTATCGCTGGATGCAGAGAAGGCGTTTGACCGCATAGAATGGGATTTTCTGTTTTTTACACTTAAAAAATTTGGTCTAGGTGAAAATTTTATTGATTGGATCAGATTGTTATACCATAATCCAATGGCAGCTGTCACCACAAATGGCAAGTGTTCTTCATACTTTGCACTGGGAAGAGGCACCCGGCAAGGTTGCCCCCTATCACCCTTACTGTTTGCAATTGCAATCGAGCCACTGGCGGAAGCCATTAGAACTCATCCCAATATTCATGGCATATCAATTAATCAAAGGCAGCATAGAATCTCGTTGTATGCGGACGACGTCTTATTGTTTATTGCAAGACCAGAAATATCTATTGTCTCAGTCCTTAATGTTATTAATCAGTTTAGTGAATTCTCTGGGTACAAAATAAATTTTAGTAAATCAGAGGCAATGCCACTGAGCCAAGTACATCACACTTTACCTCATGGGCTGTCACCCTTCAGATGGGTTACACAAGGCTTTGTATATCTGGGTATTTTTGTTACTCCTGTGCTTAAAAACATGTACAAAAGCAATTTCAAACCTCTGCTTAAACGCATCCATGATGACTTAGAGAGATGGGCTTCCTTGCCGCTCTCTATGCTAGGAAGAATTTCTCTGATTAAGATGAACATTTTGCCTAGATTACTTTACAAATTTCAAATGATCCCAATCCTACTAAATAACAATACTATTAAGACAGTAAACAATTGGTTACGAACATTTATCTGGAATAAAAAGAGACCCCGGCTTAAATTTGTAAAGTTGCAATCACCATTACATCAGGGAGGGTTGGCAGTTCCTAACATTAAACTATATCAGCTAGCCTCCCAATTTCGGTACTTGGTAGATTGGATTCGGAATGATCCAGACTCTGTATGGTTAGATATTGAAGCATTCAATCTGGGCAGGCCACTAACACTGGCTAGTCTCCCTTTCATTCTGAATCGGAAGGATTCAGAAGTTTCAGATAGTAATTTAATTGTTAAATCCACTTTGAAGGTTTGGGATATGATTAAGAAATGGGAAAAGAGATCTAATGTGCTTTCGCCAATCACCCCAATACTAAGAAATACAGATTTCCCTCCAGGGATGACGGATAATGGGTTCTCTATATGGAAAAATGCAGGCATTGTGACTCTGAAGGACCTATTTGAGGGTGATAGTATGATGTCATTTGACCAGTTGAGAATGAAATATAATTTACCCCAAACACATTTTTTTAGGTTCCTGCAAGTTAGAAGTTTTGTTCAGAATCATGCCGGGCATACATTTAGTTTGGAAATGTCACCAACCGAGCATTTACTTAATAAAATACGCAGTAATAGGTTTATAGTAAGACGCTGCTATGAGGCCCTTTTTAAGTCCAGTAAAGCAAAGGATTCAGCACTACAAATGTGGGCCCAAGATCTTGGAGTGGAGATAGATGAAGCTACAGAGATTGGTATATGGGAATGCGCCAGTAACATTTCTATATGTAATAGAGCAAAGGAACTGCAATTCAGGGTGCTACACCGTCTTCAGATATCATCCCAACTTCTACATAAAATGGACCCGAGAAAGTCAGATATGTGTGTTAAGTGCAAAAAGGAAGTTGGCAGCTATATACACACTATATGGAGCTGTGACCATATTCAGGATTTCTGGGCAAAAATAGTCTCGAAGCTGAATCTAGTTTTCAATAAAGAAATGGTTCTGGACCCTATATGCCTTCTTCTAGGAGCGCCACACCCACAAATCAAACAGACCAACAGAAGAAAACTGCTATTTATATTAACATATGCGGCACGCAAAAGCATACTGTTAAAATGGATCTCAAATAAACCACCAACACTCTCAGACTGGCATAAGATCATATTTAGTCTTCTACCCATGGAATACCTGACGTACTGGGCCAAAGGTAAAGTTGGTGTTTTTTTTGACATATGGACTCCATTTTTTGATTATGTGGGACCTAGGATATCTAATATATTTTGGAAGACGTTTCCAAAACCACGGAATGGGGACTGAGCTTGTGAGGAGCTTTGGTTCTCTGTAACTCTTTTCCTTTTTTTTTTCTCTCCTTTTGTTTCTTTTCTCCTCTTTTCATATGAGAATGATATTAATGTGTAGATGTGCAGATTATGTGTACGTGTGTATGCTTGTCTGTGTATGTACATGTATATGTATTTGTAATCTTTCTGAATACCACTTGTGAAAAGGACTGTGCTGTGGGATTTGTTCTGGAGTTCGTGTTTGTGTGGGGGGGGGGGGGGTTCAAAAATGAAAAAAAAAAGACAGAAACTGTAATATGTGACATATGAATGTTCAAATATTAATAAAGATATGTTTTAAAAAAAAAATATATATAAATAAAATCCAATGACCAAAAGATTAAAAAAAAAAAAAAAAAAAAAAAAAAAAAAAGAAAGAAAATGATTCAACCACCTGTTGATGCTCAACTGCAATGAAATGCAGCAAACTGCTGCATGTGATGATAAAATAACTGAGACCAGGAAGCATCTGATCAAACATCTGACGACTACTTCCTGCCGTCCAGATCCATGATCCAGCTCCTGGTTCTGTGTTCAAGCTGTATTTGCAGACATTTAACAGCCCGTGGTGATTCGTCAGGACAAACATGACATCACTTCCTGTGTCTAACCGGCTGCTCCAGCAGATCTTATTTTAAAGATGTTGAATTAATCTTTGTGAAAATGAATCAAGTAAATATGCAAAGCACGTCTGTAAATCTCTTTCTTAATTCTGCTGAAACAAGAGGCCGTGAGGAAGCTCAGAGACGGTTTTCCGCTCTACCTCCATGCAGCAGTCTCCGATGATCTCCGGCACGATGCCGTAGAAGGCCAGCTCCTCGTCGAAGGCCTGGATGCACTCCTGTCTCGGGTAGTGCAGCTTCCCGGTGCGGTAAAAGTTCAGAATGTGCCGGAACATTTCCGGGTCCCTGTCGAAGAAGTACTCCTGTGTGTCTTCATTGTAGAAAAACTCCTTCTCCGAGGAGCCCAGCAGCGTGTCAGGGTAGCGGTCCAGGGTGTTCTTCCACGTCTGGAACACAAGACGGAACAAACATTAGGTTTAATGTAGAGGAAGACGTTTGACAACATGACATTATAGAGATGATCTAGGCAGAGAGACATCCCATTTTGGGCTATTTTTCTTCCTTAACATGTCGTCTTTCAGTAAAGTAAAAACGAATGGTAAAAAATCCACATTAAAGGGTTATTTCACTTTATTTTGTCTCTTTCGTCCGTAGATTTCTCCTAAATTCACCTGAAGTTAACATGTCTGACCCATGTCATGTCAGGTATCATTGCTCTCCTGAACAATGATGTGGCTCCAAATATGGTCATTTCCTCCGTATCCGTATCCAATCGTAAACGTATGATTTACATTAAACTCTACAGAATGTTACAGGCCAAGTCTTTAAAGGCCGTTGTCTCAAAATGAGTTTTTCCTCAGACTCTGGGTGTGAAATCTCCTCTTCAGCAGCTCTTACAGACACCAAACCTTCCAGTTTTATTCCTGTCTTTATCCTGAAGGTTTTTCCAGAGGGGATTGTTGATATATCATTCACAGCCTGATTTATGCAGCATTTTATTCCTAAAAACAGGGCGAAATTGGATTTTTTTAGAGCTGGTGACAGTATTTTCTCCTTCACAGAGTGATAAACAGAGATATCCACAATCCCCTCTGGAAAAACTAAAGACTCTAATGAGTCAACGAAACAAAACAAGAATTTAGAAAGAGGCTTTATCCATTGGTCAGATTTCAGTTCTGGACATATATGCAAATTAGCGCATATTTAATCAGATATTGCCTCATTTACATAAGATTTGACCAAACTTGTAATACAAAGAATATTTGTCCTAATGTAAGAGATAAACTTGGGAAGTTTCATGGTGATATCTGTTATTTAAATGTTTTACCCTATTCACCTGTAGTGTCTCCCCTTAAATGGGGAATATATATATATATATATCTAAAACTTCTCTCACCACGCCACGCTAACCAGCAGCTGATGCTAACAGTCACGTAGCGCCTGGTTTATGCCTCCTGTCATTGTTTCTTCTATTTTTAAAGCATTACTGTATGTTTCTGTTTTTCTGTTCTACCTTCCAGCTGCTGCGTGTTGTTTTTATAAATCAGGACAAAGTCACAGACCTGACAGGAACTTTTTCTTTGTGCTGCCACCGCAGCAGAAAGTGCAGCAGAAAGCCACCAAATCTATTTTTGTTCTGCAGCCATTTTGTTATTATTTCTGCCCAGATGCACATCAGTGCTCTGATTAGACCCTCACTGTTTACAACCTGCAGCGGCTGCAGCGCCGGCCGGGAACCTCCGAGTGTAGCTCTGGATTTAATAATCAACTGTCAGATAATCAGGTAGTGAGCTCATAATAACTAACTGGTCTGGTTTACAGAGCAGGCAGCTCCACAGACCGTATCAATACCAACATGAGGTCAACTCCAGGTCCCAGAGAGCATTGCTGTGAGACAGCCCAGCTCTGCAGCCTGTTGCAGGGGGGTTTGTTCTGGAACAGTCCACTGTTGGACGGCGCTTAAACACTCCTGATATGAGCTGCTGAGGACGGAGGAGTGACAATATCTATGAACATTAATCACATTTTCTGATTTAGAATAATTAAGGTTGATCATCTGATAATGTTTTGCACAAATATAACACATTTTTTATATTTATGTTAATATTTGTATTAATTATTTGATTATATACAAGGCCAAAAGCACAAGTTCATATCATTTCAATTTAATTTTAAACAGTGAAAAAGTTATTTAAAATGCATAATACATGTGTTTTATTTTGTGAAAGTAACAGGAAGTGCGTTGGTCACAACGGCTAGCTTGAGTAGCGCTGAATTGGTCCGAACAAAATAGTAAACAGCTGGTATTTAGACAAATTAACGACACACTGCTGATCTAAACGGCTACTTTCTCACCTAAACATGTTTGAAATGTTGATAAAGTGATATATTTACAGAGTTTAGAGCTAAAATGAAATCAGCTTCTGATGCTGGTTTCAGCTCAGCTAGGAGGCAGGCTAACACTACCCATACACTTCCAGTGTTTGAGCTAAGCTAAGGCTAACACTACCCATACACTTCCAGTGTTTGAGCTAAGCTAAGGCTAACACTACCCATACACTTC
Source organism: Decapterus maruadsi (assembly GCA_030347415.2). Taxonomy (NCBI): domain Eukaryota; kingdom Metazoa; phylum Chordata; class Actinopteri; order Carangiformes; family Carangidae; genus Decapterus; species Decapterus maruadsi. The sequence goes on from CM064899.1 coordinate 1,328,426, forward strand.
CAGTGTTTGAGCTAAGCTAAGGCTAACACTACCCATACACTTCCAGTGTTTGAGCTAAGCTAAGGCTAACACTACCCATACACTTCCAGTATTTGAGCTAAGCTAATTAGCTACTTTAGGTGGAGGCAGGCTAACACTACCCATACACTTCCAGTGATTGAGCTAAGCTAAGGCTAACACTACCCATACACTTCCAGTGTTTGAGCTAAGCTAAGGCTAACACTACCCATACACTTCCAGTGTTTGAGCTAAGCTAAGGCTAACACTACCCATACACTTCCAGTATTTGAGCTAAGCTAATTAGCTACTTTAGGTGGAGGCAGGCTAACACTACCCATACACTTCCAGTGTTTGAGCTAAGCTAAGGCTAACACTACCCATACACTTCCAGTGTTTGAGCTAAGCTAAGGCTAACACTACCCATACACTTCCAGTATTTGAGCTAAGCTAATTAGCTACTTTAGGTGGAGGCAGGCTAACACTACCCATACACTTCCAGTGTTTGAGCTAAGCTAAGGCTAACACTACCCATACACTTCCAGTGTTTGAGCTAAGCTAAGGCTAACACTACCCATACACTTCCAGTGTTTGAGCTAAGCTAATTACAGTGATATGACTCTATCTCCCTTGTTACTGCACACACAGTGGAAAGGATGGAGTCTATCTGCTGGTCATGGACTCGGGAGTGAGGCAAGACACGAAAAAAAATGTTGGCGTATCCCTTTAAGACTTTTTCAAAAATTAATTTAAAAAAAAAAGAAAAAAGGCTGCTGATGAATCAGTGTAGAGCGTACACACCGGTAAGTGTGTCAGGACTCTGATTAGTCAGGAAACAGAAATCTTTAGGATTTACACTCAAACTGAATCTAGGAGCAACAAGCTGCAGGACCGTTATGTTGAAGTGAGGATCAGAAAAGAGCTGTGACTTTACAGAAATGTATCAGTGTCACTTTATCACATTTCTGTCTAACAAATGGTTAAAAGCATCCTGAGGTTAGGGTGTGTAGACGTCTTCTACAACCACACTCCGAACCTTAACCACACTGTGGTTTTAAAAACGTTGGCACTGACCGAGTGAGAAAGAAAAGCGATGATGAAAAATGACTTTCTTCCTCTTCGAGTCAACTTCTCCCGCTGCATCGCTACTTGACGCCGGCACAGAGAGGTCAACGCTGAAGCAACACTTGTAAAGAACAAGAGTGTCGCATTTATCTCACAATAAAGCAGTAGAATAAAATCTGTGAGGATACAAGATACAGTTTGAATTTAGGCTTTTTATCTGTTTATATCTGATCAACCCTGTAGTTCAATAATAGTTACATCAATAATAGCATAGAAATTCACATTTGATTTGATTTTTAACTTTGACATTAAAAGGGTTGAATGTTTAACTTGTGCATTTGCAAAGCGACACCGACAGCTCTGCAGCCGGGAAACAAGATGAGAAGACAGATCTGTGCTGCCAGATCTCATGAGAGTTCATTTCTGAGACAGAAACGGGTCTTGAATAAGATTCTTTTCCCCCTGATCAGTCTTAAAAAATGCTATTTACATGTCAGCTTGTTCTGAAGATCTGAAGAAATGATCCAATATTTATTTCAGCGACGATGAGGAACAATGAAAGAAAGATAGAATCACAGTCTGTGAGCTGGTCCCACCAGAGTGGACGGGCTCAGAGCTGAGACCGGCCTGCTGAGGGGGGGTGGAGACACCATGTGTACTACGGTGTTCGTTTTAGGACATCCTCAGGTGTCAGGTTTCAGCCTCAGACTTTAGATGAAAAGGCTAAAGGTCTCAGGAAAACCTCTGTCAGATGTCCACTAAACAGCCTCAGAAAAAAAGTGGTCAGACCAAAAGGCATCAGAAAAAACAGTCATCAGAAAAAAGATATCAGACTAAAAGGTGTTGGGGAAAAAGATGTCAGAAAGAAAGTGGTCAGACCAAGAGGCGTCAGAAAAAAACACATAAAACCAAAAGGCATTAGAAAAAAAGACATCAGGAAAAAAAATAATCAGAAAAAAGACATCAGACTAAAAGGTGTTGGGGAAAAAAAGGTGTCAGAAAAAAAGACATGAAACCAAAAGGTCCGATTACTTTTTTCTGACGCCTTTTGGTCTGACGACTTTTTTTCTGAGGCTGTTTAGTGGACATCTGGAGCCTGACACCTGAGGATGTCTGACCTCTGTCAGATGTCCACTAAACCTCAGCCTCAGAAAAAAGTTGTCAGACCAATAGGCGTCAGAAAAAAAGTAATCAGAAAGAAAGTGGTCAGACCAAAAGGCATCAGAAAAAAAGATGTCAGAAAAAAAAGTAATCAAAAAAAAGACATCAGACTAAAAGGTCCGATTACTTTTTTCTGACGCCTTTTGGTCTGACACCTTTTTTCCTGAGGCTGTTTAGTGGACATCTGACAGAGGTTTTCCTGAAACATGAAAGTCTGAGGTTGAAGCCCGACACCTGAGGATGTCCTAAAACGTACACCGTACATTGACATGGTGACAGGAAGTGACTGTAAATGCTCCGTCTCCCGTCTCAGCTGTTACTGATGGAGGCTGGACGCTGACGTCTCCACATAAAAGTCTAAATACTTAATGCGCTGGCACCAAACATCAGCCTAGAAATCCAGACCATAAATCAGGAGGAGCAGCATCATCCACAGTGAGTGCACCTCTCAGAGACACTGTGGGGGGGGCGGGGGGGGGTCCATCACCCACCTGAAACCTGACTCCGCTGACGTTGACGTACAGGATCTCGTCTGATCGGGATGTGTTGTCCACCGGGGGCTTGGGCATGGTCTTCTTGGCCAGCGGCAGCCAGCCCACCGCTGCCGCCCGCGCAAACGGCAGCCACGTCGCCACGCCGGCCGCCATCTTGCATCAGAGCGTCTCACCTCTGGAGAACGGGGGGTGTGTCCTCTGGTGGGAGGGTGGGAGGAGCTAACGGATCCCAGGTGAGAGCCTCGACTGGCGGGGTCGCCGCTCACTTCTCCGCCTGCCCCGATTCCCTCGGGCAGCGAGAGAGAAGGTGGTCGGACATGTTGGGAAGGGGGAGGGGGAGGAGGAGCAGGAGGGGGCGGAGGGAGGGGTCAGAGCAGGGGAGGTGTCAAGCCATTAAAGGAACGCCACGAAGGGGGCGGGAAAACATCCAACAGGTTTCTGTCCAGATCTTTTACTTCACGGAGAGACTTCCTGTTTCCAAAATAAAAGTCAAGAGAAATGAGCTGGAATATTCCTCTTTTTTCTGATTCTTATAATAAATAATGAAAAGTCTTGATATAAAAGTATCTCACCAGGACAGATAATAATATAAAATGAGTTATTCTCTGGTTTTGCAGGCTCAGGGTTTTTAGCTGCTGGAATTCACAGCAACAAAAAGGCAAAAAGACTTCAGCTCCAGGCAGCAAAGTGTTAAAGCATCAGAGGTCTGGCCTCCACCTCCCTCTTCCTCCCCCCTCTCTCTCTCTCTCTCTCTGTGTTTGAGTCTAGCTCTGTCGGCCGCCCTCTCTCCCTCTGAAGACAGATTTGTTGCAGCGCCACAGCCTTTCAAATTCTTATTAAATTGTGATGATGGTCCCTGAAGTTGCAAGATAGACAGAATCGCCTGCTCCCCTCTAAGTGTTTCTCTGCTGTGGAGATTATGGATCTGCAGCCTCTTCCTCTCTTTCTCTTTCTGCTTTTGCTTGCTGTTTTGTCCTCTCTACTTCTCCTTTATCTGTGCTTTACTGTCTCTGTCTCTCTCTCTCTCCGGAGTCAGCGGGGCATTAGCGGCGGCGGCGGCGGTGGCGGTGGAGAGACACCGGCCTTGTTTTGAAGAGCGAGGAGGAGGCGTTCAGACGGTTCTTACTCCATGTCCATGTAAGGCCGTCCTGTCAGAAAACACACAAACAGAAAGAGAGACAGACAGTGAGAGATGAAGCAGCACGAGACCAGAGGAGATGAAGGTTCTGAGGAAATAAAAAAAGAAAAATGAAGAAATGAAAGGAGCAGAGGTGAGGAAAATGTTAGCAAAAGAAGAAAAAACTAAGAAGTGGGAAGGAAGGAAGGAAGGAAGGAAGGAAGGAAGGAAGGAAGGAAGGAAGGAAGGAAGGAAGGAAGGAAGGAAGGAGGGAAGGAAGGAGGGAGGACGTATGGGAGGAAAGACAACGGGTATAGAGAGGGAAAGATGGGAGAAGTGGACATAAGGAGGGGAGAGGTAGGAAGAAAAGGAGGAGGAAGACAGAAGTGTGGAGAAGGAGTGGAGGAGACATGAAGGAAGGAAGGAAGGAAGGAAGGAAGGAAGGAAGGAAGGAAGGAAGGAAGGAAGGAAGGAAGGAAGGAAGGAAGGAAGGAAAGGGTGATTAGAGAGAAGATGGAAAAGTAAAGACAAGATGGAGAGAGGTGGAGCAGGGAACAGTGGAAACAAGTGATAGAAAGAGGAAAGGGAGGAGGAAGAGAGGAGGAGATGAAGAGGAAGAGAAGTGAATAGACAGGGAGAGAAAGGAAGAAGAGAATAGTTGTTAATAAGAGGGAATGAGGAAAAACAGAGGGAAGGAGTGAGAGACTGAGGATGGGAGCAGCAAAGGAAAAATGTGCAGAGATAAGACGAGAGAAGAAGAAGAAAATGAAGAAAGTATGTGTGGAAAGATGGAGAAAGATATCCTGGAAATAAAGAGCAAAGATGAGAAATGAAAAGAAGAAAGAGGAGAGGAAGAAACTATGGAGGAAAAGAAAGAGAAAACGGAGGAGGAGGAGCAGAAAGCAGCCGATCACTGCTGTTCTTTATCAGTCAGTGACGTCTTTGGAACTACATTCAGAGGAGAATGAATCCACATTTGGTTCTGTAGTATGTGTTTGTGGCAGCAGGGTGGTGTGTGTCTGTGTGTGTGTGTGTCTGTGTGTGTGAGTGTGTGTGTCCAAACAAACTATAGTGTGCGATGTGGGTTAAGCAGAAGTGTGTCAGTGACACGGTGGGACTGTGTGACTCCGTGGTGCGTTTGTGGAACCAGAGGAATCAGGGAATTCACAGCACTGGACTGGTTGTTCCAGTTTCTATACTGATAATAAATTTACACCGACCCCAATGAGGTACGGCGGAGTGGGCATAGGTGTGTTTATGGAATAGCATACTAGGATTAAAGGGATAGTTCACCCAAAATTCAAATTCCGGTGGAAGAATTTCTCATGTCGGGGCTTCAATACAAAAAGGACATTTTGGACGAAGAAAAGTGGTGTCCATTCACAACCATTATAAGGACAAATACTACTGAGCAGACCCCTCCAGTAACTCAGAGAAGGCACGGAGGACTCGATGCTGAGAAGCTAAAACATCTTTTTCAGTTGAATATATTTGCATTTTCTTTATTTCTTGAAAAGCTTTGCAAGTACTTTTGCAAGTACTCTTGAATCGTGTATTTATGTGACACCTGTGTGGAAGGTAACACCAACAGGAAGGACTGTTTAGTCTTTTTTGTATTTGTCATATGTGTCTTGTAATCTCATATGGGACGGGCCACAGTGGTGGCATGACACAAAAATAAAAAATTCATTCATTCATTCATTCATTGGATACTTGTTCTCTGCCTCCAGATCATTTCCCAGCTGTGTAAACGGCTTCACGTCGTCTGCTCGCTGACAAGGTGACTACGTCTACGTCAAGGTTGGACGTTCAGTGCAGCGATGAAACCGAACGGAAGGAAATCAGTGTAAAAAACTGAAGGATGGAAAATTGACCAAAGTCAAATTTACATAATTTGAAGTAAATGGGCCAGTTAATGAAAACAGAGCTCAGCGGTCCATTACGCAGGAGACTGACAAACTGTCCAAGCAGAAAACAGCAGGAAAAGCACAGCAGACAGAACGACTCAATGAGAGGCGGCAAAGTTACATCCAAGGGCTTTTAGATTTCCAGGCTTAAAAAATAAATAATCACCAAATATAATTCTGATTACGCTTAATATTCATGTTGAATAGCATCATTAAGAAAATGACACTGTAGCGCAGGTGTAAAGACATAATGATGCTGTTTGTTGATTTATTACTTTTTAATTTTCTCTGTAATTATTCTCATCACTATCATAAACATTATTATTATTTAACTTTTCATGGTTAACACAGCAGAGGTTGTTTAATAAATCTGTTTATTCATTTGTTTTGTTGATGTTTGCTACCACTAACATCATATTTTTTATTGCTTGAATGGTTCAAATATAACTAATATAAATTAGATCAAATGAATTACATTTTACCTGAGAAACCAACATGAGCAGCAAGAGGAAGTTTATTTGTAATTACATACAATTATGACTTAATTGTGATGTGACCTCAGGGTTTCCTACTTCCTGTTTCTATATGTTATCTGAACCAGTCAAGAGATGTTAATGGACAAAACTGATATGTTAGACAGCGGATCATATGTGGTGTTTATCGACCCCCCACCCCCCCACACACACACAGCTGCAACCCGTGTCCATGTGTTTAAGATGAAGATATAAAGCTGCAGGTTATTAAAGATGTGTTTTTATGGCCGGGCGTGCGTGTGCAGCGTCCTCGGGCCCTGCTGAGGAGAAACACAGCCGTCCATCTCACTCTTTATTTCTCCCTCTGCGTTCTTCATTCAATAAAGCAGCCACAATAAAGTTTCCTGTGAAGCTGCACTTCGTCAGATGAAAAGTTATTGTCGCGGGTTTATTGCATCAAGTCCACAGTGGGAGCAATAAAACTTTTCCCTCCTTAGGTTTGCCTTGAATCACGGAGTCTGTTTGAACATTAACTTCCTCAGCTTCCGAGGCCGTCGTAGTCGTCGTTGTTGTCGTCATCATCATCATCGTCGACTCCATCTTGTTTGTCAGAGAACTTTATCTCTGATTCCAGTGGAGAGAGAAAAGTTGCTGCAAACGTGGAGGAAACGTCTGAATGATCCTATGAAGTCTGGTTTGGTTCATCTAATACAAGTGGAACTACACAGCTGAATGCTACAACGTTAGCCACAGATGCTACATCCATCCCAGTGTGATCAACTTCAACTTGCTCTTGTTTGGATGTGTTTGTGCAGTAATGTTCTGGTTAAGTGCAATAATGCTGCTCAAATCTAACAAATGGAGAAATGCATTTATCTTGTACATCTGTCTCATGTTAGATTTTAATTCTGAAAATTTGTGTTATAATGGAAATGTACTAAATTACATTGCATAGCTGTGCAATGACAAATAAAGGCTTTCTGTTTGAATTGCTTTCAATGAGATAATGGACATTAATGGCTCCAGGAAATTGCTCTTCCTGTGCTGTCTGCATAATTATGTTAAGATGTTTTAGATTTCACATTAATGGCTATTTATAAATATATTTATTTTATACATGGATATTTCAAATTTTCTCATTTCAGCTGGTGATGTCATAGATGACGTAGATGAAGAAGAGAGGAGGCCCCAGGACGGAGCCCTGGGGAACACCACAAGTTATTTTTATATGTTCTGATGCAGGACATCCTTCAAACGTAATGTACACGAGCATCTTCACTATCTTCATCTACAAAAAAACATTAATTAAAGGGATACGCTTTTTTTTAATTTTATTTTTTTACGTCTCTTGCCTCACTCTCGAGTCCATGACCAGCAGATAGACTCCATCCTTTCCACTGTGCATGCAGTAATAAGGGAACCACCTAAAGTAGCTAATTAGCTTAGCTCAAACACTGGAAGTGTATGGGTAGTGTTAGCCTGCCTCCACCTAAAGTAGCTAATTAGCTTAGCTCAAACACTGGAAGTGTATGGGTAGTGTTAGCCTGCCTCCACCTAAAGTAGCTAATTAGCTTAGCTCAAACACTGGAAGTGTATGGGTAGTGTTAGCCTGCCTCCACCTAAAGTCATCAGAGAAACTCTTCATCAACTCTAAACGGACCGATCTTCGTCTCAGAGCTGACAAAACTCTCCGGTAAGGCATCTTGAGCGGTCAAATGCCGCTAACGGGACGAGATCGGTCAAAACGGAGGGTTCAAGCAAAGACGGTTTATTTTGGTTCAAGCTAGCTACATCGAGGCTAGGTTAGCTTCCTGTTTCAAAGTAAAAGCACTTCTGTATGTAAAGGGCAACGGGTGTTTTATTTTGTGAAAGTAACAGGAAGTGCGTTGGTCACAACAGCTAGCTTGAGTAGCGCCGAATTCATCTTAACAAAATAGTAAACAGCTGGTATTTAGACAAATTAACGACACACTGCTGATCTAAACGGATACTTTCTCACCTAAACATGTTTGAAATGTTGATAAAGTGATATATTTACAGAGTTTAGAGCTAAAATGAAATCAGCTTCTGATGCTGATTTCAGCTCAGGTAGGAGGCAGGCTAACACTACCCATACACTTCCAATGTTTGAGCTAAGCTAAGGCTAACACTACCCATACACTTCCAGTGTTTGAGCTAAGCTAAGGCTAACACTACCCATACACTTCCAGTGTTTGAGCTAAGCTAAGGCTAACACTACCCATACACTTCCAGTGTTTGAGCTAAGCCAAGGCTAACACTACCCATACACTTCCAGTGTTTGAGCTAAGCTAATTACAGGCGATACGGCTCTATCTCCATGGTTACTGCACGCACAGTGGAAAGGATGGAGTCTATCTGCTGGTCATGGACTCAGGAGTGAGGCAAGACACGGAAAAAAACCTTGGCATATCCCTTTAAATCAATAAAAAATGAATAATTAACCAACTAATCTAAAGTTCCTTAATGAAACAGGCACAGAAAACATCTTCATAAACACAAAGCAAATATATGGGTGTTGATGTAAAGACACACACACACACACCATTGTGCACCTGTCCTGCCTTAGTAAAATCTCTGGTGTGTGTTGCTGAATTATGAATGAAACTTTCAGCCTGGCTGATTCAGTTCGACTGCACTGCCTCAGTTACCACTGAGCACATACAATCCACCACAACACACACATATATGAACACACACATGACAACAAATACTAACACACAGCCGCACCCTGCCTGCACAGCACTTTTTTTGCTAGAAAGAGATTTCCATCATTTCAACAGGGAAGCTTTTACATTACATCAGACACAACAGCAACACACACACACACACACACACACACACACACACACACACAGGGCCGTTGCTAGGAATTCTGGGCCCCCTGAACGACTAACGTGGCCCCTGAACCCCCGACTTTTCTACTTTTTTTTTTCTTAGGCTACGTACGTATAATCATTTTTTATTTAGCCTATACTTTGTCTGTGGATATTCTCATTCATCCAGGTCATCGTTCTTTTCTGGGTGAATTGAATCGTAGGTAGGGATGCACCAATATGAACATTTTGGCCGATACCGATATCCGATATGAATTTTTCTGTTATGGCCGATAACTGATATTTACCGATATCGATATGTGTTGGGGTTTTTTTAAGTTTCTGAGATGATACATTTTTGTACAGACTGAAAATCATGCAAACTGAATTTTTGAATGTCTTCCTTTATTTTCAGAATGTATTTAACTTCCAAATAACAAGGTTACAGGCTACCATCCTCCTCGCATTACCTCAACCTTGCAGGTTTTGCATATGGATATATTTTACTCATCAGACCGATACCGATATGTTAAAAAATGATGAACATTGGCCGATACCGATATTAATGCCGATATATCGTGCATCCCTAATCCTAGGCAACTGGACTTGTATTTGTCTGAGAAGACGTTTCACCTCTTATCCAATGGGCTTCATCAGTTCGTATGCAATGCAACGCAAAAATAAAAGAAGCCTACTTCGTTTTGATGCTAAATTAATGCAGCATCACTATGAGTAGTAGTCAGAGTCTTGTGCAGACCTAGAGAATGCATTTCCTGCAGGAAATACGGCTGAATTCTGAAAGCAGAAAAATTCACCTTCCTCCCCTATACAACAGCCCTGCACTGTCTACTATGCAGCAATGTTTAATTTTATTTCAGTGTGTTGCTGTGGTCATGAAGTGCAAATGCCTGAATAAAAGTTGATCATTCACAGCTGCAGTGGGAGCAACAGTCATAAGTGTCCTGAGGAGATTTAGCAGCAGCAGTAACAGCAGCAGCGGTACAGTAGTGGTGGTGGTGGTGTTAACAGGAGTCTGAGTCCTGGGTGTCCCCCTGAGTCTCAGTCCTGTCCGTCCTCTCTGTGGGAATCCCTGCTGACATCATGGCCAGACATTAGATACATTACTGCATCCTCCTCCCTGATGCTTTTTATCACAGCCACAGCTCTGGGATCAGCTGTCACACTGACCGGCTGCTGCGGCTTCAGCCCTGGAAGCTTCCGGTAATGGCTCGGCCGCTGGTTTTATGGTTCTGACCATGTGAGGGGCTGATCCTGAGTCAGTGGATTTCCAGTGCGCCTGCTGACTGAGGGAGGGAGCAGCACTAACAGCGTGTGGTGCTTTCACTACAGCAGCGAGGAAGACTTGGTCTAAACTTCAGAGCTGCCATGAATTAAGTTACATGAGACCGACCGAAGTTTAAATATGAATAAAATCAAATTAGAGCGAGAGTTTCTGCAGCGTCCGTCAAGTCTCGTCCATCCAGTCTGTGCACTGAAGCTTCCTCCTGCTGCATCGCTGTTCTGACATTTATCCCTCCACTGTGAGCTGAGGTAAACACATAGAGAATAATCACTCTTTTAACTGGGTTGTTGGTATTTACATGACTGCTATTTTTAAGTGATTCCTGCTGGGAATGATAATAATACACTTTATTTCAGGGCATAATAGAATAAATGTAACTGCATGAAAATAGGTTTGATTAAATGCTGGTGTTAAAGCAACACAGAGGTGTTTTTGAGGAAGTGGGATTTGGAGAATTCATTCACATTGATTCTTTTTTTTTGATGATAGTACCTTGTATTTTGGTGGCAAAGAGAATGTTTAAAGGGATAGGTCACCCAAAATTCAAATTTCACTCATCATCTCCTCCCCCTCATGTCGACTAAGAGCTGTGAGAGTTTTCAGAGTCCTCCGTTCCTTCTCTGAGTTACGGGGGGTCCACGCAGCAGGATTTGTCCATATAATGGTTGTGAATGGGGCTCACTTTTCTTTGTCCAAAAAGACACAACAAAAAACATCCAGATACCTCCATACTGCTGGTCTGTAATGTCCCTCTAGTGTTGAAGCCCCGACATGAGGAATTCACGCGAGATTTGACACAGGAAGAGCAGTGAACTGAGACACTGGGAGCTTCCGCTACAAACAAGCTTAAAATATAGACTTATTTGATTTTATACGGAACAATTTCTCATGTCGGAGCTTCAATACAAGAGGGACATTACAGACGAGCAGCATGGAGGTATTTGCATGTTTGTTGGTGTGTCTTTCTGGACCAAGAAAAGTGGTCCATTCACAACCATTATTGAAATTTGAATTTTGGGTGAACTATCCCTTTAACATGATGATTCTTTGGCACAGTGGGTTTTTCTTAGATATCTGGACCTGGATTGTCTGTCTTTCCTGCCAATATAAAAATAAAACCTCTCAGCGTTGTTCCACTGACAGACAGATGTGTGTATACGACACCGTGTTTCTCCAGATGTGATACGCAGCATCTGATACGGGAGAAACAGGATATAACCTGATCTGCTGCTGATGTGACAGATGTTTCTGTAAATACAAAATCAAAGCTTTTACTGTACGAGTGCTCGATCGATAACGGGAGAACAATGTGATCAACGGAGCAGAAAACATGTTTCTGATTACCGATCAATAACGAGGAAGCAGGGCTCTCTGATCACGGATCAATAAGACGGTAAACAGGCCCAGGAAGTCCGACAGGGAGCTTCAGCTCTGCAGCGGACGCAGACCGAGGCAGCAAGAAGCCTCCGTATGCTCCCCACACAACACAAGACTTAGAGAAGACCATCAGCTCACATCTAAAGACTGGGAATCTTATCACTATTTACAAGATTATTTTAGGGTTTTTTTTCCCATCATGCAATTTTTTGCCCATCATGCACAGCAGAAATCTTACAGAAATGGAGGAGAATCAGCTTTTGAAAAACCCTCCTTTTGGACAACTGTTACTGAATGACTGTATGTACATGATCATCAATGTTAGCCTCAAACAAAAGGCTAAATCTTCTTGCTTTAAGGTTTTACTCCAAATTGAAGCTCCTGTCCTACAGTGAAATGGCAAAACAAGAGGAAAGCTATTAAGCAGGAATATATTTAAGCATCAAAGATGTTCAATCAAACCCACATAGTTTGAAACAACGTTCAAAAGTAGTATCACAACTAAGCATAAAGTCCACTAGCTTAATGCTAACGTATAATATAAAACCTCATAGACGGGCTAACAGAAATTAGCATTTCGCAGCAACCGAGAGCCAGTATTATGTTATTAAAGGTGTACAGAAAAGAAAACTGAATTTGAGCCCACTCTGGGTCATAAAATTAGTGTAAAAACTCATCTAACAGACGATGTAGGCCAAACTTTGTGCAAAATTCTATTTTTGAGTAAATCCGGGATGAAAGTGTTGTATTTTCTTGTTGTTTTTTTTTCGTATTGGACAATGCAGGTGCACGGATTCTACGTCAGCCTGCTCACGATTCAAAAGCCACTGATATTGGATCTGTCATCCGTCATTCAAACGTCTAAACACGCACACACACGGAGCTCGGACTCGCCCCAAGCTTTGAATATCCCGCCCGCTCGGTAACAACCAATCAAATCCGTTAAATTTACTCGGGTAAAGTCGTGTTGCAGCTCGGCACAACTCGGCGCAACAAACGGAACAAACGGCCATTTCTGTACAGCTTTAACAGGCTGTTCTATCAGTCGCTCTGGTCCATGTTTGTTATCGGTCTGGTTTCCTGTTTCGGCTTCTGTCAGTGCTATTGGTTGTTAATCGTGTTACATCACTGCGACTCGCAAGCCCAAGACTAGGTAAAGTTTGGTACGAAACGCAGTCTCAGACCGCCGATTACCACCTTAACCTTAACGATGGAGATGACGGGAGCGCTCTGAGACTCCAGTGAGACTCCTCAGATTTACCAAAGACTGTCTGAAAATGGTTTGCTATGAGCTCAGCATTAGTTACACGTCAGACAAACTCATAGCTACGCCTTCATCCAGAGGCAAATCAGGAATCCCACACACCCTGAACGCACCAAACTGAGGGGCAGGGCTAAGGGACAGGGGGGGCAGAGGGGTTAGGAATGAGCCATCCTTCTGAACAAACACAGCCACCAAACTGACCTGAGAACAGCCAGTTACACACCTGGACTAAACCGAGTGGAAAATGTGAATTAAGACTTTATGTCTAATTAAATAATTGATTCGCTGCCTGAAGCCGACGCTGCTGGAGGAGACAGGGACGGCTTCCAAAAAGCAGTCAGACTGCTCCTTTAACGTGAAGAACGTGCCGTGCTGTCACTCAGGCTGAAGTAAGTAACAGGAGGAACAGAGTTTCTGCTGGAGTGGAAACTGATGGAGACACACACACACACACACACACACAGAGGACATGGGCGGTCAGTCTGAGTGTTTGTGTGAAACCATTAGACGACCATCAGTGAGCAGCACTTCACTGCAGCAGACACACACACACACACACACACACACACACTCGCTCGCACAACCACACAGGCCGATGAACACACAACACCAAGTAGAAACACGGACAAGCGTCGCACACTTTCACATCCAGCTGCTCGACACAACCAGGAAACGTTCATTTACATACATGGCAACAATAACACAACTCGTTCTGCTGCTGCTTCACAATAAAGCGCAGCAGCTGGACGACGTGCACACGAGGGCTTTTATTGTGAAACAGGAAACACAACGTGACGGCGATCTTATCATCCAGACAAGGCGGCGGCGGCGGAACGTGTTTTGTTTTTTCTCTAACAGTGTGAACTCAGATGTCAGTTTGTAAAAAGGCTGATTATTAATTGAACATTGATTTGTGTATTGATTATTGGGAGCGTGGCTGCGCTGTCAGCTGATTCTACCTGGTGTTCATCTGGTTTTATGACGGTCGACTCAAAGTTTTTGACCGCTGCTCGGAGAAAACACAGCGCCTGGATACGTATTTTCACCTTTTACTGTTATTGATAACCAATCAAATATCAATTAAAGTAACTATTGGATAATAAATAATAACTGTGCGTTTCTCCCTGACAGTAAGAACTAGATTTGGACACAAGACTCGACCAACGCTGAACTTCACTAGGGGTGTGTATTGGCAAGAATCTGGCGATACGATACGTATCACGATACAGGGGCAGCGATACGATATATTGCAATATATTGCGATACTGTAGGAACAACGATATATTGCGTTTCTTTGAAAGAATTTATTTGTAAGAAAATTGTAGCACATAGCACACACATGCTGTTACATGCTTAACATCAGCTTGCTGAAGAAATACAAGCATTGGCAGGAATTTTGCATGAAGAAATTAAAAAATAAGACTAAGTAGTGCTTATCCCCCCCCTTGTGTTTTTGTATTTCTGTACATTTTTTATCAAAAAATAAATTTACGGGGCGGTGCGTGGCGCAGTGGTTAAGGCAGCCGCCCCATGTATATGCAGACGCAGGCGTCCCCGGTTCACGTCCCGCATCGGGCAGACCTTTCCTGCATGTCATTCCCATCTCTCTGCCTCCCCCTTTCCTGTCTATCTCTACTGATCTGTCAAATAAAGGCATAAAACGCCAAAAAAATATACTTTAAAATAAATAAAAAATAAATAAATAAATTTACAAAAAATCGATACGGAAAACCGAATATCGATACCGTATCGCGAAAGTGTGTCGATTTTTTCTTACACCCCCAAACTTCACTGGTGCAAATGTTCGATAAATTCGCAATTAATCAAATTGATTATTATTAGAACTGACCAGGGCCGTTGCTAGGAATTCTGGGGCCCCTGAAGGAAAACTACAGTGGCCCCCGACTTTCCCCTTCTTTCTTAGAATACTTATGTTTTATCATTTTTTATTTACTCTGTTTGACGCTGATGCAGCATTACTATGAGTATTAGTCAGGGTCTCATGCAGAATAAATCAGTCATACAAAGATTAGACCGTAGCGGGCGCTGGGCCCCCATCACCTTCCTCCCCTGCAACGGCCCTGGAACAAAACATCTGGGATGTACAGATGAGTGAAGGTTAAAACAACCCGTCTTTCTCTTTTCCTTTCACACATTTCTCGTGTTCGCTCGTTTCTTTGTGCAACTTGTTTGTTGTGCTCAGTGTATTTCTGCGGTCCTGCATCATCATCATCATCATCATCATCATCATCATCATCGCCACCACAACCAAAACTACTTGCATGTGAAAAATCTGCTTGGCACCAACCCAGCGGCTCTCTGGCACATGGAGCCTCCATATTTGTTTGCTTTTCAGGCGTATCAGTGTTATTTTTGTGTGCGTGTTGTTGTTTTTGAGCCAAATCACACTGCAAAATCTTTCCAATAACATTTGTCATATTTCTTGTCAAAATGTCTCATTTCTAGTCAAAACTAATCTCTTTCCACTTAAAATAAGACTCGACGTCTAAAACATTTACTTGTTTTGAGATCATTTCACTCGTTTCAAACACATTTTCACTAGAAATCAGTAGAAAAACCTCCCAGTGGAGCAGGTTGGAGGGAAGGGAAGAAGAACTGTAGTAAAGTAAAAAATATGCTTGAAAGAGGTAAAAAGTGTCTAAAAACAAGCTGCTTTTTACATGATTTTACGTATAATGAGATTTGTTTTGACTAGAAATGATATTTTCACTATAAGACAAATATTATATTAATAATAGTTTTTACAGTGAAGCAGAAACAATGTCCTCCAGTCAGAATCGATCATTATGATAAAACCAAACATCTCAAAGAAAGTGTTGAAGATCATTTTTACAGCAGTCACCGTCCACACACTCCTCACCCCCACCAACACACACACACACACACACACACACACACAAACCATGTGAATCCATCTCCTCCTGTTTTTTGCATCGAGCAGCATTTTAAGAAAAACAGCTGAAGCCGTTTTCAAAATGAAGCAACACATTTGTTGCAGCGTTTCTCTCTGAACCGAGGAGCTCCAGAGCCGAGCAGAGCAGAGCCCCCCCCCTCCCCCCTACACCCTCCTACACCCTCCTACCCCCCAGAGCCGAGCCCCCCATCACCACCCACACACACAGAGCTGGAAGTCAGGGAGCATCCTCCTCCTTCTTCTTCTGGTTCTATATGAATTCTACTTCAAAACTTAAACTTTATGAAAATTGCATGAGGTTTGGTTGTGTTGAGTTGTGTAGAGTTGAGTTGTTTAGTTGTGTTGTGTTGTGGTGCAGCCACACAGCGAGGACGTGAGTGTCTACATACGATGAAAAGTGTGTGTGTGTGTGTGTGTGTGTGTGTGTGTGTGTGTGTGTGTGTGTGTGTGTGTGTGAATGCTAACCACCGTTAATAGCAAACACACAGAACTTCATCACTAATTCATTCAGCTACATTACGTCAACCTCAATACACACATGCACACACACACACACAACATAATTGTGTATTTTTGTTTCTTCCTCTGCTTCTATTATTATTAGACCTCATCTATCGCAGCTCAGCTCTTCTTTCTATTCTATTCTTTTCCAACAGCTTTATTGTCATGAACAGGAATTTGTTGCCAAAGCGTTTTACAAACTATTTACAAAGACATTTCAATAGAACAAAGATACAATATGAAACATTTCAACATCTATTCTCTTCTATTCCTTCCTCGTCTCGTCCTCATGTTCCACTTCTGTCTTTATATTTTCCTTCCTTCCTCTCAACTCTTCTTTTACGACAAGTTTTCTGCTCTGATTCTTTTCCTTCTCCTTCTCCTCTCTCTAAACTCTCTCCGTCCCTCAGTCCGGTCCCTGCTCCTGTCCCTCTGTCCTCTCCTCCTCTCCTCCTCTCCCTCCTGTCCTCCTCCCGTCCTCCACCACTTCTAACTCTCCCGTCTCATTCTATTCTCAGCGGCAGCCGAGTATCTGGAGCAGTTTTCATCCTACTTACCACGGCTGAGGAGGATGATGATGATGAAGGTGAGGAGGCAGAGGAGGGTGAGGAGGAAGAGCAGGTTTTTTTTGTCCAGGTGGAGACAGGACGGACGGACGGACGCTGGAGGACGCAGGAAGAACAATAAAAAGAAGAAGAAGAAGAAGAAGAAGAGGAGGAGGAGGAGGAGGAGGAGTGTTGTTTTACTGTCTCAGATCTGTCCTGCTCTGCTGCCGCGGCAACAACCACATCTCCTGTCATCCCTCCTCTCTCTCTCTCTTTCTCTCTCTCTCCCTTACACACACACACGCCCGCTCACTCTCTCTCTCCGTCTCTCTCTCTCTCTCTGACTCCACCTCCTTCCATTCGGTTTGCTCGACCCTCCCCTCCTTCTCCCTTTACTCTCTCTCCCTCTCTCGGTTCGTTGTCATCTCTCGCTCTCCTGCTCTTGTTCCTCTCGTCCCTCCTTTTCTTTATGCACTCACACTTAAACACACACACACACACACACACACACTGCTCCACATTAAACAGACTGATGGGAGTTTCATTTTGGGAAGAGAGAGAGAGAGAGAGAGAGAGAGAGAAATGGAGAGAAGGAAACAAGGATGGAGGAGAATCTACATCTGATATAATAGATCAGAAAGAACATTCAGATAATAAATGAATGAATAAACACAACAAACATATTTACAATAAAACTGATGTTAAAACTGCTTCCAGATCAGATGCAACAGCTGCTGTTAAAGGGATAGTTCAACATTTAGTCAAACTGTCCCATCACCATAATCCCTATAGTCATAGCAGTAGGTTTGTTACCTTTAATTGTCGGTGCAAGCTATTTTTAGAACGGCGGAGCAGAGCCGTGAGCTGCTCAGAGCTACGCTACGGAGGCTCATGGGATTTCTTGGTTTCCCTCATCAAACTCATCAAATACACAATCCAACAACTCCACAACGCTCTGGTGGACAAGTTGTGACCTGCACATTCACCACGCTATGAGATAATAACACAACGTTACCACACAGAGTTGTTTTAGAGGGAAATTCATGCAAAACCTCTGATGCACGTTGCAGCGGGAGCAGTTGTTCATCAACAGTCTCTGTATTTCCCTTTAAAACAACTCTGTGTGGTAACGTTGTGTTATTATCTCATAGCGTGGTGAATGTGCAGGTCACAACTTGTCCACCAGAGCGTTGTGGAGTTGTTGGATTGTGTATTTGATGAGTTTGATGAGGGAAACCAAGAAATCCCATGAGCCTCCGTAGCGTAGCTCTGAGCAGCTCACGGCTCTGCTCCGCCGTTCTAAAAATAGCTTGCACCGACAATTAAAGGTAATGAACCTACTGCTATGACTATAGGGGTTATGGTGATGGGCCAGTTTGACAAAATGTTAGTAAAAAACAACTATTTCTGCATTTTCAAACTGACGTATTTCTAATTAAACTAATTTTTATCTCTAACTTTTGAAAAGAAAAATCCTGACTATATTAACTATTGGCGTTTACTTCGATCGACGACTCGTAGTCTTTACTTTGTCTTTGTCTGATCAGAGGGTTGTTGTGTAAAAACCGTGCAGAGGTCAGGTGTCCTTTGTTCCTCAGACACGTGAAGAAACACAATCAGCTTAACCACTTAGTCAGACAAAACACTACCCACCACCCAAACCCACACACACACACACACACACACACACACACACACACACACACACACACACACACACACACACACACACACACACACACACACACACACACACACACACAGACAGCTGGACACTGGAGCTGCTTACTTAAACATTTAAACAGAAAACTGAGGCTCAACAACCGACAGCTCTCCACCAGTGACAGTCACATGTTGTATCATAACTTTTAAAGTCATGCAGATGGACAAAAGTCCCCGAGGACGATCCTGTTGAGAACAACTCAACTCAATCCTTGTTCCTGGTTGACCAACAATCTCGCACACCGTCCATTTGTCGTATTATGTTGGTGTAACACAGGTCCCATGAAGTTCAAATAAAGCTAGAGCTAGATGAAAGTTTTCTCCTGGGTTTACAGCAGAGCAGAGCGACTGAGAGACCCGTGTTTCAGCCCAAACACTGTGTGATTGCTGACGGAAAATAGGACTATTTAGGATTTACCATAGATGACCGTTTATTAGCCCGGGCGTTGAATAGCCTATGCTAAACCGACTTTGACCCCAGGCGTTTATAAGAACCAGGCGACTATTTGCAACAGGCTACAATTTATTTTTGCAATGAGCAGCACCAGACCATCATGCAAAGAACACGGGTTTCACCATCGACCACTGGACAAAGACAGTTTGTCTGTGTTACCGCGACACAGGGAGCTGCTCAGCAGTGTTGTGAACGGTAGCCGGGGGGGTGATCACGGTAGTTTCAACACTGTACATGAGCGTAAATTTTATCCATTTGTCTTTGTCGTCCAGCGCGACCAGTCCCGCTAGCGCACCAGTGTTTGTGTGTGTGTCTGTGTCCGCCTGCATGCGAGAGAGAGAGCGAGAGGAGGGGCTGACTTAAAACACTTAATCGCCCGGGCGTTTAATTGAACCGGCGTTTATTATGCCAAATGAGCTAGGACCCCGGCGGCTATTAGAGCCCAGGCGGCTATTTGCACGCAGGCGACTATTTCGTCATCTACGGTATATTAACAAAAACATTCACCTGACTTCTGCTTTAAGGAGTCACTAACTGCTGACAATGAGAAGAGTTACCCATAGACGTATAGGAGAGCTGGACACGGTGCAAAATCCCCTGTGGCCCAAAAAGCATTTTCCCCAAAGACTGTTGTTGACACAACACGTCCAGCTCCAGTCCATTACTCATCTTTGTAACGTATATTTTAAGCCATGGACTAGAAAAGCCTTAGAAACATCTGGTTTCCCATGGTGACGCCACAGTCGTGTCCGTGCAGCTCAGAGGTGAGTTTTCATTCTGACGGCTGGAGAAATCTGGGTTTTGGTCTTTAATGTCAGTAATTAGTCCCTTGGTTGCTCGTGTTCTTCAACAAAATTGTTTTTAATGGATAAATTAGCGCCTCTGTAACACTTGTCAGTGTTCAACAATTTTAATTTTGTGAGTCATTTACCTTGTAAGTGATATCGCGTGTCAGCGGCGTCTCATCCTGACTGAAGCTGTTCACAACAACTACACGCTTTTATTCCAGGGATTAAACTTAAACTGTGGTGATGAAAGTAAAACTGACGTTAAATGTTCAGTTGCATTCATTGCTGTTTAAACGACATCTATGCTTTTGATTTCCAGGCTCATTAATGTATTTAATGTTAGTATCTGGGCTCTGACAGCGAGTTGAGCAGCTGGTCTGACGCCTAATGACGACAGCGTGAGTTCAAACTACCTATAAACACATCCAATAAGGAAGATGTTTCATCCACCATAAACAAACTAATTTAATGAAGCTCTAAGGAAACAGCAAACGCTCCGTTATAGGGGTGTGTATTGGCAAGAATCTGGCGATACGATACGTATCACGATACAGGGGCAGCGATACGATATATTGCGATACTGTAGGAACGATATATTGAGTTTCTTTGAAAGAATTTATTTGTAAGAAAATTGTAGCACATAGCACACACATGCTGTTACATGCTTAACATCGGCTGAAGAAATACAAGCATTGGCAGGATTTTTGCATGAAGAAATGAAAAAATTAAGACTAAGTAGTGCTTATCCCCCCCTTGTGTTTTTGTATTTCTGTACATGTTTTATTAAAGAATAAAGTTAAAAAAAAAATCGATACGGAAAACCGAATATCGATACCGTATCGCGAAAAAAATATCGCGATATTTAAGTGTATCGATTTTTTCTTATGAACTCAGTCAGCGTTGTTCAGTTGACATCCTCTTATGTCACAGCAGCAGCTCATTGGTTCAACGGAAATAAACCACAAACAAAGTGAATTTGTCAGAAATTAAAGGGCTTCTTCTAAAGGGCTGGTTTTTATGTTCTAATTTTACTCAATAAATATGGATGACTTTATAATAGTGCCATCCCATAGTAACAGTGGAGAAGAGACAGAGGTCTGGGTAATGATGTGGGAAATGCATTACTAGAGTTGTGCTGTGTGAATATACTTTTAAATGTAAAGGGAAGGAGAGTAAAACGCTGGGATCATTTATCTGACGAGTTGTACGACGTCTTATGCAACATTAATTTCTTATTAAAAATGGACCAACAATTATGATTTACTGTGTTGAGTTGTTTGAGAATGAATTAACCATGATATCAGTGATTGTACCTTTAACACGATGTTCCTGTGAGATCATCGTCTGTTTGTTGGTGTTGTCATGAATAGAAATCAGTGGTTTGAAACTCCGTGAGAGTCCTGTAATTATATCATTACTCATCCATTAAGTCTGCTAGCATAGCATTCATGGATGCAAATCAAGAGCGCCGTTCGCTCGTGCTCACAGCCCAGAGGCATGATGGGATTGACACCACTGTTCAGTGGGCCACATAACACAGAAGGAACCCGGAAGGCAGTTTTTGAATGTAGCATCAGGCGAACGATCCAGCAGCAGTTAGCGTTGAGTTTGGTGAGGTTTGCTTTTCATTGCTTCACCCACACCTGGGCGACATGTACACATTACAGCATCATGGACAGATGCAGTTATAGCCTCTACCTGCTCTTTTTACCAGAGGTGGGAGAAAGTCCCTATGTTGCAAGTCCAAGTAGAGTCTCAAGTCTTTGCTCTCAAGTCCCAAGTCAAGTCCAAGTCCTAAGATTTTTATTTCGAGTCCCACACAAATCGATTATAATCGTCTCAATTGTTAAGTTGTTTATATTTTATTGTTAATGTTCTGCCACTTATTCATATGTTTATTTTTATTAATATTGTATTGTGACGTGACGTAGGGACGTGACGTGGCGACGTGGAGTACAGGCGGCGCTACTACTTTATGACACTAGGTGTCACTGACGGCCGGGATTTCTGGCTGGCTGCTTCAGTATAACATTGATGTGACATATTTTAATATTTGTGCTTGCTGCATGTGACTTGACTCAAGTCAAGAGGGTTAAGTCCAAGTAGAGTCTCAAGTCTTGGCATCAAGTCCCAAGCGAGTCCAAGTCTTTTTTTGATTTCATCAAGCGAGTCGTAAGTCATCAAAATCGGGACTCAAGTCCAAGTCAAGTCTCAAGTCTCGAGTCCAAGTCCACACCTCTGCTTTTTACTAAACTTAACCAACTCCTTTCTTCATTGTCTAAACCCAACCAATGGGACGATCAGCCGACACTTCTCACTCAAAGTCACAACTCAACGTCTCACTCAGAAACAGGCAGAAATCTGCCAAGTCACTCACAACTCCACTTCCAGGTACGGGTGCAAAAATTGCATGTTCCCCGGGTCCTTTTGGGGAAAAGCAGGGGAAAAGCTAAACCGTTTTTACCAAAAAGGGTCCTGTGTTCCCCGGTCTGGACACAGTGGGGAACACAGGAGCCTTTTGGGGAAAAGGGTCCTATGTTCCCTGGTCCCATACAAAGCAGGGAACACAGGACCCGGGGAACAGAGGGATGATCCCAATTCCTGTTGGCTTTGGTAAACAGGACTTTCTAATGAACGGCACCATACTCTTAAAGGAGTCATAACCTGGTTTTTTACGTATCCAGCCCCCCTTGGATCGCTTTGGATCAATTCGTAAAACTTTATTAGAAAAAAAAAAAATTTTAATCAAACATTGAGCTTGTTCTGACCCTTTTTCCTACCGCGACTTTATCACGCGAGATTACGCGCGAGGTTTTGACTGGTCCGGCGATGTCAGGTAGCGGACGGGCCGGGGTTGGGTGGTGAAAGAGGCAAGTAGCCTTCACGGTGAGGTCACCGTAGGAGCAGAATCAAAATCTCCTGCTTTAGGAAGGAACACCACCAGGCGCCACTTTCAAACTCCAGCTTTTCAGGCAAATTTCAACTGAGGTCAAACACCAATATGCATGTTTTAACAAGAGAAATTGCGATTTCCGGGTGATGACTCCTTTAAGGTTATAGCTTGAGTTAGTGGTCAGCACAACGTAGCCACTGAAATCCTGTTAGCATCACTTGGAAAAAAGGATGCACGATAAATCGGCATTAATATCAGTATCGGCCGATGTTCGTCATTTTTAACATATCGGTATTCGATGAGTAAAATTGGGCCGATATACACGACTGATGTATATCTGTCTAGTTGCTGTTTGGGGAGAAGGAGGGGGGGGGGGTATTTGTCCATATGTAGTCTGTAACCTTGTTATTTGGAAGTAAAATACATTCTGAAAATAAAGGAAGACATTCAAAAATTCAGTTTGCATGATTTTCAGTCTGTACTAAAATTTATCATCTCAGAAACTTAAAAAAAAAAACAACAATATCGATATCGGTAAATATCGAAAAAACTTCATATCGGTATCGGCCAAATTTTTCATATCGGTGCATCCCTAGTTGGAAACGACAGGATTCCCGTCTCATCCGGTGTGAACGAGGGTTTTGTCGGCCGTTAGCATCGTTTTCTGACCAGGCTGCAAATTGAAAATCTCCACAGTGAGCTAAAGTCAGCATGACTTAACATCTATGTATGAAGTGTTTCCAGTAGCTACAGACGGTGTCCATCATAAACCAGATCAGTCCCTTAGTGAGTCTCTGTGTGTGTCCCAGGTTCAGTGTTTATGTGTATGTGTATTTACAGAAACATGACTCGCCCACAGCAGGACTTTTGTTTAACGAGTCAGAGCCGACGTTAGAATTATATCTGATGATCAGAAAAATAAAGATCTTTATCCACATCAGTGTCGACACGAGTACAACAACATGTAGAACACACACAGACACACAAAGCGCCTGGAGGGTCATGTCCACTGTACGCCCCCACAACAACACACAACACACAACACACAACATGCTTCTCCCATGGAAATACAACACACACACACACACACACACACACACACACACACACACACACAGTTCATTTCTAGCTAAATATTAATGATGAATGTTAAGAATCATTGGTCAGCTGTCGGAGCCTCACTCAGGTTGTGGCTACACACACACAGACACACACAGACACACACACACACACACAGACACACACACAGCAGCAGCTGGGCGACGTATGAAAGATTAATGTCTCTGTGGTGAAAATATTTGGTTGTGAAGCTCGAGGCTGAATGAAAGTTTCAAGGTTGAGTTGACACGAACACGAACACGTCTCTGGTGCTGGTTGTGGACATAGCTGCTCGCTGTTAGCATCATCAACACCGCGTTGCTACGGAGACACTTCAGACCACTAATCATATCCTCCACATGTAAAGGAGCATGTTTGTTCCACACACACACACACACATCAGGACTAACGCTCTGAGCTCTGACAGGGGAGCGGGAAAAACACAGGATAATGAAATAACTGCTATAATAATAATAATAATACATTTTATTTATAAGAGCTTTTCCTGTGTGATTTGTTTGCATGTTTTTGCCTTTTTATGACCTGTAAAGATCTTACATTTCTTCAAAAGAAAATCTAAATTCTGTGTATTTTATTTCTTCTCTAGAAATGGACCCAACAATCATTTTCCTCCTCCTTCTCCTTTTTATTTCTGTCTTTCATTTTCTCAAGATCTCTTTTCCCCTAAGGTGAAGAATAAGCTGTAATTGTGTTACTTATTTATACTGTATTGGAAAGACGGGAAACACCAACACACACACACACACACACACACACAAACACACACACTGGAAAAATCAATGGTTAATCAGGTGGTGAGGGAGGCGTTTGGTCTCAGGGGACGGTTTGTTTAAGTCCCCATTACTGCTGCATTCCCCCAGGTAAACTTAACACACACACACACACACACCGGGGTTTCCATTAGCACCAGGAGAGGATTAGCTTTAGTTTTAGCTTTAGCTTCTGTTGCTTCTGACCATCAGGACGGAGCTCAAGTCGCCATCAGCGCTGTTTGTTATTTCCCATTTTATTTTATTTTCATTATAGAAAGAAATCTATTGCTACAGTTATTGTTGTCCACCCCACCCTGTAGGTTTGTTACCTTTAATTGTCGGTGCAAGCTATTTTTTAGAACGGCAGAGCAGAGCCGTGAGCTGCTCAGAGCTACACTACGGAGGCTCATGGGATTTCTTGGTTTCCCTCATCAAACTCATCAAATACACAATCCAACAACTCCACAACGCTCTGGTGGACAAGTTGTGACCTGCACATTCACCACGCTATGAGATAATAACACAACGTTACCACACAGAGTTGTTTTAGAGGGAAATTCATGTAAAACCACTGATGCACGTTGCCTTCAGGGACAGTTTTTCATCATCAGTCTCTGTATTTCCCTCTAAAACAACTCTGTGTGGTAACGTTGTGTTATTATCTCATAGTGTGGTGAATGTGCAGGTCACAACTTGTCCACCAGAGCGTTTTTGAGTTGTTGGATTGTGTATTTGATGAGTTTGATGAGGGAAACCAAGAAATCCCATGAGCCTCCGTAGCGTAGCTCTGAGCAGCTCACGGCTCTGCTCCGCCGTTCTAAAAACAGCTTGCACCGAAGATTAAAGGTAACGAACCTACTGCTATGACTATAGGGATTATGGTGATGGGCTGATTTGCCAAAATGTTGAACTATCCCTTTAACAACACAGTGTTGTCTGAGTTCCTGGGGAGAAGCCAGTGAGGGATTCGTTCCTGTTCACCTGCAGTGTTTCACAGCTGAGAGCTGACATTTCTCTGAACTGAGACTAAAGCCTCCTCTCCACCGTGTGGTCTTTACTGCCGTCACTGAATGCACCACAACAACGTCGCTCTGCGCTTCAACCGCCATTTGTTCCTTTTTTTATTGTTGCATGGAGTCGTCCCAGGTGTCCAGAATGAGACTCAATAATTCTATATGCACGGTGGATACACTGTGTTCTCGTTCCCATCACACCTCGTGTCCTCGACACCTTGGGAAGAGGGACGATGACAACAGGAATGTGTGTCAGGAGGTGAACTGAGTTGATTCCCTGCTGCTCCTGCACACACGGCCTTGGGTCAGACACTGAAATCCAAACTGTTCCCGATGGTCAGACCAGCTCCATGTATGGAAGCTCACTGGCCTCCATGGGTGTGTGTGTGTCTAAGTGCAGACGTAAAAACAGGCTGAAGAACGAACAGCGTTTTCAGAATAACAGCAGCACCTCGTAGAAGAGCTTCATTCTCAGTCTGTGGAGCTGCAGCCAGAGACAGAGAAGAAGTAAAAGACGAGAAGAGGAGGAGGAGGAGGAGGGAGGGTCAGAGGAAAGGCTTTTTGTGGACATATTGATCGTAAGAGGAGACACACTCTGTATGTGTGTGTGTGTGAGTGTGAGTGTGTGTATAAGACCTCATTAATAATTCAGAGTGGCCCAGTGCAGGCTGGGAGGAGGGAGGGGAGGACAGAAAATGAAAAACGGGAGGAATCCACAGAAAGAAGAAGGGAGGAGGAGGACACACACACATGAACAGAGATATTCCCCTGAGTGTGTGTGTGTGTGAGTGTGTGTGTGAGTGTGTGTGTGTGAGTGAGAGTCCGTAGTGTCTATATATAGGTATCCGTGCTGAGTGGACTGACATTTCCCAGACAAACAGGGAACTCCCAGACGTCCTCCGAGTTCACTGAGAGGAGAGCAGAGTCAGACTCCGTCTCCAGGAAGTGACCAGTCGGACTGACCCCACCCGGGTCGGACTGACCCCACCCGGGTCGGACTAACCCCACCCGGGTTAACTGCAGGGGGGTGATGTCCTCAGGGCCAGAGGGACGGCACAGGCCAGCGATGGCTCTCTAAGCTGTAACACAGTATTCAGATAAGGACTTGTTAGAGTCGTGGCCAGAGCACCGAGCGCCGGTTCAGGCCCAACACACACCACGCAGGGAGAAACATTGATATTTGTTTTCATTTCCATCTGATTTTCCATGACTTTCTGACTTTCCATGACTCCAGGTTTCCCAAAGCAGACCACAAGCTTACACAAACAGAACGGCAACACTGGTCACAAGCCGACCCTGCTGGGAGAGGAGATGACTACAGGGCTGAGCTCGTCCCGTTGACCCCCCCCTCTGCAGACATGCTGAGTCCTGTCAGCCGCCGCCGTCAGGTTACAACTCATCTCTCCATCACTGTACTTCCTGAATCAGTTCCTGCAAAGGGAGGTCCCTGAACATCTCACGCCCTGACTTTATGGCACAAGCAGCTTTTCTAGAGTCTCTCCTCCAGCAGGAAGCCAGCGGTGCTTCTGATGCTGCAGCGTGGACCAGAGCTCTGGCCCCATCATGTTCTCCATTGTACTAGAGATCATCATACAGGCTATGGAGCGGGCCAACCATCAACTACTTCCTCTACAAGGATGACATTGAGCTGTAAGCGAGGAATTAGCATCTACTCCTCCCAATATTTAGCACGTTCTGGCAGGAACGCCCATATTTGCATATTCATCAAGGCAAACGCACTAAATGCATCACGCATGCTATTTTGCCCGTTTGAGAGACGCAATCCTCAGTGCATCTATAGTTAGTAGATCAGCTTGCACATTTTTTTGCGGGTGACATCATGTTTGCACACGTTTTAATACAAGCAAACCTTTAGTAGATCAGGCCCTAAGAGCGGTCAGATGGTCGCCAGAAGAAAAAGCAACATAGGTAGTAGATGTTGAGGACAGATGCCTTAGCCTCAAAGCAAATGTGAACCACAAAAACACCACAAGGAAATCAGCCACATCCAAATACCTGCACAGAATAAAGTCTGGAGAACGGAAAGATCCAGGCTATCAATAACTACACCCTGCCGGCATACTAAGATGGAAGAAGGAGGATAAAACAAACGAGATTTTAGGGGTGTGTATTGGCAAGAATCTGGCGATACGATACGTATCACGATACAGGGGCAGCGATACGATATATTGCGATATATCGCGATACTGTTGGAACAACGATATATTGAGTTTCTTTGAAAGAATTTGTTTGTAAGAAAATTGTAGCACATAGCAACACATGCTGTTACATGCTTAACATCGGCTTGCTGAAGAAATACAAGCATTGGCAGGAATTTAGCATGAAGAAATGAAAAAAATAAGACTAAGTAGTGCTTATCCCCCCCTTGTGTTTTTGTATTTCTGTACATGTTTTATTAGGGCACCGGCCATCGCCAGGGCACTCGACCCAACAGCTATGAAATAGCTGTAGGGACGAGTGCCCGGCTTCGCCGGGCACTATTGTTATTCTGTGGATTTTTTCTTCTTATTAGGGCACCGGCCATCGCCAGGGCACTCGACCCAACAGCTATGAAATAGCTGTAGGGACGAGTGCCCGGCGAAGCCGGGCACTATTGTTATTCTGTGGATTTTTTCTTCTTATTTTTCATCTTCCGGACAATTTTCGATTCGCTACTAGTCCTGCAACTCGAAGAGTTGCAGGACATATTATATATCAAAACGTGCGTCTTGATCGGGATCGCTATGCTATTACTTTTCTTAATAGTACACAAATTTTTCGCGACGTAAGTCGCGAAAAACTGCGAAAAATTTCCCATAGAGAATGAATGGGAGAAGGTCAAAAAACGAACAAATCATCGGATTTTTCATACTGCCAACTGTTGTCTACTGCTCAGGCATACTTTCACCTAGAGACTCCGTTTAAACTTTAAATAGTAGACACAAGTCTTGTGTATTGGTGTATTACTCCACGTTTTGATAGGTTGTATAGTTTTTGATCAATCCCTGATCAATGACCATGATCATTTTTGGAGAAATTATGAGATTATAATGGGTGTGTATTGCACGGAATGTTCGTGCTAGAGTGCGTGATGTCATCAGCTAGAGTGGGGAGAGAGCCCAGAAAAACTCCTGATTCTTTCTCTTTCCACACTCCTCTTGGACACAATTTACACTGTACACACATAATTTTTCACAGTTTTGTAGACAAACTTGTTCTGTCTCCCACAATGTGTTCAAAATATCAGAGACACTTACAGAATTTGAATTAGCAGCCACCGAGTGTGGCCATGTCTGTCTCTTCTCCTCATTGACTGCAATA
Source organism: Decapterus maruadsi (assembly GCA_030347415.2). Classification (NCBI taxonomy): domain Eukaryota; kingdom Metazoa; phylum Chordata; class Actinopteri; order Carangiformes; family Carangidae; genus Decapterus; species Decapterus maruadsi. The sequence continues at coordinate 1,357,461 of CM064899.1, forward strand.
CAAAAATTTTCTGAGAGGAGCAGAACGGACCGATGTTTTAAAACTGCCCGTGTCGCCAAAATATTTACTGTAGAAACACCAAATCGTACCAAATTTTTCAGGAAGGCCTTAGGACACCGTTGATCCATGTCTTGTTCTGATAGGAGCTACCGTTTTGTCAGAATAAGCCTAAATGCGAGACCAGTGCAGAGGCAGAAAATCGGTCTTTTTCTCAACGTTTCTGTCTGCCTCAGCCTGGGGGCCCCTATCGTCATTGACAACCAGCTCAAGTTGTCATGGTAACCTCTGATCCTCAGGCCAGGGTCGTTAACTCCATAAACAATCCACCTGGAGCTCGTTAAGATGTTTGTAAACACAGACACACAGCTAAATCAGACTGATACAGGATGCAGCTCAGTCACACACACAGACTCTAGAACCAGCTTCATGTCATTACAGTTACACACACACACACACACACACATTAAAAACACACAGGTAACATACAAATGCGCGCGTCAGCGCGCACTCCTCTCCCACACTCTAACACACACAGGTAACTTCCTGTGATTACAGTTAAAGACACACAAACACATCAAATGCGCGCGTAAGCGCGCACTCATCTCTCTCACTCTAACACAGGTAACTTCATGTGATTACAGCTCCTCCATATCAGTGCTTATAGAAAGATGATCATGTGTCTGATCAGCTCTGTCTTGACCTTAAGATCGTGGGTTTGATTCCCATGTTGACAGAGATGGTTAGAACGGCAGTAGCCCCGGTGCCCTTTCAAAATTTCCCAAGAGGAAATTTTCTAGTTAGTGTGAATGCAGAATGCATTCACACTCTTGCTCTTCTGTTCGGCCATTTTCTTTATTCTTATTATTATTATTATTATTCTGGGTTCTTCCGCCGTTTTTCGCAGTTAAACTAGTCCTTCATACTTTTTGCCATTTCAACAATTCATATATTAAAACGTGCGGCTTTTTCAGGACATTTAGGCTATGACTTTTCTCTTTTCAACTATTTAAACTTTTTAAAATATTTTACTTTTTCTGACTTTTTTCCCCCATAGGAAATGAATTGAAATAGTCTTTAAACTCTTCAAATCTTGTGCTTCTTTAAACTTCAACTGCTTCAGCATACTTTCAGCTACAGACTTCATTCAACTTTTAAAATGTTCACAAAACTTTCAACTATTCACAGTAAATTCAACTTTTTCATATATTCTACGGTTATTGATCAGTACCCTTCAACTGATCATGATCAATTTTGACAAAATTCAGATTTAACATGGCAGTCAATGGGACGGAATGTTCAGAGCTAGAGTGGAGGACGTCAGTTGGTAGAGTGAGAGACTGTCTGAAAATCCTCTGACACTTTGCTCTCTAACCTGCTGCCACGGCCACAAATTTCACACTAGACACATCATTTTCTCCACTTTTGTAGACAAACTTGTCCTGTTTCTCACAGTGTGGTCAAAAACCCAGAGAGACATACAGAATTTAAACTAGGAGCCTCTGAGTGCAGCCTGTTCCCTCCCTTCCTCTCATTCACTCTCATTCAAAAGTGGGAGCTGAATTTCTGATAAAAGCAGAAATACCTCTGTTTCTAACCTGCTCTAGAAACAACAATTTCTACTCTAGAAACACCAAAAGAACATGTCCTTGTTCAGCAAGGTCTTAGGATTAAGAAAATGTAAACCTTTTTGCTCTTACCAAGTTTAAATTAATCTTAAATTGGATGTGTTTGAGGGTGTCACAGACCTGTTTCTCATCCAAGCAGTGAAACTCACCATGGCAACAAGGCATCTGTGTTCTAAATTACACACACACAGACAGACAGGCAGGCAGACACACACACAAATACACAGACACTCTGGTTTACAGCTCATTAATCGGCCTCTCAATGATTTCTTATCTTTGATTGGAATTTTTAAAGATATCTAAAAAGTTATTTGTCTACACACATTTCAGTTTGTTCTCTTTATGGAGATTTCAGAGCTTGGAGCTTCTTCATGTCCTGACTTCAGACTTTTACACCTCTTCAACATTTGAAGGATTTTTACCTTTTCTCATTGTTTCCAACAATTCAGGCCATTTTTCAATCATGTATAAAGTTTCATATTATTCATTCATTAATGTATAGCCTATATATCTTTACTCTTTCTTTTTACACCTTGGCTATCTTTAACAATTCAGGTATTTTCCTGCATTTCATGTCATTCAGCCTCCTCATTACAAGTTCTACTCTTTAGACATTGCCTCATCTTTATTAACATTTATATAATAAATGCTTTCAAGCTGTTTCTTTATAATGTATTAGAATAATAGTAATTTGGGTAAACTTTTTTCTTTCACCACAATCTTCAACAATTCAAATAATTTCCAACCACCTAGATGTTGTTAAATCTGTATTAGTAATAGTCCAACAATGTTTTAATGTTATCATGTTTGAGTAGACTTAAGCTTTTCAATTTCTTCATGCTAATCTTCAACAATTAAGTAATATCCAATCATTTCATACAAAATAAACCTCCTTCTTACATGTTCCATTTTTAAATCTATTTTCACTTATTGCCTTAGTCATGTTAGCACTTGGTTTATCTGTTTTCTGTAGCAGTGCTTTTTGCAGCTGACTGCAGACTCCTCAACAAACTTAATAATGGAGGATTTTCCAACTCATACCTCTGCATTTTCAACATTTCTACTACTTTTAGACTAAAAACACATTCATTACACTTATCTTAAACAATTCAGGATTTTTTCCACCATGTCATGTCATTCAGCTTTCTGCTTACATGTTCCTACTTTTTAATCTATTCTCACTTGTAGCTTCAGCTATGTCACTGCTGGTTCATCACTTTTCCTTTCTGTTGGGCTAGCTGCAGATTTCAACTCTTCAACTGTTAAACATCTTAAACATGCAGGATTTTTGCATTATCTTCTACCGTTTTAACATTTATACTGCTTTTTACATTAATCTTAAAGTTATATGTCTCAGCTTCAACGTTAGACTTTTCCAACAGTTCTTCAGCTAATTCAACTTTGTTTCAATGATTTCTTTAGCTTATTCAGCATTGCTTCAGCAATAGCGTTCAGCTGCATTCTGCATTCACACCATTTCCATTCTTGGAAATGCCTTTTCTAGTTATTCGTCCTCTTCCGCACGATTTTCGATTCGCTACTAGTCCTGCAACTCGAAGAGTTGCAGGACATATTATATATCAAAACGTGCGTCTTGATCGGGATCGGTATGCTATTACTTTTTTCATCAGTCTATGAATTTTTCGCGACGTAAGTCGCGAAAAACTGCGAAAAATTTCCCATAGAGAATGCATGGGAGAAGGTCAAAAAACGAACAAATCATCGGATTTTTCATACTGCCAACTGTTGTCTACTGCTCAGGCATACTTTCACCTAGAGACTCCGTTTAAACTTTAAATAGTAGACACAAGTCTTGTGTATTGGTGTATTACTCCACGTTTTGATAGGTTGTATAGTTTTTGATCAATCCCTGATCAATGACCATGATCATTTTTGGAGAAATTATGAGATTATAATGGGTGTGTATTGCACGGAATGTTCGTGCTAGAGTGCGTGATGTCATCAGCTAGAGTGGGAGAGAGCCCAGAAAAACTCCTGAATCTTTCTCTTTCCACACTCCTCTTGGACACAATTTACACTGTACACACATAATTTTTTCACAGTTTTGTAGACAAACTTGTTGTGTCTCCCACAATGTGTTCAAAATATCAGAGAGACTTACAGAATTTGAATTAGCAGCCTCTGAGTGCGGCCATGTCTGTCTCTCCTCCTCATTGACTCCAATACAAAAATTTTCTGAGAGGAGCAGAATGGACTGATGTTTTAAAACTGCCCGTGTCGCCAAAATATTTACTGTAGAAACACCAAATCGTACCAAAATTTTCAGGAAGGCCTTAGGGCACCGTTGATCCATGTTTTGTTCTGATAGGAGCTACCGTTTTGTCAGAATAAGCCTAAATGTGAGACCAGTGCAGAGGCAGAAACTGGCTCTTTTTCTCTACGTTTCTGTCTGCCTCAGCCTGGGAGCCCCTATCGTCATGGGCAACCAACTCAAGTTGTCATGGTAACCTCTGATCCTCAGGCCAGGGTCGTTAACTCCATAAACAATCCACCTGGAGCTCGTTAAGATGTTTGTAAACACAGACACACAGCTAAATCAGACTGATACAGGATGCAGCTCAGTCACACACACAGACTCTAGAACCAGCTTCATGTCATTACAGTTACACACACACACACATTAAAAACACACAGGTAACATACAAATGCGCGCGTCAGCGCGCCCTCCTCTCCCACACTCTAACACACACAGGTAACTTCCTGTGATTACAGTTAAAGACACACAAACACATCAAATGCGCGCGTAAGCGCGCACTCATCTCTCTCACTCTAACACAGGTAACTTCATGTGATTCCAGCTCCTCCATATCAGTGCTTATAGAAAGATGATCATGTGTCTGATCAGCTCTGTCTTGACCTTAAGAACGTGGGTTTGATTCCCATGTTGACAGAGATGGTTAGAACGGCAGTAGCTCCGGTGCCCTTTCAAAATTTCCCGAGAGGAAATTTTCTAGTTAAAAAATAAAGTTTAAAAAAAAAATCGATACAGAAAACCGAATATCGATACCGTATCGTGAAAAAATATCGCGATATTTAAGTGTATCGATTTTTCTTACACCTCTATAAGATTTTGTTCTGACAAATTTTGATGACCTCGACTAATGGTTGCAGCCTTAGTCCAAAGACGGGTACAATAGGTTGAGTGGTAACTTTAAATAGTGTAATAGTGATAGACTGGAGACCTCTGCCCGGCGTACTCGGCCCCTGTCCTATGTCAGCTGGGCTTAGTTCCAGTCCAGCCCATGGAAGGCCAACAGATGGATGTTAGGGAGTCAGGCTGTAGGAGAGAAGCTCATCTTGAAGATAGAAAGGGACACTTCTGTGCTTGTTCCACCACCTGCGAGACCAGGACGGTCTGGACTGAGACTACGTGCAGCGATGGAGAAACCACAGCTGGTGTAAAGTGATGGTGAGATGAGCTCTGCTACTGTGGCAGCGCCCCCCCCCTCACCGCTGAGATGATAAACTGGCACATGTCACAACTGCACTTTGGTAAGAATGGAGACGTCCAGCTCATGCTCTGATGAATGTGGATCTTGTGTCTGCTTCAAGGTGACTCATCACCTCCTCGTAGACAGGTGAGGATGTGCTCCGCTGTTTGTTTGCTCATAGCAGCAATCTTTAAAGCCATCAGATAAAGCACCAAATTGGATTTTTAGGGAGACTAATGTTTGGTCTTCTCTCCATTTTCCTCCAAAATAGAGTCACTCCCCGTCATCAGTCATAAGTTTAAAACTCATCTCATCAACAAACACTTCACGAGCGCGCTCTGTCATCCCCATTGAATCACTGGCTCTAATATCATCCTGGTCCTCCCTGTCTAATAGTCTGGTCTGAGGCCCCCCAGAGAGAAAAACTAATAAAGCCACTGACTCTGTTGATGTATATAATGTGATGATGATGTATGAAGTGAAGCTTATTCTACTCTGGACGTTAAAAAGCAGCAGTGAGGATGAAAAGGTCGCCACTTATACGATGTTATTTTTCAAAATGCCGTTATTATTTCCCCTGTAAGTGATCACTCCATCGTTTGTGCAGTCAACACTAGAAAAATCAATCAGTCAAATGGGATTTAATGAATCTGTTGTTGTTTTTTAATAAAAACAAATTAAATCCTGAGGTGACTCTGTGTCTCTGCAGAGAATCTGAAGACTGGCTCCAACGTAGCATGTAGCCAGAAGCTAAGTGTTTGTTTCATGTCTAATTTATAAGAGCTGCTTCGTGATGAATGATTCATGCGGAGGTGTAAATAGTTCTGCAGAGGTTAGCCAGGATTAGCTTAGCGGAGCTCGGCCACACCTGGCTGCCAGGTGGCGCGGAGAGATGCAGTGTCGAGCTGCAGCTGCTTCACATCGGAGGAACCAGGTACTGTAACAACCTCTGTCATGTGTCCAGTGCAACGTTGGATACAATTTATTTAAATGGTGCAACAAAGAACACACTTTGATACAATCTTGTATAATATTTGGAGCAGGTACATTAACACATCAGTCCAACTTTTATAAATCATGCTCTGCAGCTCGTGGTCCCAGAGCGCTACCATAGGAAGAGACAACCAGGACATAGCTCCTCCTGCTAGCTACGCTACACTGCAGTTAAACAGTGAAGTAATGGGGGCAGAACTTTAAAGGAATAGTTCAACATTTTGGTAAATTGGCCCATTGCCATAACCCCTATAGTCATAGCAGTAGGTTCGTTACCTTTAAAGCTGTACAGAAATGGCCGAGTTGTCACAAGCTGCAACACGACTTTACCCGAGTAAGAAGCGCGGATTTGATTGGTCGTTATCGAGCGGGCGGGATATTCAAAGCTTGGGGCGAGTCCGAGCTCTGTGTGTGTGTGTGTGTTTAGACGTTTGAATGATGGATGACAGATCCAATATCAGTGGCTTTTGAATCGTGAGCAGGCTGACGTATAATCCGTGCGCCTGCATTGTCCAATGTGGAAAAAAAAATACTACAAAATACAACACTTTCATCCCGGATTTACTCAAAAATAGAATTTTGCACAAAGTTTGGCCTCCTTCGTCTGACAGATGAGTTTTTACACTAATTTTATGACCCAGAGTGGGCTCAGATTCAGTTTTCTTTTCTGTACACCTTTAATTGTCGGTGCAAGCTATTTTTAGAACAGCAGAGCAGAGCCGTGAGCTGCTCAGAGCTACGCTACGGAGGCTCATGGGATTTCTTGTGATGTTCAGATGGACATCAGTGTTCTATGTTAAAATAGCAGAACAACTGGAAGCAGCAGGGAAGCCAGGCTGCTCTGTCACAGTGTGTGTTGTGGACAAACTGTGAAGCTTTTATATCTTGTTTGTTTTTGGCTGAAATCATGAAAGATGGTCCGTCTCAGTGCTGTCGCCCCGGTGGCTCATCTGGTGAAGCCTGAGCCGTCGGGGCTTAGTCCTCGCTGCCGGGGGGGGGGGGGGCCGGGGTTCTGGCTCCGTGACCGGAACTGAAAGTCTGAAAAAATAAATCATCTGTCTGTTTTTCCCGACTTTCTGTCCAGGCGATGATTTCAGAGTCAACATAGCTGAAGCACAGTTCAGTCGTTGTTTTTATTCATGTGTTTGATGCTGCAACTATAAAATCAGGATCTGACCATCGTCGGTCCAGACACGCTATGATCTGACCTGGTGTTGTTGTGTTGCTGTGTGTCTGAGCTTCACTCGGTCCTCCTGGACGTCTGTTCCATCTCCACGTGAGATCTCTGGAGCTGAGTCAGAGGGACCATCAGGAACCGTCTCCTCCCTGATCCAGAACCTCATCTTCTGATCGCTCGATTGTTCAGACCCACCTCTAGGAGGAGTCCTGGTCTGTCCAGACTGTTTCCATTTGAGGTGAGGAGAAGAATAACGAAGGGTTTTGTTCCGTTGATGATTTATTTCCTTTTCATGTATTTTCAATTTTTGGAGTTGTCATTATATGTGCACAGTAGAGCAGTGGTTCTCAACATGGGGTCCGGGGACCCTCAGGGGTCCTTGAGAAGGTTCAAGGGGGTCCCCAACTTTTTCTTGAAATTTTACCTTCTTTTTTTTGAGAATTTTAAGTTTTTTTATTTTTTTGATAATTTAAAAAAAAAGTTGTTTTTTTTTGATAATTTCTAATTTTTTTCTTGAGAATTTTTTTTTTTGAGAATTAAAAAAATATTTTTTTGTGAATATCTATGTTTTTTGGAGAGTTATTTTTTTTGATAATTTCTAATTTTTATTTTTGAGAATTTAAATTTTTTTTTTGAGAATTTCTAACTTTTTTGAGAATTACTAATTTTTTTGATAATTAAAACAAAATCTTTTTGAGAATTTCTTTTTTTTTGAGAATTAATTTTTTTTTTATTTTTTTTTTTTGAGAATTTACCAAGGACCTTGAGGTCCTTGAGAAGGTTCAAGGGGGTCCCCAACTTTTTCTTGAAATTTTACCCCTTTTTTTGTAGAATTTTTTTTTTTTTTTTTAAAGAATTTCACCACTTTTACCACAGAGTTGAACGTTTTTTTCTCCAGACATTTCTCTACAATATTTCCAAAAATTCACGCCATTGGCCCTAATTTGAATGTACAAATCCAAACAAATATTTGTGTATTTCTGGTGTTTGCTTCAAAATGTTGTCCAACGGGTGTCCGTGGTCTAATTTGTGTCAATTTAAGGTCCTTGATGTAAAAGAGTTTGAGAACCACTGCAGTACAGGGATATTGATGTTGCATGAATTATAATTATTAAACAGTGAGGCAGAACTTTAAAGGAATAGTTCAACATTTTGGTAAATCGGCCCATCACCATAACCCCTATAGTCACAGCAGTAGGTTCGTTACCTTTAATTGTCAATGCAAGCTATTTTTAGAACGGCGGAGCAGAGCGGTGAGCTACTCAGAGCTACGCTACGGAGGCTCATGGGATCTCTTGTGATGTTCAGGGATATTGATGTTGCATGAATTATAATTATTTCAGCAGACGGCTGCAATAGTAACAAGTGTCTGAATTCTTTGTGAATTCACTGTGAATCTACTATCTGTGTAAAAGATAAAAATAAATCAACTTGTGAGACTTCAGGGACTCTGTGGTTGATTTAGATTCCAGAAAATGGACCAAACCCATAACGGACACCGGCAGCTTTGTGACATAACTCCTCAACCCGGGGATACAGTGAAGAGAGAACTCCTCCAGCGTGTTCCCCGATAACACCGAGGCCTGACATCCATCTACTGTTAACTCCCTCTCTCTCTCTCCCTGTCTTCGTGTTTGTCTCTCTCTCAGAGGCTGGGGATGTTCACGGAGGGTGGTGCAGTGACCCAGAGTTTATAATTTAACACTCATGCATGATAGATGAGACACTCACACAGAATGAGCCAAATTCAGGCACAAAGTTCTGCATTTAAGAGCTGAAAGGAGTGGAGATGATGTGTGTGTGTGTGGGGGGGGGGGGGGGGGGTTATTGACTGAGAGGAGCAGAACAACCCAGAAAGTGGAAACAGGAGGAGTTTTACTATGTATGGGTCTGTATAAAAAGCAGGAAGAAGTGACAGAAAGGAGAAGAGGGAGTAAGGAAGAGGATGGAGGGATCAAGAGAGAGCTGCAGATATTTCCATATAGATGGAAAAAGACAAAGGGATCATTGCGGAGGTAGGGATCAAAGGAAAGAAGGATGGAATAAAATGATGGAGTGGAGAAAGAGTGTAAAGGCAAAAAGAGGAGGTGAAGAGGAAAGAGGGAAAATGGAAGGAATGAGAGGGACGGAGATAAAGACGTACTCTGAGACTGGCACAACAGAAGCTACTGAAGTTTAGCTGCTGGCGGTCTCCGCCCCCCTGGGACAGACCAACTGCAGATAACAAACACACCCTGAGAGCAGAAAACCAGAACCAGGAGGAGGAGGAGGAGAGGAAAGAGAAGAGGAAGATGGCTTTAGCTTTTAATTGAATTTTACTTCTAAGAAAAAAAAAGACATTATAATGTTGAAAAGTTCAAACTGTTGAAGTGTATTTCCTTATTGAACGTGATGGAGGGGGGAGGGGGGCAGGCGCTGGTCCGACTCCGTACCAGGCACCAACACCAGGTACAAAGAAAGAGCAAGCCAAAGGTGAAGTCCAAAAATACACAAAAGGTCAAAAGACGGGCAGCTACAAAAAGGCTGGATGACTCCAGCTGGGATGGAAACAATATAGTGTGGAGTCAGGCGGAGCACAGGTGGAGGAGGAGCAGCATGTTACCAGGGAGGGAAGGAGGGGGGGGGGGGGAGGAGGGGGGAGGAGAGGTGGCAGGAGGACAACAAGTAAAGAACTGAATGACCTGAGTCGTCCTGTGGACAGAGACACAGTCAGTGAAACAGATGGAAAAGAGACAGAAGAGGTCAACAGTCACACACTAGATCATTACAATTAAAGGGATACGCCAACTTTTTTTTTTTGTGTCTTGTCTCACTCCCGAGTCCATGACAAGCAGAAACGCTCTGGTGGACAAGTTGTGACCTGCACATTCACCACGCTATGAGATAAGGCGCTCCAACGAAATATTAGAGTATGGCCCTTTTTTTGGGACGGGCAGTGTACTTGTTCTGAGACTGGATAATGTTACTTTTTTGTACATTCAAATTTGGCATGAATTTTTGGACATATTTGGAAATATTATAAATATTATAGAGATATTTATGGAAAAAAGTGGTACAATTTCTCCAAAATCTTTTAAACATTTGTAAGAAGTGGTTAAAAAAAAAATCTCCAAAAAGTTGATTTTCTACAAAAGTGGTAAATTCTCAAAAAAAGAAAAAAATTAATTCTCAAAAAAACAAAATAGAAATTCTCAAAAAGATTTTTTTTTAATTATCAAAAAATAATTAATTCTCAAAAAAAGTTAGAAATTCTCAAAAAAAAAATTCTCAAAAATAAAAATTAGAAATTCTCAAAAAAAAATTAATTCTCAAAAAAAAAATTAATTCTCAAAAAAACAAAATAGAAATTCAAATTTTTTAATTATCAAAAAAAGTTAGAAATTCTCAAAAAAAAAAAAAAAATCTCAAAAATAAAAATTTGAAATTATCAAAAAAAAATTAATTCTCAAAAAAAGTTAGAAATTCTCAAAAAAAAAAATCTCAAAAATAAAAATTAGAAATTCTCAAAAAAAAAAAATTCTCAAAAAAAAAATTAATTCTCAAAAAAAAATTAATTCTCAAAAAAACAAAATAGAAATTCTAATTTTTTAATTATCAAAAAAAGTTAGAAATTCTCAAAAAAAAAAAAAATCTCAAAAATAAAAATTTGAAATTATCCAAAAAAAATTAATTCTCAAAAAAAAAAAAAATTCTCAAAAAAACATAGATATTCTCAAAAATATGTTTTTGGAATTCTCAAAAAAAACAAAAATTTTAATTCTCAAAAAACAAAATAGAAATTCTCAAAAAGATTTTTTTTTTAATTATCAAAAAAAAATTAATTCTCAAAAAAAGTTAGAAATTCTCAAAAAAAAAAATCTCAAAAATAAAAATTAGAAATTCTCAAAAAAAAAAAAATTCTCAAAAAAAAAATTAATTCTCAAAAAAAAATTAATTCTCAAAAAAACAAAATAGAAATTCTATTTTTTTAATTATCAAAAAAAGTTAGAAATTTCACGGAAAAAAAAAATTCTCAAAAATAAAAATTTGAAATTATCCAAAAAAAATTAATTCTCAAAAAAAAAAAAAATTCTCAAAAAAACATAGATATTCTCAAAAATATGTTTTTGGAATTCTCAAAAAAAACAAAAATTTTAATTCTCAAAAAACAAAATAGAAATTCTCAAAAAGATTTTTTTTTTAATTATCAAAAAAAAATTAATTCTCAAAAAAGTTAGAAATTCTCAAAAAAAAAAAATTCTCAAAAATAAAAACTAGAAATTATACAAAAAAAAATTCTCAAAAAAAAAAAATTCTCAAAAGAACATAGATATTCTCAAAAATATATTTTTTGAATTCTTATAAAAAAAGTCTTAGTCGTTTTTTTTTTGAATTTCAAAAATTATTTTTCACTTCTAAGACAATTACAAGAAAAAGTTGGGGACCCCCTTGAACAATGCACAATGCAAGAGACTGCTTGATGTCACTCAAAACTGGGCAATAAGCGGAGTTGGGTGTGGCAGCACTGTTTGGTGTGTGTGTTTACACCCCCTCCACAGAGCAGTGTGTTTCAGGCTGCTCTGATGGATGTCTGTGTACAGTGGTGAATCCACACAGGTTTCACAAGAAGTTTGCACGGACCTTCACAGACAAGATGTACGAGTCTGATGAGCTCCAGCCAACCAACACCACTGCTTTCCTCATGCTAAGCTCCAGCTAACGCTAACTGAAGCGTCCCTGTGCAGACTCACTGTGATGAACGGGAGCTCATCCAACACAACGCAACACAACACAACCCTAACCCTTTAACAGATGCACATCCTCACACACATGCTGACATGCAACACTGTGCTTCAACACACACACACACACACAAGGTCAGTGGATGGATGGTCGGGTTACATTAGACAGAGTGAGTGGGCTTCTCCTTCTCACGCAATCCACCTAAAGTCATCAGAGAAACTCTTCAGCAACTCTAAACGGACCATTTCGTTCAGAGCTGATAAAATTCATATCCAGTCATCTTTCACTCATCTGACACACACTGTCCCACTCTCCTCATGCTCTGTGAATGTGTCCCTTATAATTGAGTCTTAGTCGTTTGTGACCGGATCTGAATTTCAGTGTAAATTATTTTTCACTTCTAAGACACGACACACAAAATGACAACTGCACGACAACACATGAGCATGTCTCAGATCAGTCACTCAAAACAAAAGGGGCAACAAGCGCCATATCGGTCAGTCTGTTTCCAAACAAAATGTAAACAGCTGGTATTTACACAAAATTAACAGAGCAGTGTGTTTCAGTGTTTTTTATGTTTGAAATGTTGATAAAGTGATATTTTTTTCCCAGTTTGTCTTGAAATCACTCCTGAGTCCATTTGACTCAGCAGATAGACTCCATCCTTTCCACTGTGTTTGCAGTAACAAGGGAGATAGAGCCGTATCACCTGTTTAGTTAGCTTAGCTCAAACAATGGAAGTACACTTCCAGTGTTTGAGCTCCACCTAAAGTAGCTAATTACTTAGCTCAAACACTGGAAGTGTTGGGTAGTGTTAGCCTACCCTCCACCTAAAGTTTAGCTAATTAGCTTAGCTCAAACACTGGAAGTGTACACTTCCAGTGTTTAGCTTAGCTTAGCTCAAACACTGGAAGTTCCAGTGTTTGAGCTACAGTGGAAAGGATGGAACTATCTGCTGGTGATGGACACTTCCAGTGTTTGAGCAAGACAATTGTCACTTGCTCATTATATTATCTCCCTTGTTACTGCACACACAGTGGAAAGGATGGAGTCTATCTGCTGGTCATGGACTCAGGAGTGAGGCAAGACACTTGTCACTTGCTCATTATACCACGCTAAGGGGATTTTCGTCCTTCCCTTCACATCAGGCCGAATAACGTCCCTTAGCCGTGGTGTAATGAGCATATACCACGGCCTGTTGTGATATGTTGCTTAAATACACCTCAAGAAACGGGGTGGTTTTCATTCTGTAGTTGCACTAGAACTATACAGAGAGGGAAGAGCACTGTTTCATCAGATATCCTGGTTCCAGTGAGGAACCACCTGCTGCCTCCTCCTCATTTCCCACCACCTCTCTGAGTAACAGAGGAGACCTGCAGGCAGAGCTCTGCTAAGACTACTGGCCTTGTTCTGACCCACATGGTCACATGATGTACCAATGAGCCATACATAAACAACTCTACAGTAAATATGTTTGTTTGTTTTTGTTCTATTGTAACAAAATGCTGCCATGTTGCCCATATCTACATCCACCACTGTCAAAGTCACAGGTCACAACACTATTACGTTAAGAGAGAAAGTCACTGTGATCATCCAGATCTCTGGATAACAACCCTCTCCAACCCTGTTGCCTCCTCTCTCTCTAACAAAACACTCACAATAGGCCAGGCCCTCAGACTGGAGCAGATATCATCTTGACATGCTTGTTCTATAATTAAACTGTCGTCCTCAGGATCAGGCTGCAGCTGCACTAGAGACACAACGCCTTCCTTCCTGTCTGACCAGCTACTGTTACACACACACGCACACACACACACACACACACACACTGATGCTGTCCCTACGGTGTATCTGTTGACTTCAGGAACATGGTTCCTCCTGGATCCAGGGCTGATGCGTGGTCAGTCCCACTGAGATGTTACCCACTGGTGTGTGAACTGCCTACTGAAGCCAGGAGTTTGCGTTTTAGCTGTTAGTCTTTTGTAAACCAAAAGATAGGCCTTCCACAGTTGGAGAAAAGATTGAAATGCGAAAGGTCAAATCTCAAAAAAGGTCAAATTCAAACTTTACTTAAGATAAAAAATCTCTAAAACGATGGTTCAAACTAGAAATTAAGGTCACATTTGGTCAGGTTTCTCATAGACTTCCATACAACTGGACAACAGGAGTCGCCCCCTGATGGTCATTCAGTAGAATGCAGGTTTAAGGAACTTCCAAACCTGAGGCCTGTACCACGAAGCGAGCTCAGTCTATCCATCTGAACAACACCGTCACTCCGGATCAGCGGTACCACGACGCTGGTTATCAACTCGCTAACTCAACCCCAGCTCGTCTTGCTGTGAATCTGTGAGCGTGCACGTATAAAGGGCGGGTCCAATGCAGCCGACCAATCACAACCAGAGCACCGACGCGTCAGAGAAGCGAGGTGAGCCCGTGGTCCGTCCCTCGGCTCCACTTAACCAACCGCCATCAACTGAGGTTACGTGTGTGTTGTGTTCACATTAAAGGGGCGGAGTTTGCAGCAACCAACCAATCACAACCATGGACGCCTCTGACAGCAGCAGCAGTTGCAGCAGCAGCAGCAGCAGAGCACTGATTTACCCACAGCAGGAGCAGACAATTATTCTCCATCTGAAAGATTAAATGCAGACAGAAAGCAACACAGTCGCTGCAGCAAAGTGCAGAATCATCATTATGGGATGGCTGTGACAGGAATCACATTTGTAGTCCTCTGAACTGGTCTGTTGCCCACTTGTAATGTTTTGGTGTGTAGTGTACACACACCGTTAGTGGGTCAGTGTGTGTCACTGTGTTCATTTTAATAGTAAACATGTTGATGAAACAGACAGTTTTGTTGTTTTGCACGACGTAGAGCTGCAGCTTGAATTTTTTTTAAAACTTTTTTTCTTTTTACCGATCGATCCGCGGACCAACTGGGTTCCAATCACGGATCAACTGTGATCCGTTGCCTCTTTGAAATATTATATTGAGTTGGTAAAACTTAAGTGTGTTGCAAATGTTACATAACAGATTTGGTTGGAATGCCCTTTAGTGGATGCAGGATGTAACAATAAGCTGAAAACACACATATAATTTGAATATTTAACATCAGAAGCATTAGAAGTTGGATTCTGATTTGGGGGGAAGGTCGACAGCTCTAGTACTGACTAATCCAACATATGAAGATGTAGCTGCTAGAACAGAGACAGTGAAGGATGAAGGGGACGGTCAATAAAGAGGACGGTTGAGTGTGAATGAACTCAGACAAAGACACAGAGGTGGACGGAGGTTCGAGCCGAGGTGCAAAATAATTAGAGAAAGGAATCGACAGAGAGACGAGATCCAGACAGGCGATGTGTTCCACTGAGGTGGACGGTAGAAGAAGAAGAAAGAAGTCATTATTGGCCTGTCAGGTTAATGATCTATCAGCTGATGGGGGGGGGGGGGGGGGGGGGTTGGAGGGAGGAGACACAGACGGAGGGATGACGAAGAGAAAGAAAGGTTTGAATTAAAATTACAAACAGGAAAGGATAAAAAGATGAATGTACCATACGCGATGACATCATCGGGGACGGCCAATTAGATGATGAGATGTGACAGTTTCTGCTGCTTCATGCAGATGTTGCCTCTCTGGGTTTATTAGAGGATGTAAACAACATGAGGTCAGTGACCTTTAGCGGGACGGGAGGTTTCCCTCTGTTGTTGTTGTTGTTGTCGTAGCAGCTCCAGCAGGGGAACACAACAACAACAACAACAACAACAACAACAACAACACACTGAGCAGCCTTCATGTTGGGGTTTAAACTTAGTTTTCTATATCTGACACTCCAGAGCACGTCTGACCGAGTCACGGCTGAGTGACGACCCCCCGGTGAGACCGTTGACAGCTAACATTATCTTCACAGTCTGACAGCGCAGACGGCCTCACGGCTCTCGGTCCTGGAGGGGACGCCAAGGTCACATGATGCGCTCACAACTTTTAACTGTTCCACCAGCTGTCTGCCATCAGTCTGACAACAGCCATGTAGACCAGTCAGGGCGGGGGGGGGGGGGGTCTGCAGGGCTGAACATATATTCTAATTGGTGCTGTCAAAGTTAACGCATTCATTTTAAACATTTAACGCAATTAACATCGTTTTGTTCATCATGTTTTCTGGACTAGCAAAACCTGCAAAGTTGAGGAAATCATCAGATGGTAGCCTGTAACCTTGTTATTTAGAAGCAACTTAGATTCTGAAAATACAATGGTTGTCATTTTGTTTGTTTGATTTTCAGTCTGTACAAAAATGTATCATCTCAGAAACTTTCACATATCGATTTAAATTCTGTTCTATTAACAGAAAAATTATTCGGATCTCTACCCCGGTCTGAATTTTGGAGGGGATCGGTGCAGGAAAAAAAAAAATTCTAATTAGTGCTGTCAAAGTTAATGCATTCATTTTAAACATTTAACGCTATTAACATTGTTTTGTTTATCGTGTTTTCTTGACTAGTCATGCTTCATCAGTAAGGAGAGTAATTGTGATTAATTAGTTGTTGTTTTTTCCAATCGATTGACAGCCCTAATACCTACACAAGTAGTTATGTCTCGTTGTATTAGTTTGTTACTGACATAATCAGGGTTTTTTCTGCATTTAGATTTTGTTTTTGTTGTTTCAGCCGCCTCGCTGGAATCTTGATTGAAAAATCATATTTGCAAGATTATGGTTGTCTCTGTTATTCATTTATTTTTATTTACTGATTTTTCCATATTCTCATTGTTGGTCAGTGGAGCTCCTCTGCGGTGAAACCTGGTGCCACACTTTAGAAAAAAGTGGAGAGGAAAGTGACGGTGCAGCAAATGTCTAGCCAGTTTTGGGTTAGCGAGGCTCTCCTGTTGAACAAAAGTGGCTATTTTTGTGACTTTCCAAACCCTCTTTGATTTATGTCAAAAGGGACTAGCGACAAACCATTTTCCAGTTTTTTACAAACAGTGAAACTGCACGTTATTACAGCTGTTTTAACATTACTCAGTTCACTGGCTGTCAGCCTTTGCTTTAGTGTTTTTGTGCATTCAAAGATTTACTGCTCCACAGCAAAAACACATTACTGGCCTACAGATGATCCGCTGCTCACTGATGATCTTGCATTGAGCTCATTTCACTTTTAAATACAGTCAAAAAAAAAGAAGTTGTCCTATGGGCCTGATCTACAGATAAGATGATCAGATGGATTTGGTAAAGTTAATAATTTGATTAATTGGTTGAATACATGTTTTATTCAAATCAGAAATTGACCAGCCTTACTTTCAATACGGAGACAAGTCAAACCAAGTTATGTCTGGTTGTATTAGTTTGTCCTCCTGTTGTTGACATAATGATTAATTACCGTTTGAATGGTTTGAACCTACGTGTTGTTTTTTTTTAAAAGGAATATCTGAATGTCATTTTGAAGCCTTTGACAGCCAATGAGCTGCAAATGCCAGAAATGTAGAGGCAGCCTCCTCACTTCTCTCCCAACTGTGTACAAACAGGTGGGGAGAGGAGGGGGGGAGGGGGGCAGGGTCATCTGTCTGCCTGTTGTTCCCGGCCTCCTCTCCCTCGGCCTCTGTTTGTGGAAACTTTGGGGGCCTGTTGAAACCTGACGCGGCCTCTGGTTCTGCCTGTCTGCCCCGCTGATCCTCTCTTTGTGTCGCTCTGCGCTGTCACACACCACAGCAACACGATCACATGTGTGCGCACGTTGGGTCTTACCTGTCGCTTCACCTGTCCCGTCTCTCCTCCCCGCGCCGTCTCTCTGCACGTCCACCTGTTGTTCAGACCGCTGTCAGTCGGTTTGTTCAGATGAAACACGATCCCGTCTGCGAGCATCACGCTGGCTGCCGTCCACCTGAGGGACAGACTGGGAGGACAGAGGAGCAGATGAGGAGGATGGAATAAAGCACAGCCCCCTCTGCTGATCAGGTCTATATCCATTGATATCTTATCAATCCTAGACCCATTGATTAATCCTGCATCGAGTGATCAATCAAAAAACAGAAGCTGAATCCAAATACAGAATCATGTGATATGTATTCGGTGTAAAAGAGCCTCAGTCCAAGCTACGTCTTAGAAACCAATGGACTCAACCATATGAGGCAGGCTAACACTACCCATACACTTCCAGTGTTTGAGCTAAGCTAAGGCTAACACTACCCATACACTTCCAGTGTTTGAGCTAAGCTAAGGCTAACACTACCCATACACTTCCAGTGTTTGAGCTAAGCTAAGGCTAACACTACCCATACACTTCCAGTGTTTGAGCTACACTTCCAGTGTTTAGCTAAGCTAACTACCCATACACTTCCAGTGTTTGAGCTAAGCTAAGGCTAACACTACCCATACACTTCCAGTGTTTGAGCTAAGCTAAGGCTAACACTACCCATACACTTCCAGTGTTTGAGCTAAGCTAAGGCTAACACTACCCATACACTTCCAGTGTTTGAGCTAAGCTAAGGCTAACACTACCCATACACTTCCAGTGTTTGAGCTAAGCTAAGGCTAACACTACCCATACACTTCCAGTGTTTGAGCTAAGCTAAGGCTAACACTACCCATACACTTCCAGTGTTTGAGCTAAGCTAATTACAGGCGATACGGCTCTATCTCCCTTGTTACTGCACGCACAGTGGAAAGGATGGAGTCTATCTGCTGGTCATGGACTCAGGAGTGAGGCAAGACACGAAAATGTTGGCGTATCCCTTGAAAATGTAGCATTTAAGGTATAGCCTAAATCTTGCATATGTCCTCTTTACGTTCATGTTACTGATGATACTACTCTCCATTATTATTTTGAATTCAAGTTCACTTTCACTCGTGATGAAGGTTTCTTACATCACTGAATTAGTAAGGAGCACACAGACACCGAGTGTTTCGTAGTCTCAGCAATTCTGAATTTAAATGACAAATTTCTCTGGGATAACATTTGATCTTCAGCTCTGATTGACTCGTCGTTAGATGAGCTCTCGCTCTCTTCCTGTCCGATCAGTCGTCAGCCGTGCGTCTGTCGGCGAGGCTTTCCCGGCCAGCGTTCTATCAGCTGCAGCAGCTTCATTATGTTGCAGCGTGTCTATCAGTCTACCTGTCGTCCTCCTCTACCTGTGGATCAGTCAGTGACTGGCTGAGCTGACAGTCTGCCGCCGCGCTGCCCCGGCTTTGGCTTCGTCCCCAGATTCAGGTTGTGTCGGGGCTGTCAGACCTGACGAGGGCACATCCTGTCTGCCAGCTGGAGCCCTGTACTGTTTTGTTTTCCTAAACGCTGATTTGGCTCCGGCGTGTAGCGCTCAGGCCGTCTGCCGTGCTGATGCAGGAGCTGAGAGACTCAAGTACCTGGAGGAGGAGCTCAGGCAGGAACAGGATAGAGAGGCTCAGGAGTTGTTGTGGGGTTGGTTATCAAAGACTGTTGACAGGGGGGGGGGGGGTTAGTATAGGAAGTGCCTCTCACTGGATTATTTTGATACTTGATTGATTGTTAAAACCTTCAAACACTCTTTGGTTCCAGACTCTTTTGACATGAAAGTAAGCTCATCTTTGGACTTTTAACACAAGAACAAGTTTGTAACATCTCCTCAAGCTGTGCGAAACTGGGATCAGGTTTTCATATTTTCATCATTCTATCATCTTAAAGGACCTTATTTCTAGCATAAAATACGATAATTTCCTCCCCCAGATAACTTTGGTGTCATTACAAGTCGTTCTGATGAAATGAGCTCCATCCAGAGCCGAGTATATCTGTATAATGTGAGAACACGGGGCAGCGCAATGCAGCCTCGAAATAACATAAGAAACTCCTTCATTTCACCAAGATTTAGTTCTGATAGGCTAGTGCTGTTCCCCTCTGAGTCCAGGTTAGCTGTTATCAACATCCAGGGTCTGTAGGTTGACCTGCTGACCTCTGACCTGGATGATGTCATCAGACTTCATCCAGCTGCTCATTTTGTTCTGACAAGTCAGAAACTCGCAGAAACGGATGTCATCTCTTAGCGGTTGAGCAACTGAGCTGCTGACCTGGATGATCATCCAGGTCAGAGGTCAGTAGGTCAATCTACAGAGATGACATCATCCAGGTCAGAGGTCAGTAGGTCAATCTACAGAGATGACATCATCCAGGTCAGAGGTCAGCAGGTCAACCTACAGAGATGACATCATCCAGGTCAGAGGTCAGCAGGTCAACCTACAGAGATGACATCATCCAGGTCAGAGGTCAGAGGTCAACCTACAGAGATGACATCATCCAGGTCAGAGGTCAGCAGGTCAACCTACAGACCCTGGATGTTGATAACAGCTAACCTGGACTCAGAGGGGAACAGCACTAGCCTATCAGAACTAAATCTTGGTGAAATGAAGGAGTTTCTCTGCAGATAATGTGTTATTTAGAGGCTGCATTCTGCTCCTGTCGACTCCATTATACAGATATATGCGGCTCTGGATGGAGCTCATTTTGTCTTTTTTTTTTTTTTGAGAATTAAGGTTTTTTTTGGAGAATTCAAAAAAAAAATTGGAGAAAAAAAAGTTGATTTTCTACAAAAAAAAAATGGTAAAAAAAAAAAATTTAAAAATGTAAAAATTTTACTTTTTTTTTTTTACCATTTTTTTTGTAGAAAATCAACTTTTTTTTTTTTTACTTTTTATTGAGAATTTTTTTAACCACAAATGTTTAAAAATTTGGGGAGAAATTATAGCCTACCGCACTTTTTTTCAGTCTCTAGAATAATATTTCCATATATTTCCAAAGATTCGTGCCATTGGCCCTAATTTGAATGTACAAAAAAAGTAGCATTAGTATTAGTATTAGTATCAGTATTTCTGGTGTTTGCTTAAAAAATCTATCCAATGGGGGTCCATGGTCTCATTTGTGTCAATTTAGGGGTCCTTAATGTAAAAAAGGTTGAGAACCACTGATTTAGAGGCTGCATTGTGCTGCCCCGTGTTCTCACATTATACAGATATACGCGGCTCTGGATGGAGCTGATTCATTAGACCTGATTGGTTCGTTTCTCAGTTCAGTAGTTGAGCTCAGCAGCGAGCGTGCAGGCCGACAGTGGAACTGCCGTGTGGTCTGTGAATCACTGCATCACCTGTGAATCTGGTGGCGGAGGCTCTCGTTGTGAGGGGACGGTGCCTGTTCAGTGATGCGTTCACTGACAGTCGGGGCTGAGGGCTCCAGTTCACTCTGTGTGCGCGTGGTTCACTGGCGCTCGGGGCTCAGGGCTCGGTTCACTCACTGTGCGCGTCTTTCACTTCACGTTAATATTTGCTGCTTCTCCCGCGAATGTCTGTGTACTGGTGCGTGAATGGACCGTCCCTCTTGTTTTTTTGCACTGTCCCTCATTAAGTGCGGTGAACGTGTTAGAGTGAATGTGAACCTCAGGGCTGAATCATGACCTAGTGACGGATTGTTTGGCTGTGCACAAGTTCAGGAAGTTGGAGAATAATGCACTTTGCAGTCAGGGCTGCAGAAGCACCGAGAGATTCGCTGAACACATTTTATCAACGACTCATTTTAATTAACTGATTCTAGTGATTCAGTAACAGTCTAGAACTAGCTTCTCCCAGGCAGGCGATGACAGGAGATCTAAAGATTTATTTATCTGGTGAGGGAGGGTGAGACGACTGCATAATAAGTGATTATGATTGGCAATGTCATCATAATAAACCAATTAGAGGCAGAGGAGGGCAGGTGTTTGTTCAATGTCACAGTATCCAAAACATCTATTGTGTTGTGTTCCACTGTAGTATCATATCTATTATACTGGATTTGAAAGCTGTCTGCAGTGTAGTGTAGACTGTAGTTTACAGTGTTACTACAATGTTCTTGGGGACAACGGATGGAAATTAGCCTTTTATTTGGCTACACTTGGCTTGCTTACATTCTGAAGAAATGTTCATTAGCATGCACTGTCCCTCTAGCCTAGAAATCTAGACGCCCCCTAGCGGCAGCAAATAAACTAATAATAAATAAATAATAAATAATCTGTTTCCATTGGCGGGGAATGTCCATGCATTTTACATGCAGAGGCAGTTTGAGCATTTTATAGAAACATTTTAATGATATAGTCTGGCTTGTCAGGCTACTGTCCCTCCGAAATAAACTAATAATAAATAAATAATAAGTTCCATTGGTGGGAATGTCCAAGTCATTTGACATATTTGAGCATTTTATAGAAAGAAAAGCAATAGTTACTTTTCCTGGTAATCAGTTACTTTAATAATGTAGGGATGCGCATACTGTTGTAATTTACTTGTATCTGTATCGGTGAACTTTACCGATACCAGTGCAGCTGTTCTGCATGAAGACCACGATCAGAGGGTGGCTTTGCATCTTTGTTGTATTTTTTTTAATAAAGGGTTAGAAAACTTAAAGGGTTAAATAAAACTTGTCTTCCAATTCATTGCATTTTGCCTAATTGTTTGTTTTTTTGTTGTGGTAGAAGGATCGGCATCGGCAAGTACTCAGATTCAAGTATCGGTTTGAAAAAAAAGTGGTATCGTGCATCCCTATAATGTAGTAACTCAGTTCATTTGTTAGGTTTTTTTTTCTTGTGTTCAGTCAATGAAATCAAGAATGATGTTGTTTCTGTGACTCCGGTCTTCCTAAAGCACTGCTACACACAAAGACTTTATAAATCGAGACCCCACACATAGATAAATAAAACATCTTTCTGTCGCCTCCTGATCTCTACGGCCTCTTGTATCCAGAGTTTCAACTTGTTTGTTTCTGATGTGATGATTTTGCCTTTGTCCCAATCCATATGTTCTGCTTTGTCTAGCGGGTGACATCATTCTTGATTTAAAAAAATAACTAACGAGAGACAAAATGAACATAATCAATCTCAGTTTATTTGTGGGGAAAATAATGAGTAACTATAACCAATTACTTTTTTAAAGTACTGAACACAGAAAACTACAGCAGTAAAACACTGAATGTTGTTGCTGGACTCACACACACACACACAGACACACACACACAGCTACCCCCCCCCTGTCTGAGAGGTCGTGGACCTCATGGTACCACGCTCCGTTTCCTGCGGTGGAAACTTTCAACCTCAAACTGTGACCTGCTGAAACCGACCCAGGATCCTTTGCAGCATTTAATTGGATGAGGACGCGGCGTCCAGGTGATGGTTTTCAATCAATGTGATGAACCACAGAGAGGACGGAGCGGAGCGTCACATCTGCTGATTCACGTCTCAACATATTTGTCTTAACATCGCGATAAAAAAAGGTCAAGTGCAAAGTTTTTTTGAGCGTGCGCCAGCAGCAGCGGAGCTCCATCACGGGAACCTGAGCTGCTGCACTAATGAACCCTCATTAAAGACAATCAGATCACATAGCAGATACGGGGGGGGGTGAGAGAGGCAGACAGAGAGCCAGGTTATGTGACCTGCTAGTCAGGTCAGTGCACCGCTGTCTGGGCACAACAAAGAGCTGACAACACAACACTACACTACACTACACAACACAACACAACACTACACAACAAACTTGTTCCAACTGAAGACAAATCCTGGTCTAATAATTCATTTCAATGTTACATCTTTATTCTAATCATGTCTTGGATGAAAATTGAATAATTGTTATCACACTGATTGACCCAAAGTGAACAATGAATACTTACATACAATCACGATAAGCGATAGCACTGTTCACTACTGTGATGACATCATGATGTGACTTGTTGCTACCACTAATGCTACGGTCCGTGTCTACGTGTTTCTGACTTGTCAGAACCAAATAGCACTGTTCAATGGACTCACTGCTCTGGATGACATCATGATGTGACATGATGCTTCCACTAATGTATATCTGCAACAGCTGCAAAGTTGAGGTAATGCGAGGAGGATGGTAGCCTGTAACCTTGTTATTTGGAAGTAAAATACATTCTGAAAATAAAGAAGACGTTCAAAAATTCAGTTTGCATGATTTTCAGTCTGTACAAAAATTTATCATCTCAGAAACTTAAAAAAACAACAACAACACATATTGATATCGGTAAACATCGATTATCGGCCATAACAGAAAAATTCATATCGGATATCGGTATCGGCCAGAATTTTCATATCGGCACTAGCCTATCAGAACTAAATATTGGTGAAATGAAGGAGTTTCTCTGCAGATAATGTGTTATTTAGAGGCTGCATTCTGCTCCTGTAGACTCCATTATACAGATATACGCGGCTCTGGATGGAGCTGATTTCATCACAACCACTTGAAATTAGGGCTGTTCGATTTTGCCCAAAAATAAAATCTCGATTTTCTTCTCTCAAAAATCGATTTCCGATTACGATTACAATTTTTTTGTTAAATGGCAAACTATGTATTTTTATGCTGTTTGTGTCTTTTTAAATGGACCTGGAGTCTAATTTCTTTTTTAAAAATCCATCCATCCATCCAAAAACGTGACGTCAACTGACTGCCTTCCAATGATTGGCCAGAGCGTTGTCACTGGAAGAGTCGCGCACGCAGCGTACAACCATGCTTGTTTACAGTGTGTGGGGAGAGCATGATGGGAGGAAGGGGGCAGCAGTCAATACAGTAATTCAGCGCAGCCCAGATTCATGAACGGGGGTTTACTGTAATTACCCTAGTTAGAGTAAAAAATCGATTTTTCGATTTTTGTTTTTTAACATCTTCCTGGCCAAATAATTGCGATTACGATTTCAAATTGATTAATCGAACAGCCCTACTTGTAATGACACCAAAGTTATCTGGGGGAGGAAATGATCGTATTTTATGCTCGAAATAAGGTCCAGATTGTAAAAAACAGTAATTATCCTTTGCCGGTCGGATAAAAAAAATCAAAATGCGCATCCCTAATTTGGAGCATGCTTTTATTGAACAAATTGCAGATGAATAACCAATCCATTGAACAGAATGTTGATTTAACCCTCTCCTGGCTCCACCTTGCTACCAAACCAACAGCGATTAACCTGCAGAGGGTGAGGGGACCGGGGGGTCATCTGATTGGCTAAATGGTTTTTATGCATGGTGGTGAAAAGAAGATGAACTCATCAGCCCTATAGTCAATATATATACTTCTCTTCTGGTTAATGATGATGCTCTAGCTCCAGGTCACCGTTCCCTGCTCACCATGTTCATCTCTACGGAGCTACATCCCTGTTCACCTGTTTGACTCAACCTGCACCCTGACAACAGCGCAGGCCACTTCATCTTCATTATGAACACATGAAAACACAGGAGTCTCTTCATGTGGGTCCTGGGCTGTGACTCGTCCAACATGGCTCCACATGAAGGAACTGTGTGAACAAAGAACACACCAGACTGGAAGGAGAGGAAGCAGAGGGAGCAGCCGGCGCCGGGACGTGAGCCGACTGCAGCAGAGGTGGTGGCCGTCACCGACTTAGATCTCATCATCCAGTATTATTGTGATGTTAGAGATGAAAACGCTCATAAATCTGACCTTGCTTCACTTAACTCAGCCTACAGCAGACTCTGGAGGTTTGTCCTTGGACGCCCTCCTCTTACAATAACTGGCCATCACTGAACGTAACCAGACACATGCACTGGTTGCAACTTATGCATTTACTTTAATTACCATCCTGTCTGCAGCAGATCAAGTTATCATAGCAGACGTTCTTCTCAGCTCTATTTTTCTGTTCCTAATGTCAATAAATCATTTGGTAGAAGATCTTTTATTGTATGTTTAAAGGAACAGTTCACCCAAAATTCAAATTTCATTTCATTTCATTTCACTGCTCTTCCTGTGTCACACCGGAGAAGCAGTGAACTGAGACACTGGGAGCTTCCGCTACAAACAAGCTTAAAGGGATACTTCAAAATTTTGGCAAACTGGCCCATTGCCATAATCCCTATAGTCATAGTAGGTTCGTTACCTTTAATTGTCGGTGCAAGCTATTTTTAGAACGGCGGAGCAGAGCCGAAATTGCTCAGAGCGAAAAAAATTAAATAAGTCTTATTATCTCAAAGCGTTGTTTGTGCAGGTCACAACTTGTCCACCAGAGTGTTCTGGAGTTGTTGGATTGTGTTTTTGATGAGTTTGATGAGGGTCAAGAAATCCCATGAGAAGCAGCTCTGAGCAGCTCACGGCTCTGCTCCGCCGTTCTAAAAATAGCTTGCACCGACAATTAAAGGTAATAAACCTACTGCTATGACTATAGGGGTTATGGTGATGGGCCAATTTACCAAAATGTTGAACTATCCCTTTAAAATATAGACTAAAGCCCTATTCGCACGGGATTAGTATTCCCTGGGGACGTCTGGTCATTTGTAAATTACACGCACGTCGCGCACGCCGTAACATCCGCTGCTATCACCTCCATGTGAGAAGCAAATGTAAATAAAATGTCAAAGCAACAGTGCAGTTGTTGTCGCAGTAACGAGCCGTCATGGTATTTGTATAAAGCCTGTTGAAAGCCTTTTTATGGATCTGAGCTGTTTCTTTAAATGGGTCTCCAGCACCAGGATAAGACTGTACCTGTCAAAATTGCCACTCATCATTTCCACCGCAGCCTCCATGTTTCAACCAGTACAATACGGTTTTAACCGGGGAAGAACAAGAAAAGGCACGCAATAAAAACAACAAAAACAAAAAATGCTATGGGCTGGCGTTGCTAACGGGAGTGCAGAGAGTCTTCTACTGCAATTAAAAGAACTGAGGGGCTATTTGTTTTAATAAATGCTACTATCCCTTTAAAAAAGTCAGTGTCAGCGAGAGAAGTCAACTTGTCGACTGCCAGATGTTACTGCAGCATCACCTTCGACACAACACAGACTGTACCTGTGATGGTGAAAAGGAGCTTGAACAACGTTATAACGAATTCAGAGCAGATGAAACCTTTAAATTCTCACTTGAAATATGTAAAAGTAAAACCTGATGACACAGACAGCGAATGAAGTTTCTCCTCTGGCGCCGCTGCTGCTGCTGCTGCTGGTCGACATTAAACACTGAGAGAAATCAAATAAATTCCGGTGCAAATAGATGTTAAAGATAGTTCATTTCTCATTTGAAAACCTTGTGTAGAAGAACTGTAGATTATTTATGGTCATGCTTTAGCCTTAAATAAGTAAATCTGTAGCCTTGAATAACCCAGAGCGTGAGCGTGCGACCAGCTCTGAAGAAAAACTGAGTTAAAGACGCCGGTAAATATTCTATACAGTTCATACACTGAGACCCGGGTCATGAACTCGACTGTCAGGCTCAGCATCATGTTCAAATCTGACAGATGATGAATAAGAAATGATCTCAGCTGACTTACACTCAGATAAACCCTGTTCCTCTACAGTTTTACATCCGCCCCTGTTTTATTTATTCATCCTCAGTGTGATTAATGACCCCAGCAAAACTATCAACAGTGATTTAACACAGAAACTTTATATAATTCAACGGATTAAAGGAATAGTTCACCCAAAATTGAAATCTCTTCTCTTTCTTCTTATTCTCTGCGTTACAGGAGGTCTCGGTGTAGCAGTACAAGTCCATATAACGGTTGCAAATGGATACCAATTGTCTTCGTAACAAAAAGACACCAAAAAACATCTAAATACCTCCATGCTGCTTGTATGTAGCTAATGTCCGTCTTGTATTGAAGTCCTGAAATGCGAATATTTTGGTGGTTCTTGGAAATTTCAATTTTGGGTGAACTATCCCTTTAACTTCACTAAATGGTTTACAGCCATGCCAGATGAGGCTGTAATGATGAACCTACAGAAGTAGCCTATTCAGATTGATGCAATGATTGACAGCTGACCGGAAACAGGTGCTTGAGCTGCACCTGGTCACGTGATTCATATGAATTAAAAAGCAAGTTAAT
Source organism: Decapterus maruadsi (assembly GCA_030347415.2). Lineage (NCBI taxonomy): Eukaryota > Metazoa > Chordata > Actinopteri > Carangiformes > Carangidae > Decapterus > Decapterus maruadsi. The sequence goes on from CM064899.1 coordinate 1,385,238, forward strand.
AAGATTTTTAATTATTTTGTAGGCTAATATTAATCTATCATTTGCCTAATAGTTATTTAAAGACAGAGAAAATAAAAAACAGAGACGTTCTATTGGTAGTAGTCTATTCCCAGGTCAAATGGTTGGTTCCAGGTGTTAGTCGGACCCAGCTCCGAGCAGCAGCCATGGCAACATGACATCCCAGTGAACACGGGTGACACGGACCTGACACCTGTCCGGCTCGGTGTTATCACCGCAGAGGAACACCTTCCTCTAACAGCTTAGCTACTAACACACACACACACAACCACACACACAGGCACCGACCGAAGCGTCTCACGTGCACCGACCCGACATTTAGACGGATCCATGTCACGAGCTCACACCACGAGCTCAGACTGACTCGAAACTTAATTTGACACAAACCATGAGGATTTCACCCAACAGACAAACATGGCGGCTCCTTACCTTTGAAGTCTGACGTCATCCCGCCTCCTCTTCCTCCTCCATTATGGATTCTTCTTCAGTCCACGAGGCTGCGCAGCTCAAAGTGTTTTATAGCTAGGCTAACACTATTCCAGTTTGATGTGTATTAAAGCGTCCTGTGCAGACGGAGCTTTGCTGTCAGTCATCGGCTCCAGCACCTGGAGCCACTACGGCTCTGGTCCTGTGGTCCTGGACCTTCTGAACCTTCTGGGCCGAAGCAGGAACCTGTTGTTGTCTCGGCTGCAGATGTTCAGCTGAGGGAAGGCGACGCTGCGTAGCTATAACCAGGGGTGGAAAGTAACTAGTTACTTTTACTCAAGTTACTGTAACTAAGTAGCTTTTTGTGTATTTTGTACTTTTTTGAGTAGGTTTTAAAGTCAGTACTTTTACTTTTACTTGAGTACATTTTGTTGGAAAAAATTTACTTAGTTACATTTTAAATAGCTTTAGTTACAAAGTAAAAAATATATAGGGTATGAGCTTGCACTGCGTCTGTGTGGGTTGTCAAAAGTACTACGCTGCTGTGCTGCCACTTCTCTCTTTGTCCCTGGGCATGGCGGGGCTTCAATACAAGAGGGACATTACAGACGAGCAGTATGGAGGTATTTGGATGTGTTTTGGTGTGTCTTTTTGGACAAAGAAAGGGAGCACCATTGACAACCATTATATGGACAAATAGCTACTGCTGCGTGGACCCCCCGTAACTCAGAGACTCTGAAATAGAGTTGAGTTGAGAGATTTTGGGTGAACTATCCCTTTAATATCGATATTGAGTTGAAAATTTTAGTATCATGATCATGATGGTGACAACCTTAGTGCCAGTAACTGTCAATCTGATTGGCTCTGGACAGATGCAGTGTCTGAAGGTCAGAATCAAGTTGGTTCCACAGGAGCTAAAAGATGATGGAGACCAAGTGTATCGATGGAGACGGGACAAGTTTGGAACACAGAGACATGCATGGAGAACGTTAGGCCGATCTCTGGCCATTATACCCTCCCACCCCCCCTCAAAAAAAAAAAGTAACAAAGTAACTTTTACTTTGAGTAAATTTTAAGTGAGCTACTTTTTACTTTTACCTGAGTAGATTTTTACACCAGTACTTTTACTTTTACTTGAGTACATTTTCATCAAGGTAACTGTACTTTTACTTGAGTAGATTTTTTTGGTACTCTTTCCACCCCTGGCTATAACAGACTAGTATATTAGGCCTGTATGTTTTACTTTTATAGCCTACAGTCACCACTGACAGAAGTTGTCCGCTCGGAGCAGGACAGATAATCAGATGGATAATCGGTAAAGTTAATACTAGTGACCATGATTAGCCTAAATTAATGTTGATGTTTCGCCACATGGCAGTGTTGTTGCCCAAACGCAACACGTTGCTTCAGAGCATGAACATTAACAAACCAAGTCGACAACCAGCTTCGTGTACAGTGTAAACTCTGACCGGGGCTTCAGGTTTTGTTCAGCTGCATCATGAACACAAAGCCTCGCTATGTTGAGCCTCCTTCGCCTCCTCCTCCGGTGCTGCTGACCGGAAGTGCCGCACAAAGACCCGGAAGTTCGTGTTCACCTTACTTCCGCGTTCGAAAATAAGGTCACAAACATAAAACAGGAGCTCAGTTCATTCATGTGGGAAACACAGTAGTAGCCTATTAACTACTGTTGGGACAGTATTTTATCTTTGCTTTTAATACAGGAAGGTCCAGTGTTTATTTTTATTTTAGATTTAGATGTATTTGTCTGCACAACTAAAAATTACACAAGTTGCCTAAAAGTAACAATTATGGCAATTTAAAGTGCGGGAAGAAGCGAAAACTCAAGGATCTATCAGGTGCCTCCACCTACCAATAAAATATTACATCATACTAAAGAAAACAAAATATACAAATGAGAAATCAAAAAAATATTTAGATAATAGAAATAAAAGAAACATTTACGAGAAAATTACACAAAAAGAATAGGCTAATGATCAAAATATATCAGTAACAATAAGGAGTACAATTTAAAAATTAAGAAACGAACAAACAAATGATTCTTCTCCTTCATATCCAGTTCAGTCTTTTTTTTTTTTTAAAACAAGCAGATTGAATTTATTATTTAAGTAATTTATAAGTAACACTGTCACCACCACAAAACTGTATTGTTTGACTAATTCAGGAGAAGCTGAAGGTCCATCTGCGTCTCTCATCTCATTATCTTCTCCTGATTCTGTCGCTTTGTTCTTTTATTTCACTCGACCTGTTTCTGTGTGTTTTAGTTTGTTGTTCATTCAGTTTCAGGCTCTTCGTAGCAGCACTAATGACGTTCACATCAGGAATTTCAATCTGGACCAAAGTGGTGGAGCGACGCAGCAACAACAACAACGACAACGACAGCAGTAACATTGTGGCTGGAAACACACTGAGTGACTGACTAAACAGAGAGAAACAGGTTGAAGGAATGAAAAAAAAGACGAGTCGAGTTTCTTCAAAAGTCAAATTACACAAAGAACGATGGAGAGAAAGAGAAGTGGAGGTGTAACCAGACCTCCGGCTGTTCCTCCCCAATTACAGCCTCCTACACCGCGCACTGCACGGCTATAGAGACATGGTTCTACATATGTGGCTGTTACACTGTTGACTTGTTATTGTTGTGTTTGTGTGTGTGTGTGTGTGTGTGTGTGTGCGTCTTGCCGCAGTGCCACATCTCTCTCCTCCCACTCTGAAGCTAAAAGCAAACGCAGCGGCTCTCATTACACACACTGAGAGTCCAATCAATACGCCGAGGCCTCTGGGGGCCACACTGCTCTCAGAGCGCGCGCACGTGTGTGTGTGTGCGTTTGTGTGTGTGTGTGTGTGTGTGTTGTGAACAGTCAGCTATAACTTAAGGCAGTGAGTGTAAAGTTTGGCCTCAGTGAAACAAACAAACAAAACACCAAAACAAAAGAGGAGAAGCCTGTGGTGCATTCATGGTCCTCTCATGTGATGTATTACATTTCCTGCCCCTCGTGATGCCTTCACTGTCCCCTGAAACCGTAGTAGAACCGACCGTCGAGCTGACTCATCCGTCATGAGGAGTTCATGGTCCTTTATCAACGATGCCTTCCATGTCTCCTCCTCCTCCGGTGATGCCTTCACTGACCTGCTGTAAATGTGTTCACGCCCTTTTCTAGCCACTCTTTTATGATGCGTTCACTGTCAGCGCTGGTGTTTTCTTTCAGGAGGTAGTGTTGTCAGACACGTTGTTGGTTTCTGTTGCTGAGGACAAAGTGATGTTTTCTGTCATCACACACACACACACACACACACACACACACACACAGACACACACACGGGCTCTATATTTAGCGACTGCTGCAGGAGAAAACTCGTGAATTTTTTAAACTCTGTAACCCGACTTCCACCTCCACTCTCTCCACTCCCGTGTCTCTGACAGACATGTTGGGATCGCCGTGGTAACCCTCTGGTTTCCCGGGGCGATTAGAGAGCCCTGTTACATCATCCCAGCCTCACACAGAAGACGACGTGCGCTTCAGTAGGACTCGTGAGGATATTTTACTGACACACCCAGAACCTCGAACGCACCAGCACTAGAACTGAACTCCTGTTGTTCTCTGTTTGAATCAGACTGCTTTATTTATTTATTTATTTATTTATTTATTAAAGATGGAGGCGACATCATATCTGTTGTTCATTCATTCTTTCACTGATGTGCAGTATCTTGACTTGAGTGAACCAGCATCACTGAATGCATCCTTCCTCCTCTCTCTCCTCTTCCTCTTTAGTCATTTTAAGACAAAAAGGAGTCAACGATGAACAAACTGCAACCGAAGCAAACTCAACTGGTTTTGTCCTGATCGAGGGAAAAAAGCCCTGAAGAAGAAAACAAAAAAGTTTAGAAAAAGACCAAAATATAGTCCATTCATACGCCGTCATTATTGTTCTCACCTGAATAGGGTAAAGATTTTTAACCTTTAGATATCTCCATGAAAATCACTGAGTTGATTACTGACATTAAGATAAACAAAAAATGTATTACAAGTGTTTTGAAATTCTTTGTTAACATGAGGGAATTTGCATAAATTTGCATAAATTCCACTGTTTTGACAGCATGTATAGCTACATAAAGGTGCTGTGGTGGAACCAGCATGAAAACTGGAATGAGTCGACTCCATCGGTCGACCGACAAGAAACCACTTTAAATTTCAAGATGGCTGCAATTTTAGAAAAAATAGAAAACCCCGCTATTACAATGAATGGAAGTCTATTGTCGGAAAGGCGGGGCTTCGGAAAGGCGGGGTGTAACCGCACTGGTTTACATGGTAGCCTAGCAACCTAGCTCATTAAAGCTGATGAAAGTGAAAGTAAACACAAGTCCCTTTATGAACCTCTGGAGTCGACTCAGTCCAGTTTTCATGCTGGTTCCATCACAGCACCTTTATGTACTGTATACATGTGCCGTCAAAATTTATGCAAATTGATGCCAATTTGCTCATGTTAACAAAGAATTTCAAAAAACGTATAATACATTTTTTGTTTGTCTTAATGTCAGTAATCAACTCAGTAATTTTCATGGAGATATCTAAAGGTTAAAATGTGACCATATATTCACATGAGACAATAACAGGCGTATGAATGGACTAGATTTGGGTCTTTTTCTTCTCCAGGGCTTTTTCCCCTCATAAGGACACGTTGAGGAAACACAATCAGTTGAGTTAGCTTCTGTTTTCTTTTCTCATAAACGAGTGGACCACCACCTCCACCGCTCCTCCAGCATCGTTGTCTCCTCATCACCCCTCACCTCTCTGTCTTGTCTTTCCTCCCTTTCATCTTTCCTTCTCCTCTTTCTCATATCATTTCACTCCACCTGCTCCTCTCCTCTGCTCTTTAACCCCCCGCCATCCTTCTCTTTCCCTCCCCTCTGTCCTTTCACCTCCTTCCTCTTCTCATCTCACCCTTTTCTCTCATCTCCTCTTTCTGTTCCCTCGTTTTGACCCCTTATTTCATTTCTCCCCTCCACCTCTCTTTCTTCTTTCCTTTCTCTCCTCCTCCTCCTCCTCCTCTCACATTTTATTTGATCCTTTGCTCTGTCTTTAGTAGACATATGACTTCAGGTGTCGTCTGTTTTTTTAAATATAAATACAGTTTTTCTCGATTGCTGAGACACATTTCTTGAAAGCTGCTCCTTTTCTCTAAACTGTGAACACAAACCCTGATGTTCAAGCTACATTCACAAAACATCAGACTCTTCTTGCAAAACTGAACTATGTTGTCAAATCAGAATGAAAACCACTGCTGAGCTAAAGTCACTAAACACTACAGACAAACAGAAAACACAACACAGCTGTAGAAATACATGTTTATGTTCACTGTAGCTAAACGCATGTTGCAAAACAAAAAACCTGTGCATTTAGCACTTGTTCTGTCCAAAAACAAACAGAAATCTTGTGTGTTTATGTAGCACTTGTATGCAGTAGGTCTACGTAAAAATAAAGTACAGAAATATACAAATGAGAAGTGAAGAACTAAAACACTAAACCCTCTGGTCTGAACCAACGCTCAGATGTCTGAATACACTGATTGAACCAGTCGCTCTTTAGACACAACTCACCAACACATGTTCATTGTGATGCAGCTGTTTCATTGTGATGCACCTGCTGCAGAACGCTGAGCACAGGTGGCAAAAGTCAAACACAACTAAAGCACTGGTTGAACACAACAACTCTAAATTGATCACACTTGTGTCCAATGTGAGGGAACATGATGAGCCAGTACAGGAGGAAGTCCTGTAGCCTGATCCAGTACAGAGAAATACTGTAATGCTGTGGCTGAGTTACTGTGTGCACTTTTGTATATTTTTGTACTTCATTTTTACGTAGCTTTACTGCATACAAACGCTAAATGCTCAAGATTTCTGTTTGTTTCTGGACTGAACAAGTGCTGGGTTGGAAAATGCACAGGATTTTTGTTTTGCAACATGCATTTATGGTGAAAGAAGAGAGGATACTGGTACTGGTTCTGGTACCGGTTCTGGTACTGGTACCGGTTCTGGTACTGGTTCTGGTACTGGTTCTGGTACTGGTTCTGGTACCGGTCCGGTTCTGGAACTGGTACTGGTTCTGGTACTGGTTCTGGTACTGGTTCTGGTACCGGTTCTGGTACTGGTACCGGTTATGGTACTGGTACCAGTTCTGGTACCGGTTCTGGTACTGGTTCTGGTACCGGTTCTGGTACTGGTTCTGGTACTGGTTCTGGTACCGGTTCTGGTACCGGTTCTGGTACTGGTTCTGGTACTGGTTCTGATACTGGTTCTGGTACCGGTCCGGTACTGGTTCTGGTTCTGGTTCTGGTACTGGTACTGGTTCTGGTACCGGTCCGGTACTGGTTATGGTACTGGTTCTGGTACCGGTTCTGGTTCTGGTTCTGGTACTGGTACCGGTACTGGTTCTGGTTCTGGTTCTGGTTCTGGTTCTGGTACTGGTACCGGTACTGGTTCTGGTTCTGGTTCTGGTTCTGGTTCTGGTACTGGTACTGGTTCTGGTTCTGGTACCGGTCCGGTTCCGGTTCTGAACTGGTTCTGGTACCGGTTCTGCTTCAACTGGTGGAGGGATGGAGCAGAGAGGAAGGATAGAGGGATGGAGCAGAGAGGAAGGATGGAGCAGAGAGGAAGGATAGAGGGATGGAGCAGAGAGGAAGGATGGAGCAGAGAGGAAGGATGGAGGGATGGAGCAGAGAGGAAGGATAGAGGGATGGAGCAGAGAGGAAGGATAGAGGGATGGAGCAGAGAGGAGGGATAGAGGGATGGAGGGATGGAGCAGAGAGGAGGGATGGAGGGATGGAGCAGAGAGGAAGGATAGAGGGATGGAGCAGAGAGGAAGGATAGAGGGATGGAGCAGAGAGGAGGGATAGAGGGATGGAGCAGAGAGGAAGGATGGAGGGATGGAGCAGAGAGGAAGGATGGAGCAGAGAGGAAGGATAGAGGGATGGAGCAGAGAGGAAGGATAGAGGGATGGAGCAGAGAGGAAGGATAGAGGGATGGAGCAGAGAGGAAGGATAGAGGGATGGAGCAGAGAGGAGGGATAGAGGGATGGAGCAGAGAGGAAGGATGGAGCAGAGAGGAAGGATAGAGGGATGGAGCAGAGAGGAAGGATAGAGGGATGGAGCAGAGAGGAAGGATAGAGGGATGGAGCAGAGAGGAAGGATGGAGGGATGGAGCAGAGAGGAGGGATAGAGGGATGGAGCAGAGAGGAGGGATGGAGGGATGGAGCAGAGAGGAAGGATAGAGCAGAGAGGAAGGATAGAGGGATGGAGCAGAGAGGACGGATGGAGGGATGGAGCAGAGAGGAAGGATGGAGGGATGGAGCAGAGAGGAGGGATGGAGCAGAGAGGAAGGATAGAGGGATGGAGCAGAGAGGAAGGATGGAGCAGAGAGGAAGGATGGAGGGATGGAGCAGAGAGGAGGGATAGAGCAGAGAGGAGAGATAGAGGGATGGAGCAGAGAGGAAGGATGGAGCAGAGAGGAAGGATGGAGGGATGGAGCAGAGAGGAAGGATGGAGGGATGGAGGGATGGAGCAGAGAGGAGGGATGGAGGGATGGAGGGATGGAGCAGAGAGGAGGGATGGAGGGATGGAGGGATGGAGCAGAGAGGAAGGATAGAGGGATGGAGGGATGGAGCAGAGAGGAAGGATAGAGGGATGGAGGGATGGAGCAGAGAGGAGCAGGGAGAGAGTCCTCACACCATGTTCTAAACAATTTTCAAAAATTAATATCCTAGATTGTGGGAAATCCCCCACCCCCCAGTCTCAGTAAAAAACAGTATGAAACTCCAACTTCACCAAACACCAAAACACGAAAGGTGCTAAAAGTTGGAACAAAAAGAAGGTGAACATGTGTCTGACAGAAACATGGGAACAATAAAGTTACAGACACAGACAGACAGACAGAGACCCCCAGACCCCCCCCCCCCCCCCCCCCCCATCTGAGCCCTCCTTCTAATTAAAATCACATTTGTAAAAACTCATCACTTCTTTTCCTTCAATTAACCCTCGGCCCAGCCAATCAGATGCTATCTGGTTAAGGCGGACCCCGTCAGCGGCGCGCGGTCACCTCTCTAATCTGTCTTCCTCTGTGGGACAGGAAGTACCGGACAGCTAATTAGTGCTGAGCACGGCGGCGTCCCCCCGCTGAGAGCCCCAGACTCGACCTCATCACCAAAACTTTTCTGACAAGAGTTTGAACAAAACCTTCTGGGATGGAAAACTGGGCAAAGTCTGTCAAGTTTTTTGAGACAAAATAGAAGAACCAGGAAGTAGACGGAGCCTTTAAAGGGATAGTTCAACATTTTAGCAAATTGTCCCATCACCATAACCCCTATAGTCATAGCAGTAGGTTCGTTACCTTTAATTGTCGGTGCAAGCTATTTTTAGAACGGCGGAGCAGAGCCGTGAGCTGCTCAGAGCTACGCTACGGAGGCTCATTATGGGATTTCTTGGTTTCCCTCATCAAACTCATCAAATACACAATCCAACAACTCCACAACGCTCTGGTGGACAAGTTGTGACCTGCACATTCACCACGCTATGAGATAATAACACAACGTTACCACACAGAGTTGTTTTAGAGGGAAATACAGAGACTGTTGATGAACAACTGTCCCTGAAGGCAACGTGCATCAGAGGTTTTGCATGTATTTCCCTCTAAAACAACTCTGTGTGGTAACGTTGTGTTATTATCTCATAGCGTGGTGAATGTGCAGGTCACAACTTGTCCACCAGAGCGTTGTGGAGTTGTTGGATTGTGTATTTGATGAGTTTGATGAGGGAAACCAAGAAATCCCATGAGCCTCCGTAGCGTAGCTCTGAGCAGCTCACGGCTCTGCTCCGCCGTTCTAAAAACAGCTTGCACCGACAATTAAAAGCAACAAACCTACTGCTGTGACTATAGAGGTTATGACAATGGGCCAATTTGCCAAAATGTTTAACTATCCCTTTAAATTGTTTTCACTTGCAGAACAAATGAACCAGGAGGTAGACATGGCCTTTATATATTTTTAGTGTAGAAAAACAGGAAGTAGACGGAACCAATGAATGTTTTCACCTGCATTGACTGAAACCGAACTAATGAACCAGGAAGTAGACAGAGCCTCATGTTAACAACATGTTTTCACCTGCACAGCCACAAATCAGAAGTGGTCTCCTGTCCTCTTCATTGTCCTCCCTACAGACGGTTCAAACAGTAACCCAGTGTGTCACCTACACACACACACGCACACACACACACACACACACACACACACACACACACACACACACACACACACACACACACACACACACACACACACACACACACACACACACACACACACACACACACACACACAGTATAAAAGATTCAACAGCATTCACCTCTGTTAATTTTTCATAACACAACTGTTTCTCTTCTTTTTTACTATGTCTCTCTCTTCATCTTCCCTCTGAGCTCCACAGAAAAAACAATCCTGATCTTTCTCACCAACATTGTGTTTGTGTTTCACAGGGAGTTCATTTGATGGATGGGCCATGGATATAGAAACATTATGGGATGGACCATCTCAAGAATAGTAAATAGTAAATCAAAATCGATGGGTATTATTTGGTGGTTTCTCTAAAATCACGATACAGAAATAAAATAATTGGCTATTGATTATTTTACTGTGAATGTTAAAGGGATATTTCAACATTTTGAATTGCCATAATCCCTATGGTTTTAGGAGTAGGTTTGTTACCTTTAATTGTCGATGCAAGCTATTTTTAGAATGGCGGAGCAGAGCCGTGAGCTGCTCAGAGCTACGCTACGGAGGCTCATGGGATTTCTTGGTTTCCCTCATCAAACTCATCAAATACACAATCCAACAACTCCACAACGCTCTGGTGGACAAGTTGTGACCTGCACATTCGCTATGAGATAATAATGGAACGTTACAAGACGGCGTTGTGTTCAACATCTTCAACATTCCTCCCATCGGGGCATTTGCCTCAAAAACAACTGTTTAAACCTTTATTTAATGCAACTTTGATCAGTTAATGTAGTCTGAGTTATTCTTTAAGGCTCTGAGGTGTCTGTCTCAGAGTGATTCCTGCAGCGCGGAGGGCGGAGCCGCCGCCAGACCTGAACTCCTCTCCACTCCCGAGACCGTCTGAGCGATAAAGCTTCTTCTTTCTCTCTCAGTAAACTGATCTTGGATAACGCTGATCCTGGTTGTGCTGCAAAGCGGTTTAGAGCTCCATCACTGCCCCTTAGAAACCTTTTGTCCTGCTGGAAACTTGAGGCTAAACTTTATTTATACCGGGCGAGCGCTGGCTGCAGGTTGAGTTACCTGAACGAGCCGCTGATGAGATCAGAATCAGATCCACCCGAGAGTCACCTGAACTCAGAAATACAGCACAAAGCAATCTGAGCTCCTGGAGCCGAGTTTCAGTTTGGAATCAGTTCAACGTCTTCAACATTTCTTTGTTTTAAGACACAACTTCCTCTCTTTAAAGGTTTTGAATACTCAATACTTCCAGTTAATTCCAGGTTTACCTCAAAATATTGAAGATTTTCACAGAGGCCTTGGAATTAGAAGACTGCTGTCGCCTCTGGTCCAAGGTTCAGACAACTGTCCTGCAGAACAACCTGCTTCTGCAAAAGCTTCGTCCCCTCTGTCATTGACCTGCTGACCTCTGACCTGGATGATGTCATCTTCGACCGCTGCCCGGCTCATTCTGATAATAATCATTCTGCTTCAGCATTCAGGTCCATTTTTATCTCAACTATCCAGAGCTTTAGTGAGTCCAGGTTGAGGAGAGGAAGCTGTGGAAGCTGAACTTCATCCAGGTCAGAGGTCAGCAGGTCAACCTACAGAGATGACATCATCCAGGTCAGAGGTCAGCAGGTCAACCTACAGAGATGACATCATCCAGGTCAGAGGTCAGCAGGTCAACCTACAGAGATGACATCATCCAGGTCAGAGGTCAGCAGGTCAACCTACAGAGATGACATCATCCAGGTCAGAGGTCAGCAGGTCAACCTATCCAGAGATGACATCATCCAGGTCAGAGGTCAGCAGGTCAACCTTCAGAGATGACATCATCCAGGTCAGAGGTCAGCAGGTCAACCTACAGAGATGACATCATCCAGGTCAGAGGTCAGCAGGTCAACCTACAGAGATGACATCATCCAGGTCAGAGGTCAGCAGGTCAACCTACAGAGATGACATCATCCAGGTCAGAGGTCAGTAGGTCAACCTACAGACCCTGGATGTTGATAACAGCTAACCTGGACTCAGAGGGGAACAGCACTAGCCTATCAGAACTAAGTCTTGGTGAAATTAAGGAGTTTCTCTGCAGATAATGTGTTATTTAGAGGCTGCATTCTGCTGCTCCGTGTTCTCACATTATACGGATATACGCGCCGCTCCACTAGGGCTAATTTTGTCGCAACAACTTGTAATGACACCAAAGTTATCTGGGGGAGTGAATGATTGTATTTTATGCTAGAAATAAGATCCAGATTGTAAAAAACGGTAATAATCCTTTAAGCTTCAAAAAACTTTGGGAAAAAAACCAACATGGACACGTCGACGTCTTCAGACAATATTTTATATTTTCTTGTAGTTAGAATAATTAATTAGCGTCATGATCATCATCAGTCTCATAAATAGATCAGTTGATTCTTCGTACAGTTAGAAGTCATATCACAGCGTGTATATACAGATACAAACAGAAACAAAGCAACAGGCCGAGTCGGCACCCAGCACATAGACCGATCCCACTCAGAGCAGCGTAGACTCAGAAACAGAGAGAGCGTCAGTGCAGCTTTCTTCTCAACGTTGACCGATACCTAATATTAAATTCCGTCTACTGGTATTTGCTCAGACTTATATTAACTTTCATCACTCATTCATGTTAAATGTGTAATAGTATATTTTAAGTTTGGTTGCAATGATCTACGTCAGATACCTGTGTCTGAAGAGGTGAAGCTGCTCTGACCACCACTAGTGTTCCTCTCACTGGTTCAGATTTTACACTTTGACTGAAGGGACGTTTCCTGCAGTGTTTACAACAACAGAACAACAAAAAATAAAGCTGAGATGTACAGGCATTATGTTACAGCAAAACACAGCATCCAGGATATAGTCACGGCCCGGTCAGCAGGAGCCCTCCTAGTGCGGAGTCCAAATCCAGGACGTAGTCAGGGGCCAACGTTGCAAACATAAAAATAAATCCAGAGTCCAAGAGAAGAGAGACGAGCGGAACAAACAGGAAGTGTTCCTCGTTCACTTTCAAAGTTAAAGTTCAATTTTCTTTTTTTCCTTTTTTTTTTTACAAAATCACAGAAGCAAATTTTAAGACAAAGACAAAATAATAAGATATGTTCTTTCAAGCAGGAAGTAGGCCCAGCCCGACAGAAAATAAAAGAGCTCAGTCACAGTAAAGCAACAACAGACAGTAATTCCACTTTTTTCCCCGTGCACCATTTGGTGTCCCAGAAAGACGGAAAGAGAAAAACAAATGACAGCGCAGAAGAAATTACAGTCATGTAATGCAGAACATAGACACGGCCCTGGAGATAAAAAGCTTAACAATGAAAAAAGAAAACAAACAAAAGAAAAGACAAAGTATCCAGTTTTTGTTGAACTATTTTGCATCCCAGGTTGGATCATCAGACCGTTCTTTAAAAGCAGAAGAAACTTTGAAACCAAATTGTATAATTTATTATAATAAACTGGTAAATTCACGAACTAGGTTTTATATAAAATCCCAGAGCGTCTGAGGGGGAATAAATTAAAGGAGGGATGCAAAATATTTTAACGTTATGCTGCAGCTGTGATGCTCAAGACACAGAAAGGTTTGACATGTAAGACAGATGTGACGGAGTCGGGTTCAGTCCAGGAAATAGCCGGAGCCTGACACATAACGGAGAAGATGAGCTGTGTGACTGACGGCGTCTAAAGTGTCGCACGTGAGGGATGAACTCACTCACGTGTGTCTGTCACAAAGATCCTATATGTGGAGACAGAACGCAGGTTTCACCACCATCACCTGATCTGAACATATGACTGTTGGTAATGTGACAAGACTGGACTGGACTAGACTGGACTGGACTGGACTGGACTGGACTGGACTGGACTGGACTAGACTGGACTGGACTGGACTGGACTGGACTGGACTAGCTGCTGCTGCTGAAGGCTCTGGGAAAAATAGCAAAATGTATGTTGTTTTGTTTTATTTACTTCAAGCTCAACTCAACTACACTTACAATCACACAATCCAGGACATAGACAGATCCCAGACATGTCATTTCAGTCATGGAATAATTATGATTTTGTTACAGGAAGCCCAGGAAATAGCCCAATCATCATAAGAGAGTTACTGCACATAGAAACCAATTAAGGAACTAATGAGTCAGTTTAGATGCCAGGCTTGTGTGTTCCAGGACATAGCCAGACCCCAACAGACTTCAGAACCAGCGTTATAAGCAGAGATTTGCAGTCAGTTACAATAGAAACCATAAAAGTCTGTTACGTTGTGTGTTTTCCAGGTTGTAGTCAGGACCGGACAGTACATTCAAAAGCAACATAAATGAGCCGACCCCCCCCCCCCGGCGTTTGACGTTTCCGCCCCCCCAGTGTTCAGGACAGACTGTTTCCTCTGGTCGTTGAGAAACAGTTGATGGACATATTCCAGCAGTTAGTCATAGCTCAGCAGGCAGACTGAGGTGGTGAAACCGTAACAGCTCCAGACAGTAGTCAGAGCCCACCGCAAGTCTTACATCATGAATGGGAGAGGAGGAAATGCTGGTTCCAGGTGTTAGTCTGAGCCCAGCCCACACCGGCCAGCTGAGGAACTACTATAGTGGTGAGCGGGAGGGGGCGGGGGGGAGACGGATGGACGGATCCAGGTGATAGTCTCATCCCGACCCGGCTGCACCACCACCAGGACTGCTCTCTTTACTGATACGGACTAATTCCTGGGACAAAAGCTCCAGGTCCTGCAGAGAAGGAGAGAAACAGAGAAGTGACGAATCAGCAAAACAAACATGGCGGCGATGAACGATGGATCACAATCAGTGCGTGTGTGTGTGTGTGTGTGTGTGTGTGTGTGTGTGTGTGTGTGTGTACCTTCTGCAGGTGCATGTTCTTGGTCAGCTGCTCCTCCAACATGTTCTGCAGCTTCTTGTTCATCTCTCTCAGGTTCTCGTCTCCTGGTTTGACCAGGTCTCTGAGGACGGAGCCCAGACCTCCTCGGTCTCCCTGAGAGCCTCCGTGTCCCCCCACCGCGCTGCCCGACACGTCTGAGGAGATGAGGAGACGAGGAGACGAGGAGACAAGGAGACGAGGAGTTAGTAATGTCATGTCTACCAGGACACAGTGAGGACTTTTAGGACACATTCACATCTATCAGGACAGATTCTTGTCTTTCAGGACAGACCACAATACTCCAGGACAGGAACAGGGAGACAATAATGAAATGAAAATGAGAGAAGGAAACAAGAAAGAAGAGAAGAGAGAAGAGAAGGAAACAAGTGAAGAGGAGAGAAGGAAACAAGTGAAGAGGAGAGAAGGAAACAAGTAAGGAGAGGAGGAGAGAAGGAAACAAGTGAGGAGAGGAGGAGAGAAGGAAACAAGTGAGGAGGAGAGGAGGAGAGAAGGAAACAAGTGAAGAGGAGAGAAGGAAACAAGTAAGGAGAGAAGAGAGGAGAGAAGGAAACAAGTGAGGAGGAGAGAAGGAAACAAGTGAAGAGGAGAGAAAGAAACAAGTGAGAAGGAGAGAAGGAAACAAGTGAGGAGGAGAGAAGGAAACAAGTGAAGAGGAGAGAAGGAAACAAGTGAGGAGAGGAGGAGAGAAGGAAACAAGTGAAGAGGAGAGAAGGAAACAAGTAAGGAGAGGAGGAGAGAAGGAAACAAGTGAGGAGAGGAGGAGAGAAGGAAACAAGTGAGGAGAGGAGGAGAGAAGGAAACAAGTGAGGAGGAGAGAAGGAAACAAGTGAGGAGGAGAGAAGGAAACAAGTGAGGAGAGGAGGAGAGAAGGAAACAAGTGAGGAGAGGAGGAGAGAAGGAAACAAGTGAAGAGGAGAGAAGGAAACAAGTGAGGAGAGGAAGAGGAGAGAAGGAAACAAGTGAGGAGAGGAGGAGAGAAGGAAACAAGTGAGGAGAGGAGGAGAGAAGGAAACAAGTGAGGAGAGGAGGAGAGAAGGAAACAAGTGAGGAGGAGAGAAGGAAACAAGTGAGGAGGAGAGAAGGAAACAAGTGAGGAGGAGAGAAGGAAACAAGTGAGGAGGAGAGAAGGAAACAAGTGAGGAGGAGAGAAGGAAACAAGTGAGGAGGAGAGAAGGAAACAAGTGAGGAGAGAAGGAAACAAGTGAGGAGAGGAGGAGAGAAGGAAACAAGTGAAGAGGAGAGAAGGAAACAAGTGAGGAGAGGAGGAGAGAAGGAAACAAGTGAAGAGGAGAGAAGGAAACAAGTGAGGAGGAGAGGAGAGAAGGAAACAAGTGAGGAGAGGAGGAGAGAAGGAAACAAGTGAGGAGGAGAGGAGGAAACAAGTGAGGAGGAGAGGAGAGAAGGAAACAAGTGAGGAGAGGAGGAGAGAAGGAAACAAGTGAGGAGAGGAGGAGAGAAGGAAACAAGTGAGGAGGAGAGGAGGAAACAAGTGAGGAGAGGAGGAGAGAAGGAAACAAGTGAGGAGAGGAGGAGAGAAGGAAACAAGTGAGGAGGAGAGGAGGAAACAAGTGAGGAGGAGAGAAGGAAACAAGTGAGGAGAGGAGGAGAGAAGGAAACAAGTGAGGAGGAGAGGAGGAAACAAAGGAGGAGAGGAGGAGAAGAGAAGGGAGGAGAGAGGCTGTGTGTGTTTTATGGAGTTCAGTAGTAAATGAGACGGTTTTATTATCAAATACATGTTACACACACACACACACACACACACACACACACACACACACACACACACAGACACACCAGAGGAGAGCAGTGTGTACATCACCTCTGATGTTGTCATAAAACTGGACACAAACACTGTGTGTGTGTCAGCTTCATAAAACCAAGACATAAAAAAGACTGCAGTGTACACACACACCACGCACACACACACACAGACACACACACACACACACACGCACACACACACGCACACAATGATTAAAGAGGAACAAATGGACATGAAAGAAAAAGGACAAATGAAGAAACAAATAAAGGGGATTCTAATTAAAAGAAGATCATGTGGCAGCAGAGGAGCAGCTTCATGGTGCAGTTTGTCTCTCACACACACACACACACACACACACACACACACACACACACACACACACACACACACACACACACACACACACACACACACACACACAGACACACACACACAGCTCCTATAGAGATGCTGACGCTGCAGTGTGTGTGTGTGTGTGTGTGTGTGGCTCTGTGCTGTAAATATTTAACACCTGAACACCTGTAACCGTGTTTACCTGCACGTTGGATGGAGAGCCCCTCCCCCACCCACGCTGTGACATCACACTCATTAACTGAAGATGCTGCACTGAACTGTCTGAAACCTTGTCGCTGTCGCAAATTAAAGGGATAGTTCAACATTTTGATAAATTGGCCCATCACCATAACCCCTATAGTCATAGCAGTAGGTTTGTTACCTTTAATTGTTGGTGCAAGCTATTTTTAGAACGGCGGAGCAGAGCCGTGAGCTGTTCAGAGCCAAAACGCTCTGCGCTATGAGATAATAACACAACGTTACCACACAGAGTTGTTTTAGAGGTAAATTCATGTAAAACCTCTGATGCACGTTGCCTTCAGGGACAGTTTTTCATCAACAGTCTCTGTATTTCCCTCTAAAACAACTCTGTGTTAGCTCTGTGTTACCACTGTGTGGTAACGTTGTGTTATTATCTCATAGCGTGGTGAATGTGCAGGTCACAACTTGTCCACCAGAGCGTTGTGGAGTTGTTGGATTGTGTATTTGATGAGTTTGATGAGGGAAACCAAGAAATCCCATGAGCCTCCGTAGCGTAGCTCTGAGCAGCTCACGGCTCTGCTCCGCCGTTCTAAAAACAGCTTGCACTGACAATTAAAGGTAATGAACCTACTGCTATGACTATAGGGATTATGGTGATGGGCCAGTTTGACTAAATGTTGAACTATCCCTTTAAATATCAGAGGATGTGACGGTGCAGGTAAAGATAAAACTATAGGTATCAAACTATATCAATCAAACACATGACAGGCTAATCCACACCATCGATGCTGTTGCCTAGTAACCAAACAGCAGGTTACAATAACTACGAAGTGTTAATTTAATGTAAATGAGAACCTGATGTATATTTATATAGACACACACACACAGGCACGCACACACACACAGCAGAAGTAGCTCAGCCTGGTTTTACTGCCCATTAGATTTCACATCATTCCAGATAATGGGAGAGAATGAGAGTTAAAGCAGTGAAACATGAAATTGAAAACAGCAGGAGAGAAAGAACAGAGAGAATGAGGAGGGAGGAAACAATAGAGGAGAAGGAGAAGAAAGGAGTGACAGGACAGGACTGGAGGACTGGAGTGGAGAAAAATGAGACACAAGGAGAAAGGAAGGAAAGGATGGAAGGAGGAGAAGCCACAGGAAGGGTAGAGAAGAGAAGACAGGAGAGGAAAGAAGGGAAAAGGAGGAAATATTAGAGGAGGAGGAGGTGAGGAAAGAGGAGACAGGAGGGGGAAAGGGAAAAGGAGGAGGAAACAGGAGCCGGGACAGTGGTGGTGGTGGTGGCGGGGGGGGGGGGTCTATTAGTACATCACGTTTGACTCAGACACTGAGTCACGTGTTTGTTTAGAGCAGAGTCAGAGTCCTGCACAGGTCTGGTTTAAAACCTGATCCATCAAACTGACGGATCAGGTTTGACCTGAACCTGCAGAGGCCAAAGCTGCAACATGAATATAAACAGTTAAAGGGATACGCCAACATTTTTTTTTTCGTGTCTTGCCTCACTCCTGAGTCCATGACCAGCAGATAGACTCCATCCTTTCCACTGTGTGTGCAGTAACAAGGGAGATAGAGCCGTATCGCCTGTAATTAGCTTAGCTCAAACACTGGAAGTGTATGGGTAGTGTTAGCCTTAGCTTAGCTCAAACACTGGAAGTGTATGGGTAGTGTTAGCCTTAGCTTAGCTCAAACACTGGAAGTGTAATTAGCTACTTTAGGTGGAGGCAGGCTAACACTACCCATACACTTCCAGTGTTTGAGCTAAGCTAATTAGCTACTTTAGGTGGAGGCAGGCTAACACTACCCATACACTTCCAGTGTTTGAGCTAAGCTAATTAGCTACTTTAGGTGGAGGCAGGCTAACACTACCCATACACTTCCAGTGTTTGAGCTAAGCTAATTACAGGTGATACGGCTCTATCTCCCTTGTTACTGCACGCACAGTGGAAAGGATGGAGTCTATCTGCTGGTCATGGACTCAGGAGTGAAGCAAGACATGTTGGTGTGTCCCTTAAAACACCTCAATTCTAAACTTTGTAGAATCTGAATTCAAAGTTCAAATTGATCCTGAACAGAGTTTAGAGATTCAGACAAAACAGCCTTTGTTCTGTAGCTGTGTTTAATTAACATCCTACAGTATAATTATTTATTTATTACTGGTAAATAACAAAATGTTTTGTTGTAGCTCTGATGCTGTTAATAATGTTCAGTATATACAGTGTGTTTTTTCTGCAGGAGGAGCAGAGATTAAAGAGAGGAGGAGGAGGAGGAGGAGGAGGAGGATATTTAAGTGGAAAATGAATCTGCTGATAGTTTGTGGAGTTATTAAAAACACACACACAAACACACACACACTCAGCATCATCACTGTGCTAAAACAGTGAGGCAGCTAAATATAGCAGCAGTGGAACATGAGAGAGAGACAGTGAGTTCAGATGGATTAACAGAGAGAGAGAGAATACATCTGAAATATCACAATTCACAGAGTGAAGAGTCCACACGACTGATCAGTGAGACTTTCTGTTTGATCCTGATTAACAGATGAGCTGTCACACACACACACACACACACAGAGGTGCGTGTGTGTGTGTGTGTGTGTGTGTGTGTGTGCAGGTGAGTGCAGCAGCAGATTAAGGTGGTTGTAATGAAGTGTCAGTGTCAGATAAACGACGTGCTGAGCCAGCTGAGCCGCCGCTGGCTGGCGTTACGTTACCTCACGCTGCAACAACGCTCTGTCATGGAGCTCAGCATCACTTTAACCCTCCTGCTGCCCTCACGGGTCAAACTGACCAGATACGTTCCTTTCTTCCATCCTTCCTTCCTTCCTTTCTTCCTCCTTTGATCCAATTGACCTGATCTGTTTCCTCCCTCCATCTTTCTTTCCTTCATTTTTCCCTTCCTTCTTTCCCTTCCTTCCTTTTCCTTCCTTGAACGGATCTGTTCCTTCCCTCCACCTTTCTTTGCTTCCTTCCTCCTCCTTCCTTCTTTCCCTTCATCCTTACTTCTTCCTTCCTTTTTGATCAAATCTGTTTTCTCTCCTTCTATCTTTCCTTCCTTCCTTCCTTCCTTCCTTCCTTCCTTCATCTTTCCCTTCTTCTTTCCTTTTTGACCCAAACTGTTCCCTCTCTCCTTCCTTCTTTCCTCCCATCTTTCCCATTGTCCTTCCTTCCCTGCTTCTTTTCCTTCCCTTCCTTCTTCTTCCTTCCTCTTTTGATCCAATTGTCCTGGTCTGTTCCCTCCCTCCATCTTTCTTTCTTTCCTTTCCACTTCCTTCTTTCCACAATCCTTATTCCCTTCCTTCATTCCTTCCCTTTGTCCCTACTTTCTTCCTCTTTTGACCCAACTAACCCAAACTGTTCCCTCTCTCCATCTTTCTTTCCTTCCTTACTTCCTTCCATCTTTCCCTTTGTCCTTCCTTCCTTCCTTCCTTCCTTCCTTCCTTCCCTGACCTGAGCAGCAGACTTCATCCTACAGTTCCCACACGGCAACAGGACAGAGTTTTTCACCTCAGCCATTTAACAAAGTTAATGAACAGGTAAATTGCAGCAGGTTGGAATCAAATTGGATCGTTTTCTCTTTTCATTGGCGCTGAGGATGAGACCAATAAACCAATACTTCCTGAAGGATCAGCTGACTGCAGACTCAGCACGCCGCGGGATCCAGACCCGTCAATACGGGCCCTCGTTTGTTCACCGCTTAAACCATCTGGATGCTGAGCTCATTAACCAATCAGGGAGATGGAGACCAGTTATCTGCTGCTAACAACCTCTCACTGGCTGTTTCCATCCACTTGTCCATCCAATTATCTGAGGATCGCTCAGGGATGAGGATAATTACTGTTTTTTACAATCTGGACCTTATTTCTAGCATCAAATACAATCATTTCCTCCTCCAGATAACTTTGGGGGCTTTAGAGGCTGCATTGCGGGACGTTACCTATGCGGCTGTCCATCACATATGTCTCTATGATGGCGCTCTTCCTGCAGATGTCCTCGGCCATCGATGAGCAGCTCACCTCCAGATGTTTCACCTGGAGACGGAATTAAATACATAAGAAAAACAAAATGCTGTCAAAACTGGGAACGGCTGATGAGGAAGTGAAAAGCTCCACCGGCAGCTCAAAGACTTCATTTGATTAAAAGCTCAAATCAAATCTAGCAGCGAGCTGTGGCTCAATCTGCAGGTCAATCTGTCAGGATTAAAGATTGATCGTCTCAGGCTTCATTGAGTCAAACAGAGTTACTCTAAGAAGAAGGAGACTTCAGACTTCTGTTCTGGTGTTCGTGGTGGAGCCGTTCTCCAGCAGCCTGAAGACGTGTGTCCAGGTTTATGATGACTGGACAAAGCGTTAATGAGTTATGGATCATTTCGTGCGAGTCCCCCTCCCTTGTGAAGTTGCGTGGTCAATATCTCAAAAACTAAATAAGGTTTAATGGAGAGTTTAGGAAGACAAGTGCAGCACGTTAAAGGTTGTCATGGTCCTGAGCTGGATGAGTGTGTCGCGTTCAAAGACAAAAGGGAAACTTCTAAAGCTCTAACTAAGTATGGAGCTGGAGTAATTAATTGAAAATTTAAAGAACTCCAGTATCAAAGTCATTAACTTTAACATCAACGTAAACCTGCTTCTCAAACAGGCTGAAGTTGAACTGTTTTTGAACTATTTTTTGGGGTAATCAATTTTGTTTTTCTGGGTAATTTTTTAACAAGATTTCAAAATCCTGCGAGAAGCTCCCATCTAAAACTACCGTTTAACCGCTGCAGTCGAGGTTCAAGATTCAAGGTTCAATTTATTTCATGTCCCAAAGGGCAATAAGTGTTGCACCTCATAGGATCAAATAAAAGTAAAAACATAAAACACAGGAAACATATAGTGACATAAACACGCATCAACATAAATAATGATATAAAGCCTCCACTTCATCACAGATCTATTACATCTTAGATCCATGAGATACTTTGGTGCCGGTTCCACCATTGCTTTATTTTCCAGACTGACATCTCCAATACAATTCGATTTTGAAATCCCGAAGCTAAGTCAGAAAAAAATGACCTTGAAAAACAGAAAATAATTAGTCTGAAAAACAGAAAAAATCCCACCATTTTTTATCATTATATAGTGAATGCAATACGCTTCCGTAGAACTGAGCTGCTGGAACAGGACGTGCTTAACGTTTGCTTTCGTTCCATTTCTTCACCGGTGTGGACATTAACATACAGGTGCATCTCAATAAATTAGTTCAATTACGGTAGTTTATTTCAGTAGTTCAATTCAAATAGTGAAACTCATATTATATAGATTTAGACTTATCTTTCTTTTTAATTTACTGATAATGGCTTTCATTTAATAAAAACCCCAAGATTTAGTCTCTCAAACAATCAGATTAACTTGATTAAATGTCTACAGATGTGTCTGCATTGTTGTCATGGTGACAGAGAGCTGCTCAATACATCCATCCTTTTCATTGTTTGACCGGTTGTCATGGTAATATCTTGAAGTTTAATGGAACAGCGCCGTCAACTATCGGATGTTCGGGCGGGACGCTGGGACTCGTTAATTGACTGTTGTTTACACCAGCTGCAGACACGTGGTGGATAATGAGCAGCGCATTCCGTGTATGCATTCTGAGCCAAGTGTGACCGGGTCCAAGCACACCTCTCCCAGGGCCGTGCCGGGCAGAAGTGACCGTGCTCAGGCCCGGAACACTTGCACTCACACTAGCAATAGAATCCGGACTTTAGGGAGCAAACGGGCTTGGGCACGGTACGATTGCCTAGTGTGAGTGCACCCTTAGTCTCTCAAACAATCAGATGAACCTAATGATGTCTACAGATGTGTCTGCATTGTTGTCATGGTGACAGAGAGCTGCTCACCTTCTCCTCCAGCATCCACTTCTCCTGCTGGACCTCGGCGAGACGCTGGAACAGCTCCCCGACCTCGTCATCAGACAGTTCGGCGGGACGCTGGGACTGAGGGCTGCCCCCACCAGACTGAGACACATGGAGACAGGAGACATGGTTACGTTACACAGAGCCTGGTGACGGGTCCGTCCTGCTCCAGGGGTTCAAACCCACAACCTCTTCAAAAGAGGGGACACTGGATCATGAGACGGGCCAGAGAATCATCGGTGCAGCGGGACGGGGACGGATGGATGGATGGATGGATAGGTGGATGGATGGATGAATGGATGGATGGATGGATGGATGGATGGATGGATGGATATGTGGATGGATGGATGGATGGATGGATGGATGGATGGATGGATGGATGGATGGTTGGACAGTGGGACGGATGGATGGATGGATGGATGGATGGATGGAT
>CM064899.1:1416000-1481000 GCA_030347415.2 Decapterus maruadsi
AACAATGAGGAGGGTATGGTGGTGGTTTTGCTGGGAACTATTTTTAGCAGCGGATTAATCCACATGGGTAAGGCATTGGCAGTGGTAAGGCAATGCAGAAAATACCTTGCATCAAAATTGACTGAAATAGTACGAAACAATATTGTTCTCTCACAGCTGGACTGCTGCCAAATTAAACAGTATGGGCGACTGAAGCAAAGTCCAGCTGGTTGAGAGCAAGGTGACACAGTACCCAGGTCTACAATGGTTAAAGTTTAAAGGGATACGCCAACATTTTTTTTGTTCGTGTCTTGCCTCACTCCTGAGTCCATGACCAGCAGATAGACTCCATCCTTTCCACTGTGCGTGCAGTAACAAGGGAGATAGAGCCGTATCACCTGTAATTAGCTTAGCTCAAACACTGGAAGTGTATGGGTAGTGTTAGCCTTAGCTTAGCTCAAACACTGGAAGTGTATGGGTAGTGTTAGCCTTAGCTTAGCTCAAACACTGGAAGTGTATGGGTAGTGTTAGCCTTAGCTTAGCTCAAACACTGGAAGTGTATGGGTAGTGTTAGCCTGCCTCCTGAAATCAGCATCAGAAGCTGTTGTGTTTTTCATTTTAGCTCTAAACTCTGTAAATATATCACTTTATCAACATTTCAAACATGTTTAGGTGAGAAAGTAGCCGTTTAGATCAGCAGTGTGTCGTTAATTTGTCTAAATACCAGCTGTTTACTATTTTGTTCAGACCAATTCGGCGCTACTCAAGCTAGCTGTTGTGACCAACACACTTCAGTTACTTTAACAAAATAAAACACCCGTTGCACTTTACATACAGAAGTGCTTTTACTTTGAAACAGGAAGCTTACCTACCCTCGATGTGAAAGCTAGCTTGAACCAAAATAAATTTCTTTGCTCTAAACTCTGTTGAACCCATTTCCGTTTCTCGTCCCGTTAGCAGCGTCGTTAATTTGACCAGCTGTTTCAAGATGTTTACCGGAGAGTTTTGTCAGCTCTGAGACGAAGATCGGTCCGTTTAGAGTTGATGAAGAGTTTCTCTGGTGACTTTAGGAGGAGGCAGGCTAACACTACCCATACACTTCCAGTGTTTGAGCTAAGCTAATTAGCTACTTGAGGTGGAGGCAGGCTAACACTACCCATACACTTACAGTGTTTGAGCTAAGCTAAGGCTATCACTACCCATACAATTCCAGTGTTTGAGCTAAGCTAATTAGCTACTTGAGGTGGAGGCAGGCTAACACTACCCATACACTTCCAGTGTTTGAGCTAAGCTAAGGCTATCACTACCCATACAATTCCAGTGTTTGAGCTAAGCTACTTACAGGCGATACGGCTCTATCTCCCTTGTTACTGCACACACAGTGGAAAGGATGGAGTCTATCTGCTGGTCATGGACTCAGTAGTGACAGGAGGAAGACACGTAAAAAAAAAAAAAAATGTTGGCGTATCCCTTTAATGCTGCACTTCTGTCTTCAGTGTGGAAGGTTTTACAATCCAAAACTCATCATCATATCAGTACAATCAGTTAAAAGACATCATGACTCATATACATTTGGCACTAGAGCAGCAGCAGAGGGACGCTTCCCACCTCCTGAGCCAAACACCTACTCTCTGAAGAGACGGGAGAATACAGATCAGTGACAGCATGGAACGTTTACCGCTGCCAGTGACAACATTGACACATAAATCAATATTTAAAAAGCAAATAAAGAAACACTTTGGAATATCATATTTGTAAGATACCGTGCACCCAGGATGGTGTCTATCTGCTTTTCATGGATTTGGAAGTGAGGCAAAAAAAAAAAAAAGTTGGCCTATCCCTTTAAAGGACAATTCCAGGCGAATTCAACTTGGGGGTGTATATTCCTATCATTTTAGGTCTAAAAGAAGGAATGTGAAGATGTTTAATCGCTCCTGTTTTGCGGTAGCTGCGTCTGTCCCTGCATCGCTACGGCAGCTATGAATGTGAGTGGATGCAAGTTCTGCTAGTTAGCCTGTTTACATCCCTCAAAGCCAGAGACAGCGTCAGATGGCGACTCAAACATGTACCAAGAAGTATATTTACTTCAAGCAAGTCAACATGCTTGTAAAACTAGATCTAATTCAAAGTTTCACGCAAAACCCTGTTGCCGAGCTCGGTGTGTTCAGGTGCAGTCGGAGATACCGTTTGTGTCATAAACACAGGAATATCGACTCTTTACTTGCTTCAAGTGTACATTTTTTTCAACAGACGGCGTCAGGTGGCGACTCAAACATGCACCGATAAGTTTTTTTTACTTGAAGCAAGTCAAGAGTCGATATTCCTGTGTTTTTGACACAAACGGTAGCTTTCTGACTTCCCCCGAATGCACCGAGCACGGCGACTGGGTCTCGCGCGAGACTCGGGGAGACTTTGAATTAGATTTAGCGATTAAACTGAAAATCTTCACATTCCTTCTTTTAGACCTAAAATGATAGTAACATACACCCCAAAGTTGAATTTGCCCGGAATTGTCCTTTAAACAGTGTTGGTTTGACTCTTCAGACAGAAGAAGCTGTTACCTGTCTGAGTTTTCCGATGGTGTCGCCGTGCTCTTCCCTCTGTTTCTCCACCTCCACCAGCTGTTGCTTCAACCCCTCCATCTCCGACTGCTTCTCCTGCAGGACAGGGACACACAGAAAGGGGGGGGGGTCACAAACGGCACAATGACACATGTGTTCACACATCTGGAGCCCAAATTTTAACAGCTGTAAAGATGTGACGTAGGGAGTAGAGGGAGCCATCTCCTCCTCCATCAGTCGCGCTGCTCTCCTGGTCAAACCAAGTAAAACAAAGATTTAAAAGGAGCGACATCTCCACCTCCAGCGATGCCCCCGCAGCTTTTAATCCTTCTGACTGGGGATTAAGTCACAAAAAAACTGCTTTTAATTCTCCTCTAATCCTCTGCTGCTAATTAATTTGACTAAAATCTACATTACGGGACCCGCAGGCTGCAGCCGCCGCCCACCTGACTGACACACACGGAAAACATGTCATTCTGGCGGAAAACTGCCGTGTCTCTTAATTCCCTGTAATGTCACGCGTCTTAATCACTAACACACACACACCTCATCAAGCAGAAATGAGCTTTTGTGTTCATTTCTGAGCCGTTCAGGTTTTATTACACCGCGAAACGAGGAGAAACAGAAACAGTAAAAGAGAAGCCGAGTGAAGATTCGTCTCCGTTGGTTCGGCTCATTTTTCAAAACAGAAATTACATTCTCAAAACTCACTTGCAAAAGCGCACACGTCTCTCAAAAGAGTTCACTCGTGTGTCAAAACTAAATTTCCTTCTCATACAAACAGTCAGTGCCCCTAAAATCAGGGTTCCTGCTCGTTACTTGTAGTTATTTTCCAGGACATTTTCATCTGCTACGTCTGTACTTTATTTTCTACATTCAACCAGTTTTTGTTTCTATATTTATTTCATTTCTCTCACCCCCAAAAGTTTGATTTTAAAGGGATAGTTCAACATTTTGTCAAACTGTTCCATCACCATAACCCCTATAGTCATAGCAGTAGGTTCGTTACCTTTAATTGTCGGTGCAAACTGTTTTTAGAACGGCGGAGCAGAGCCGTGAGCTGCTCAGAGCTACGCTACGGAGGCTCATGGGATTTCTTGGTTTCCCTCATCAAACTCATCAAATACACAATCCAACAACTCCACAACGCTCTGGTGGACAAGTTGTGAGCTGCACATTCACCACGCTATGAGATAATAACACAACGTTACCACACAGAGTTGTTTTAGAGGGGAATTCATTCAAAACTGCTGATGCACGTTGCCTTCAGGGACAGTTGTTCATCAACAGTCTCTGTATTTCCCTCTAAAACAACTCTGTTTCGTAACGTTCCATTATTATCTGATAGTGTGGTGGTTGTGCAGGTCACAACTTGTCCACGAAAGCATTTTGGAGTTGTTGGATTGTGTATTTGATGAGTTTGATGAGGGAAACCAAGAAATCCCATGAGCCTCCATAGCGTAGCTCTGAGCAGCTCACGGCTCTGCTCTGCCGTTCTAAAAATAGCTTGCACCGACAATTAAAGGTAACAAACCTACTGCTGTGACTATAGGGGTTATGGCAATGGGCCAATTTGCCAAAATGTTGAACTATCCCTTTAATCACTTGCAAAGATGTAAGAAGACATTAGAAATTTGATGAAATGAATGAGAAATACAGTTGTGTTGTGAACATTTGCCGAGTGGTTTGGAGGTTTGTCCGTGTTGTTTTGAGGATGTAATTCCTGTTTGGACGCAGGACGGAGGCAGACGGACGTGTTCAGGTGAAAAGTGGAGGATTAATAACCAGATAATGTGGCGGCGGGGTTTCTGCAGACTCACCACATTCATTTAGTGTTTTTCTTTTACAGCTGATAGAGGGAGATTTATCACGTGATCTGTCACCTTAACGGTCAAAGTGTGAAAGTGTAATGGAAAAGCAGTTCAGACGAATTATCTCTGATCGATATATCACATTATGTCGGAGCTTTTGAGCAGCACAGAAGAACAAGCCCTGATGATAAAAGTCATTAAATGAATGTGAGCTGGATGTTGATGAGCAGCAGAAAAGAGATGGATGGCCAATCAATTAAAAATGATTCATTTTCTTTTTTTTCCCCCCCATTGAAGTCTTGACTTTGTTCAAAGTTTTTAGCTCCGTCATTTATTTGCACCGGTTATTGTCGTTATAATGTCACAGGTTTGAATACTGATGATGCAATTTGTTGTGTTCACGTCTCCATCAACAGAACCTGACGTGTTTGATCTGTAGCTGTAGGTTCAGGTGTCGTTCCCGCCAAAACCAAACTGCTGCTGATGCATGTCAGGATTATTGTCTTTTTATTTACCTGTTTTTGACTTGGCCTTATCTATTTATTATTGTTGCTATTGCACTGCAAGAAGATGGTTGAGAAACGGTACTTTCGTCTCAGCCTATGTATACACATACATTTGAATGAAATGAGAATTAAGTGTCTTGAGTCTCTGTTACATTTATGTTTATTTATGTTGTGACACATTTTGGCTTTGAAAAGAATTTCAGTTCCTGGAAATAAAATCCTGCAAAACTGAGATTTAGATAATGTGTCAAGTAACTGAGCAGCAATCAGATCTGATGTCATGTTTTTAATATTTTCTTTCATTTAATAGAGCAAAATGTGCAAGAATATGTTTTTTTTCTTTTAAATCAAAACTAAGACTCTCCATATGGTCAACTCATTCTCTCATAATGATAATAATAATCAATAATTGGGTACTCTGGTAGCCCAAGTAGAGGATGTCCTACTGTAATCACAGAAACCTGGGTCCAAATCCAACTCGCGACTCTTTGCTGCACGTCCTCACCGTCTCTCACACTGTCCGACCAAAATAAAGGCATAAAAATCCCAAAAAGGAAGGAACGATCTGAAATGCAACTGAAGAAATCAGGGTTTTACAGTTTTCCTGCAGATGCATGTGCTGCAGTTCCACCAGTGGTACAGTAGTGTTGTTGTTGTTGCAGGACTCCAAACCCCCGAGCAGCTCTAAACCCTCCAAGGTGGAACATGTTCTGTGTTTGCCGCCCATTAAAGCAGCGGATTATTTATCTGGGCGCCTGTGTACCTGTGTTCGCCTGGATGCTTCCTAACAGTTTGCTGTTTGAGATTTAACGCGGCGTCGGTGTTCAGCCAGCCAGACGTGAAACGATACGTGACGGCGGAAATCCAAACCTGTGCCACGGCGCGGAGCACCTGCCGCGCACCAGACCTGCTGCTAATTAGACTTCCTTCATCATTAATTAACTTTTCCTATTAAGTTTCCTCAACCTGCTCTTAGTACGAGGCTGTTATCCAACAGATAACACACACACACACACACACACACACACACACACACACACACACACACACACACACACACACACACACACACACACACAGAAACAGAGTAATCAGTGAAGTCAGTCTCTGAGAAAACCGTTTCTCCCTGAAGGGTTTCAGAGGAGCCGCTGGAGGGCCAGTCAGTCTGCTCATCTGATTGGCTGGAAGGACTTATGACATCAGCACAGATACATCCCATGATGCACTGCAGGTCGTGCCTCATTCGCCAGTTAGAAAACTCTATGATAAGCGATATGATAAGGACTCCAGACTGAACTCGGGCTCTTGAAGCGAAGCCTCCTTCAACACTTGAGGCGTCTGATTGGTTCAGATTCACACTTGTTCTGGACGGAGGTCAAAACGTAGCCGCACAATTCCATCCAATCATCCGGCAATAATCGCGCTGTTGATGGTTTGTGTGATTAATCCTCAGGTGACTTATATTAAGATACATTACCACCGTAACTCAGAGAAGGAACGGAGGACTCTGAAAATTCTCACAGCTCTCAGTCGACATGGGGGGGGGGAGATAATGAGTGAAATTTGAATTTTGGGTGAACTATCCCTTTAAGTGAGTAGATAATGACATTTATGTTTGAATTTTGGGTGAACTATCCCTTTAAGTGAGTAGATAATGAAATTTCTGTTTGAATTTTGGGTGAACTATCCCTTTAAGTGAGTAGATAATGACATTTCTGTTTGAATTTTGGGTGGACTATCCCTTTAAGTGAGTAGATAATGAAATTTCTGTTTGAATTTTGGGTGAACTATCCCTTTAAGTGAGTAGATAATGACATTTCTGTTTGAATTTTGGGTGGACTATCCCTTTAAGTGAGTAGATAATGAAATTTCTGTTTGAATTTTGGGTGGACTATCCCTTTAAGTGAGTAGATAATGACATTTCTGTTTGAATTTTGGGTGAACTATCCCTTTAAGTGAGTAGATAATGACATTTCTGTTTGAATTTTGGGTGAACTATCCCTTTAAGTGAGTAGATAATGACATTTCTGTTTGAATTTTGGGTGGACTATCCCTTTAAGTGAGTAGATAATGACATTTCTGTTTGAATTTTGGGTGGACTATCCCTTTAAGTGAGTAGATAATGACATTTCTGTTTGAATTTTGGGTGAACTATCCCTTTAAGTGAGTAGATAATGACATTTCTGTTTGAATTTTGGGTGAACTATCCCTTTAAGTGAGTAGATAATGACATTTCTGTTTGAATTTTGGGTGGACTATCCCTTTAAGTGAGTAGATAATGACATTTCTGTTTGAATTTTGGGTGAACTATCCCTTTAAGTGAGTAGATAATGACATTTCTGTTTGAATTTTGGGTGGACTATCCCTTTAAGTGAGTAGATAATGACATTTCTGTTTGAATTTTGGGTGGACTATCCCTTTAAGTGAGTAGATAATGAAATTTCTGTTTGAATTTTGGGTGAACTATCCCTTTAAGTGAGTAGATAATGAAATTTCTGTTTGAATTTTGGGTGAACTATCCCTTTAAGTGAGTAGATAATGACATTTCTGTTTGAATTTTGGGTGGACTATCCCTTTAAGTGAGTAGATAATGACATTTCTGTTTGAATTTTGGGTGGACTATCCCTTTAAGTGAGTAGATAATGACATTTCTGTTTGAATTTTGGATGGACTATCCCTTTAAGTGAGTGGATAATTAAATTTCTGTTTGAATTTTGGGTGGACTATCCCTTTAAGTGAGTAGATAATGACATTTATGTTTGAATTTTGGGTGAACTATCCCTTTAAGTGAGTAGATAATGACATTTCTGTTTGAATTTTGGATGGACTATCCCTTTAAGTGAGTAGATAATGACATTTATGTTTGAATTTTGGGTGGACTATCCCTTTAAGTGAGTAGATAATGACATTTATGTTTGAATTTTGGGTGAACTATCCCTTTAAGTGAGTAGATAATGAAATTTCTGTTTGAATTTTGGGTGAACTATCCCTTTAAGTGAGTAGATAATGACATTTCTGTTTGAATTTTGGGTGGACTATCCCTTTAAGTGAGTAGATAATGAAATTTCTGTTTGAATTTTGGGTGAACTATCCCTTTAAGTGAGTAGATAATGACATTTCTGTTTGAATTTTGGGTGGACTATCCCTTTAAGTGAGTAGATAATGAAATTTCTGTTTGAATTT
Organism: Decapterus maruadsi; assembly: GCA_030347415.2. Taxonomy (NCBI): domain Eukaryota; kingdom Metazoa; phylum Chordata; class Actinopteri; order Carangiformes; family Carangidae; genus Decapterus; species Decapterus maruadsi. The sequence goes on from CM064899.1 coordinate 1,424,041, forward strand.
TGGGTGGACTATCCCTTTAAGTGAGTAGATAATGACATTTCTGTTTGAATTTTGGGTGAACTATCCCTTTAAGTGAGTAGATAATGACATTTCTGTTTGAATTTTGGGTGAACTATCCCTTTAAGTGAGTAGATAATGACATTTCTGTTTGAATTTTGGGTGGACTATCCCTTTAAGTGAGTAGATAATGAAATTTCTGTTTGAATTTTGGGTGGACTATCCCTTTAAGTGAGTAGATAATGACATTTCTGTTTGAATTTTGGGTGAACTATCCCTTTAAGTGAGTAGATAATGACATTTCTGTTTGAATTTTGGGTGGACTATCCCTTTAAGTGAGTAGATAATGACATTTCTGTTTGAATTTTGGGTGGACTATCCCTTTAAGTGAGTAGATAATGACATTTCTGTTTGAATTTTGGATGGACTATCCCTTTAAGTGAGTGGATAATTAAATTTCTGTTTGAATTTTGGGTGGACTATCCCTTTAAGTGAGTAGATAATGACATTTATGTTTGAATTTTGGGTGAACTATCCCTTTAAGTGAGTAGATAATGAAATTTCTGTTTGAATTTTGGGTGGACTATCCCTTTAAGTGAGTAGATAATGACATTTCTGTTTGAATTTTGGGTGGACTATCCCTTTAAGTGAGTAGATAATGACATTTCTGTTTGAATTTTGGGTGGACTATCCCTTTAAGTGAGTAGATAATGACATTTCTGTTTGAATTTTGGATGGACTATCCCTTTAAGTGAGTGGATAATTAAATTTCTGTTTGAATTTTGGGTGGACTATCCCTTTAAGTGAGTAGATAATGACATTTATGTTTGAATTTTGGGTGAACTATCCCTTTAAGTGAGTAGATAATGACATTTCTGTTTGAATTTTGGATGGACTATCCCTTTAAGTGAGTAGATAATGACATTTATGTTTGAATTTTGGGTGGACTATCCCTTTAAGTGAGTAGATAATGACATTTATGTTTGAATTTTGGGTGAACTATCCCTTTAAGTGAGTAGATAATGAAATTTCTGTTTGAATTTTGGGTGAACTATCCCTTTAAGTGAGTAGATAATGACATTTCTGTTTGAATTTTGGGTGGACTATCCCTTTAAGTGAGTAGATAATGAAATTTCTGTTTGAATTTTGGGTGAACTATCCCTTTAAGTGAGTAGATAATGACATTTCTGTTTGAATTTTGGGTGGACTATCCCTTTAAGTGAGTAGATAATGAAATTTCTGTTTGAATTTTGGGTGGACTATCCCTTTAAGTGAGTAGATAATGACATTTCTGTTTGAATTTTGGGTGAACTATCCCTTTAAGTGAGTAGATAATGACATTTCTGTTTGAATTTTGGGTGAACTATCCCTTTAAGTGAGTAGATAATGACATTTCTGTTTGAATTTTGGGTGGACTATCCCTTTAAGTGAGTAGATAATGAAATTTCTGTTTGAATTTTGGGTGGACTATCCCTTTAAGTGAGTAGATAATGACATTTCTGTTTGAATTTTGGGTGAACTATCCCTTTAAGTGAGTAGATAATGACATTTCTGTTTGAATTTTGGGTGAACTATCCCTTTAAGTGAGTAGATAATGACATTTCTGTTTGAATTTTGGGTGGACTATCCCTTTAAGTGAGTAGATAATGACATTTCTGTTTGAATTTTGGGTGAACTATCCCTTTAAGTGAGTAGATAATGACATTTCTGTTTGAATTTTGGGTGGACTATCCCTTTAAGTGAGTAGATAATGACATTTCTGTTTGAATTTTGGGTGGACTATCCCTTTAAGTGAGTAGATAATGAAATTTCTGTTTGAATTTTGGGTGAACTATCCCTTTAAGTGAGTAGATAATGAAATTTCTGTTTGAATTTTGGGTGAACTATCCCTTTAAGTGAGTAGATAATGACATTTCTGTTTGAATTTTGGGTGGACTATCCCTTTAAGTGAGTAGATAATGACATTTCTGTTTGAATTTTGGGTGGACTATCCCTTTAAGTGAGTAGATAATGACATTTCTGTTTGAATTTTGGATGGACTATCCCTTTAAGTGAGTGGATAATTAAATTTCTGTTTGAATTTTGGGTGGACTATCCCTTTAAGTGAGTAGATAATGAAATTTCTGTTTGAATTTTGGGTGAACTATACCTTTAAGTGAGTGGATAATTAAATTTCTGTTTGAATTTTGGGTGGACTATCCCTTTAAGTGAGTAGATAATGACATTTATGTTTGAATTTTGGGTGGACTATCCCTTTAAGTGAGTAGATAATGACATTTCTGTTTGAATTTTGGGTGGACTATCCCTTTAAGTGAGTAGATAATGACATTTCTGTTTGAATTTTGGGTGAACTATCCCTTTAAGTGAGTAGATAATGACATTTCTGTTTGAATTTTGGGTGAACTATCCCTTTAAGTGAGTAGATAATGACATTTCTGTTTGAATTTTGGGTGGACTATCCCTTTAAGTGAGTAGATAATGACATTTCTGTTTGAATTTTGGGTGGACTATCCCTTTAAGTGAGTAGATAATGAAATTTCTGTTTGAATTTTGGGTGAACTATCCCTTTAAGTGAGTAGATAATGAAATTTCTGTTTGAATTTTGGGTGAACTATCCCTTTAAGTGAGTAGATAATGACATTTATGTTTGAATTTTGGGTGGACTATCCCTTTAAGTGAGTAGATAATGACATTTCTGTTTGAATTTTGGGTGGACTATCCCTTTAAGTGAGTAGATAATGACATTTCTGTTTGAATTTTGGGTGGACTATCCCTTTAAAGAGGAAATGAAACAGTCAGCCAAATGATTACAGTTCATTTGGCTGGTTTCCAGTGTGCTTAAAAATTGTCAAACTAATACATGAAACGTAACCATTACGGAGAAATTTGAAGTTTAGTTCAGAATTTTTCATCAGTTTTTTAGCCAGTGCGCAGCCATCGTTCTGTGACATCACCGGATTGGTCGGCTCTGCTCGCCCGACAGTGAACGTGAATGAGAACTACAGACAGAGACGTGAAAAATTAAACTGTGGAGGCACAGGATCAGTGGTGACACCGGAGAGACACTGCTGTACTGCTCCTTCGTGTGACAACGAGTTTTACAGTGTTGAAACGTAGAAAAAACGGTTTGTTTTCATTAATTACGGCTAATAAGCAGCCGTACGGCTGCTGCAGCTAGCGGAGCTAACGACAGAGACTCCTCGACTAAACTCCGACTCCAGCGTCTGTGTGATCGGCTCTTACAGCATGTTTACATCCAGAGAGGAAAACTAAGAGTAAGGAAAGTTGATCATTCCCCGGATCAACCGACTACAACCTGACGTTACTCCGTCAGTTTTCAGTTTCACTGCCTACAGCGCATCCTGCTCCGACCGCAGGTGAAACCACCGCAGGGGGAGAGACGCCGAACCTCCATCACACACACACACACACACACACACACACACACACACAGCAGCGATCTGATGTAAACATGGGCTTTGACTGTAATAAATAACCTCCATCACCACAGTCTCCCTCATCAACACACTGTTCACCAAGCTACAGGTTTCACAGCAGCTTGAAAGTCCAGGAAATATGTTCTTACCTTCACTCTTGTGTCCTAAACAGCAGCAGCAATAATCATCCAGCTGTAACTTGTTAAAAATCCACCATTACGTCCCGCGTTTCATCCATTGTGGAAAAAAAAGAAAAAACGTTTTAGCTAGCTAGCTTCAAGTGTCCTGACAGGAGAAGCTGACACGGAGAGACAGTAAATCATCTGGGGGGGGGGGGGAGGGGGTGTAGCGCCGTTTCTGATCGGCCCACTCTCTCCCGGTCTAACGTTACTTCCACCGGGACGCGGCCCGCTGCTCAGCGCGGTGTCGGCGGTCTGGACTGGCGGTCTGGACCAGAGCGGCTCTGGTCTGGAGTCAGTAACGTTACCAGGTCCAGAGATGATTTACTGTCTCTTCGTGTCAGCTTCTCCTGTCAGGACACTTGAAGCTAGCTAGCTAAAACTTTTTTTTTCTTTTTTTCCACAATGGATTAAACGCGGGACGTAATGGTGGATTATTAACAAGTTACAGCTGGATGATTATTGCTGCTGCTGTTTAGGACACAAGAGTGAAGGTAAGAACATATTTCCTGGACTTTCAAGCTGCTGTGAAACCTGTAGCTTGGTGAACAGTGTGTTGATGAGGGAGACTGTGGTGATGGAGGTTATTTATTACAGTCAAAGCCCATGTTTACATCAGATCGCTGCTGTGTGTGTGTGTGTGTGTGTGTGTGTGTGTGTGTGTGTGTGTGTGTGTGATGGAGGTTCGGCGTCTCTCCCCCTGCGGTGGTTTCACCTGCGGTCGGAGCAGGATGCGCTGTAGGCAGTGAAACTGAAAACTGACGGAGTAACGTCAGGTTGTAGTCGGTTGATCCGGGGAATGATCAACTTTCCTTACTCTTAGTTTTCCTCTGGATGTCAACATGCTGTAAGAGCCGATCACACAGACGCTGGAGTCGGAGTTTAGTCGAGGAGTCTCTGTCGTTAGCTCCGCTAGCTGCAGCATTAGCCGTACAGCTGCTTATTGCCGTAATTAATGAAAACAAACCGTTTTTTCTACGTTTCAACACTGTAAAACTCGTTGTCACACGAAGGAGCAGTACAGCAGTGGTCTCCCCGGTGTCAACTCTGATCCTGTGCCTCCACAGTTTAATTTTTCACGTCTCTGTCTGTAGTTCTCATTCACGTTCAGTGTCGGGCGAGCAGAGCCGACCAATCCGGTGATGTCACAGAACGATGGCTGCGCACTGGCTAAAAAATGCAAAATTAAACTTCAAATTTCTCCGTAATGGTTACGTTTCATGTATTAGTTTGACAATTTTTAAGCACACTGGAAGCCAGCCAAATGAACTGTAATCATTTGGCTGACTGTTTCATTTCCTCTTTAAGTGAGTGGATAATTAAATTTCTGTTTGAATTTTGGGTGGACTATCCCTTTAAGTGAGTAGATAATGAAATTTCTGTTTGAATTTTGGGTGAACTATACCTTTAAGTGAGTGGATAATTAAATTTCTGTTTGAATTTTGGGTGGACTATCCCTTTAACTCTTTGACTGCCAGCCATTCTCAGAGCAGCGTCCTCCAGCTTGCCAGGCATTTTCCAGCTTTTTGACTGATTTTCGTAGACCCACCATGTACCTACCTACTTTTAATAAATACACATTCAGCCTATCAAAGGAAAGATGAGGGTCTCTACTTTTCAGCAAAAAAACCTGTTTGTTTCTATCTTGTTCCAGTCTTGTGAAATTGGCGGTTGAATATAGGTGGGTTTAGCCCAAAATGCCATTTTGGCAGCAAAATCTTGAGAAAAAGAGGTTTTTGTGTCGGCTGTCATTTTCAGGTGAATCAGGACAACTGGCTCCATTATAATTTGCTTTAGTGACACCTCAACATCTGTACAGCTGTTCTCTTGTAAACAACAACAAAATCAACACTGACAAATGACTTTTGATGACAAAAGACACAACATTTAGCTACTGACACACAGTAGGCTCCAGCCTTTTTCTTTCTTTTCTCTGAGTTACAACTTTTTCTCTCCTTTCTTTTAGTGTGTGTGCGTGCCTCCATGTAGCCTACGTGTGTGTGTGTGTGTGTGTGCGTGTGTGTACGTGTGTGTGTGTGTGTGTGTGTGTGTGCGCGCGCGCGCACGCGGATCAGTTCGACAGGTGTTTGTAGCCGACACGCGGCGCCTTTTTTTTTTTTTTAGATCAGATCCAGCTTCCTCTGGTCTGCAGGTAGCGGTCTCACTCTCTCTGTCTGTCGCGCACACACCTACACACACAGCCTACAGCTGTGGCTGACGTGCCCCCTGGACCCACAACCACAGACAGTCTCTGGAGATCACAACCAACAGACACTCCCTCCACCTTCAGCTCTCGGAACGTTCGCCGCGGCGCCGTCCGCTCCTCCTCCACTAGACCGCGGGATTTTCAAGCTGTGTGATTTCTCGCTAAATCTGGCGATTTTCCAAACGCTGTTGACGACTAACGACCAGCGATCAACGGGGTTGTTGTTACTAACGTGTGTGCTTTGTATCACGGAGCTGTACGGAGCTTCAACCAGCTGCCGAGCCGCCATGAGCCCCGCCGACGCCCCCGCCCCCTTCTCACCAGCGGCCGGTGTGTGACGAGCAGCCCCGCTGCAGTCAGACACCGCACTGCTCCATGAGGGGAGAGAAATATGCTATATTTTTTTATACCTGTTAATCCAAATGTTTTTTCTGCACTTTATTTTGATAGTACAAGTCTGACCTTCACAGAGGAGTAGGGCAAGACATTCAGCATGGCGTTGCAATTAAAAAAACGCAAAGACGAGTTATCTCGTCTTTGGCAGACCACTCGTGGATGATCAAAGACGAGTTAACTCGTCTTTGGCAGTGAAAGAGTTAAGTGAGTAGATAATGACATTTATGTTTGAATTTTGGGTGGACTATCCCTTTAAGTGAGTAGATAATGACATTTCTGTTTGAATTTTGGGTGGACTATCCCTTTAAGTGAGTAGATAATGACATTTCTGTTTGAATTTTGGGTGAACTATCCCTTTAAGTGAGTAGATAATGACATTTCTGTTTGAATTTTGGGTGAACTATCCCTTTAAGTGAGTAGATAATGACATTTCTGTTTGAATTTTGGGTGGACTATCCCTTTAAGTGAGTAGATAATGACATTTCTGTTTGAATTTTGGGTGGACTATCCCTTTAAGTGAGTAGATAATGACATTTCTGTTTGAATTTTGGGTGGACTATCCCTTTAAGTGAGTGGATAATTAAATTTCTGTTTGAATTTTGGGTGGACTATCCCTTTAAGTGAGTAGATAATGAAATTTCTGTTTGAATTTTGGGTGAACTATACCTTTAAGTGAGTAGATAATGAAATTCCTGTTTGAATTTTGGGTGAACTATCCCTTTAAGTGAGTAGATAATGAAATTTCTGTTTGAATTTTGGGTGAACTATCCCTTTAAGTGAGTAGATAATGACATTTCTGTTTGAATTTTGGGTGAACTATCCCTTTAAGTGAGTAGATAATGAAATTTCTGTTTGAATTTTGGGTGGACTATCCCTTTAAGTGAGTAGATAATGAAATTTCTGTTTGAATTTTGGGTGGACTATCCCTTTAAGTGAGTAGATAATGAAATTTCTGTTTGAATTTTGGGTGGACTATCCCTTTAAGTGAGTAGATAATGAAATTCCTGTTTGAATTTTGGGTGAACAATCCCTTTAAGTGAGTAGATAATGAAATTCCTGTTTGAATTTTGGGTGGACTATCCCTTTAAGTGAGTAGATAATTAAATTTCTGTTTGAATTTTGGGTGGACTATCCCTTTAAGTGAGTAGATAATGACATTTATGTTTGAATTTTGGGTGAACAATCCCTTTAAGTGAGTAGATAATGAAATTCCTGTTTGAATTTTGGGTGGACTATCCCTTTAAGTGAGTAGATAATGAAATTCCTGTTTGAATTTTGGGTGAACAATCCCTTTAAGTGAGTAGATAATGAAATTCCTGTTTGAATTTTGGGTGGACTATCCCTTTAAGTGAGTAGATAATTAAATTTCTGTTTGAATTTTGGGTGGACTATCCCTTTAAGTGAGTAGATAATGACATTTCTGTTTGAATTTTGGGTGGACTATCCCTTTAAGTGAGTAGATAATGACATTTCTGTTTGAATTTTGGGTGAACTATCCCTTTAAGTGAGTAGATAATGAAATTTCTGTTTGAATTTTGGGTGAACTATCCCTTTAACACTCTTTAACACTTTTTTCCTCGGCAGCCCATTCAGTGTTCATTCCCGTGCCCTGAAGGAGGCGTCTGATTGGCTCGTATTCACACTTGTTCTGGACGGAGGTCAAAACGTAGCCGCCACTCGCGCCGTTGACGGTTCGTGTGATTAAAGCGTCGTCGTCGTCTTCTTCTCCCGCCGCGCTGGAGAAGACGATCTGGTGGAAATGTGACCTAATTTCTAAAAAATTACAGTAAATTGTTTGAGCCTCATAAAGCGAGTGTCGGCTGGTTGTCACGGCGAGCCTCCTCCAACGCCGCCACAGAGGAGTGACGGGCGTTGAGAGCGCGGCGCGGTGCGGCGGCGCCGTGGCGACAGATTGTGTTTGTTCAGAGTCTCTGTAACAGACTGTCAGTTTAACATGAGCCTCCTCCACTCTGATCTGCTGTTAACACGATTTAACCTCTCCGCGTTACCATGGAGACAACAGGCTTTAATTAGAAACACACATTCAATTAGAGTTGGACCAGAATCAACACACACACACACACACACACACACACACACACACACACACACACACACACACCTACACAGACTGCGTGTATAAACAAACACCTCCACACGCGCAAATATTCATATTTTACAAAGACGCTTCCTGAAACATCTTGTTCTGAAAAGCCATGTGTTTTGTGTGTGTGTGTGTGTGTGTGTGTGTGTGTGTGTGTGTGTGTGTGCATTGTGTGTGTGTGTGCGTGTGCGTACCTCCAGCTGGACCGTGTGTTCCTTCTGCAGCTGCTTGATCTCCTCCTGATGTTCCAGAGAGTTCTTCTCTATGTTCTCCTGTTCACACGGACACACAGGTGTTCAGTCAGACACACAACGACGCACAACCATCAAACACACACACACACACACACACACACACAACATGAAAACACGAGGATGTGTCTCCCATGAAGGAGAAACTTCACACTTCACACAGAGCCAGGTTTATTTACAACAACAGACATTTCCCCCTCGATGTTTTCAAAAATAACTTTGTTCACACATTTTGTTTTCAAAGAATTCTTCATTTACACAAACCTGCGTGAAGACGGTGTTAACAGCAACTACACTGCAAAAAGAATATTTGTCTCATTTCTAGTCAAAACTAAACTCTTTCCACTTCAAATCAGACTCATCACCTAAAAATTAACTTGTTTTCAGATCATTTTCACTTGTTTCAAACAAATTTTCACTTGAAATCAGTAGAAAAATCTGACAATGGAGCAAGTTTTTTGTGCTTGTAATAAGAAAGAAAAACTTGTAGCAGATTTTTCTACTGATTTCCAGTGAAAATTTGTTTGAAACAAGTGAAAATGATCTGAAAACAAGTTCATTTTTAGGTGATGAGTCTGATTTTAAGTGGAAACAGTTTAGTTTTGACTAGAAATGAGACATTTTGACAAGAAATAAGACAAATATTCTTGGAAACATGTAGAGTTTTTACAGTGTACACCAGTGGTTCTCAACCTTTTGTACATCAAGGACCCCTTAATTGACACAAAATAGACCACGGACCCCCATAGGACCAAATTTAGAAGTAAATACCAGAAATACACAAATATTTGTTCTGAGACTGAAGAACTTACTTTTTTTATACATTTAAATTAGGCCAATAGTGTGAATTTTTGGAAATATTATAGAGAAATTTCTAGAAAAAAGTGGTCCAATTTCTACAAAAACATTTAAACATTTCTAGGAAGACGTGGTAAAAATGAAAAAAAAAAAAAGTTTAAAAAAAATGTAAAAATTTTATTTAAAAAAAAGTGGTAAATTTTTGGGTAAAAAATGTTCAAAAAAAGTAAAAAAAAAAAAGTTAGAATTTTTTTTTTAATTTTACCACTTTTTCTAAAAAAGTGGTTAAATTAAAAAAAACAAAATTCTAGAAAAAAGTGGTAAAATTTCAAGAAAAAATCGGGGACCCCCTTCACATTTCTCAGGGACCCCTCGGGGTCCCCGGAGCCCCCGTTGAGAACCACTGGTGTACACAATGTCCCTTTAATTAACTGCGAGACTGTGAGTTATGGAGCGTGTTTGTGTTGCGTTGCTGCAGGTTTTCAGAAGGCAGAGAGCCTCCGCTCTCACTCGCCCAGACACGTCTCTGTGTAAAGGAGTTGAATCAGTACTATTCAGTAGTACTGTATGTTTTACACAAGTATCTGTACTTGTACTCAGGTTACAGAACGTGAGTACTTTTGACACCTCTGCTTGAAGCTCTGTTTATGTGTCAACTAAAGGCCAAAATGCAGGTAAATATCACAGTTTGTGCGACGTGTTAATGACTCCATCCCTGCAGCGGTGGGGCAACCAGACACAGATGAGACACATGTGGTGACCACAGGAGGAGGAGCAGAGATCAGCTCACGTTACTGAAATCCCCACATAAACTGGAGAAGTTGTGACGTGTGAAAACTGTTGAGTAAAGGATCTAAACCAGCCTCGTTACAGGTGAAATGTTCAAAAAGTGGGTAAATCATCAGCATTAGCATGAGATGCTGCACCCCCTGTGTTCACTGCCTCCGCTGATAAGAGGCTCAGGGAGTCAGTCAGACTCATGTCGTCCTGTGACTAACATCGCTGAGAGGAGCAGCGGTCTCCTCTGATTGGTTAGAACATCAGAGGGTTAAATCCCTGTTCTGGCTGCAAGTCTCCACATTAAGACGCGTTCTGACGGACGGGGATGTTCCCACTAAAAGACATCAATACACTGCAAAAACTCTACATCTCTCCAAGAATATTTGTCTTATTTCTTGTCAAAATGTCTCATTTCTAGTCAAAACTAAACTCTTTCCACTTAAAATCAGACTCATCACCTAAAAATTAACTTGTTTTCAGATCATTTTCACTTGTTTCAAACACATTTTCACTTGAAATCAGTAGAAAAATCTGCCAATGGAGCAAGTTTTTTGTGCTTTATTGTAATAAGAAAGAAGAAAAACTTGCTCCATTGGCAGATTTTTCTACTTATTTCAAGTGCAGAAAACGTGCAACCTGCAGCTGGAAGCAGGTAACTAGGCAACCGGTTCACCGTCAGACTCACCTCAGCCTCCTTGAGTCTCCTCTCGAACCAGCCCTTGGTTCCCTCCATGGACTGGACCTGAGCCTGCAGCTCCTCCACCCTGGGCTGGAGCCCCTCCAGCTCCTTGGCTCGGGCCTGAAACACACACACAGGAGACGATCACACTCCAGATACAGGATCAGGATTTATACCTCCATCCCTTATTCTCCTTTATTTCTATTCCCTCCATCTTTTTCCTCCCTCTTTACCTTCTCATCTCTCAGCTGCTGTCGGATCTCCTCCTCCGAGCGGTTCTTGTCTTCGTGGAGTCCTCGGAGCTCCTTCTCGTAGCGAGCCCTCACCCCGAGAACCTGAAGGGAGGAGAGGAGAGGAGAGGAGAGGAGAGGAGAGGAGAGGAGAGGAGGAGAGGAGAGGAGAGGAGAGGAGAGGAGAGGAGAGGAGAGGAGAGGAGAGGAGATAGAAGAGGAGAGGAGAGGAGAGGAGAGGAGAGGAGAGGAGAGAGAGGAGAGGAGAGGAGAGGAGAGGGAGGGGAGGGAGGTGAGGAGAGGAGAGGAGAGGAGAGGAGAGGAGAGGAGAGGGAGGAGAGGAGAGGAGAGGAGAGGAGAGGAGAGGAGAGGAGGAGAGGAGACAAGAGGAGAGGAGAGGAGTGGAGAGGGAGAGAGGAGAGGGAGAGAGAGAGAGGAGAGGAGGAGAGGAGAGGAGAGGAGAGGAGAGAAGAGGAGAGGGGGGAGAGGAGAGGAGGAATGGAGAGGAGAGGAGAGGGGGAGGGAGGAGAGGAGAGGAGGGGAGGGGAGAGGAGAGGAGAGGAGAGGAGAGGAAAGAGAGGAGAGAGGAGAGGAGAGGAGAGGAGGGGAGGGGAGAGGAGAGGAGAGGAAAGAGAGGAGAGAGGAGAGGAGAGGAGAGGAGAAGAGAGGGAGAGGAGAGGAGAGGAGAGGAGAGGAGAGGAGAGGGAGGAGAGGGAGGAGAGGAGAGGGAAGAGAGGAGGGGAGAGAGAGGAGAGGGAGGAGGAGAGAGAGAGAGGAGGAGAGGAGAGGAGAGAGAGGAGGAGAGAGACAGAGGAGAGGAGAGGAGAGGAGAGGAGAGGAGACGGGAGAGGAGAGAAGAGGGAGGGGAGGAGAGGAGAGGAGGAGAGGAGAGGAGAGGAGAGGAGAGAAGAGAAGAGAGAGAAGAGGAGAGGAGGAGGAGAGGAGAGGAGAGGAGAGGAGAGGACAGGAAAGGACGGAGTGGTTGAGGAGTGAGGAGGAGAGGAACCCGGAGGGAGGAGAGGGAGAGTGGAGCTCCAGAGTGCTGCAGTTTGAGGGACAGAGGAGAGGAGAGGAGAGGAGACTTCTCCTGGGAGAGAGATGGAGATGTCGTCCAGATGGAGTGGAGAGGAGAGGAGAGGAGAGGAGAGGAGAGGAGAGGACAGGAGGAGAGGAGACAAAGTCTGGAGTGTTTGAGCAGAGGAGAAAGAGGAGAGGAGAGGAGAGGAGTCGAGAGGAAAGAAGAGGTTGAGGAGGTGGAGAGGAGAGGAGAGGAGAGGAGAGGAGAGAGGAGAGGGAGACTCTCTCTTTCTCCTGACCTTCCTCTGGAGAGGAGAGGCTCCAAGGAGAGGAGTTTGAGAAAGGGGACTCCTGGAGAGGAGAGGAGAGAAGAGATTAGGAGAGGAGAGGAGATAAGAGGAGACTTGTTTAAACATTTAGACTCAATTAAACTGAGGACTTTGGAAAGAAGAGGAGAGGAGAGGAGGAGAGGCTCTGGAGAGGAGAGGAAAAGAGGGGAGGAGAGGACTGAGGACTAGAGGGGATGGAGAGGAGGGGAATTTGCCAAACTGTTGAAGGAGAGGAGAGGAGGGGAGAGTTATTCCACTGATTGTAGAGAGAGAGAGGAGAGGAAGGAGATGGAGAGTTGCTGGTTTCAGAGGAGAGAGGAGAGGAGACCTGGAGCTGAGAGTCCAGGAGAGGAGTCCCTCTGAGCCAAGGAGACTCTCCTGAGGAGAGGAGCTGGAGAGGAGAGGAGCGCCTCCTGCTGAGAGGAACAGAGGGAGGAGAGGAGGGAGAGGGATCTGAGAGGAGACATTCAGAGGGACTTCAGGAGAGGAGAGTGAGGAGAGAGAGGAGAGAGGAGGGAGAGAGAGAGAGGGATGGAGAGGAGAGGAGAGGAGAGGAGAGGAGAGGAGAGGAGAGGAGGAGAGGAGAGGAGAGGAGGAGAGAGGAGGAGGAACAGCAGCCGAGTCGTTCAGATTTCATTCATAAAACACGGTGGTTGCTTTGTATTCTGTGTAAAGACATGAACCCGGCCGGCCAGAGGGCAGAGTGGAGCTCCAGCCTCACCTCCTTCTCGTGCTGCAGTTTGAGGTCCGACAGCGCCTCCTTGTGGTCGGACTTCTCCTGGTTCAGCTGCATGGCCATGTCGTCCAGCATGGCCTTCCTCTTCTCTGCAGTCTGCTCATTCATTCACACACACACAGGCACAGAACGTCTGGATGTGTTTGTGCGTCTGTGATCGCATGTGTCGCACAAACATGGTGTTTTCTCCTCTGTGTGTTTGCGTGCGTACCTTCTTAGCCTCGTCCAGCTCTCTCAGCACTCTCTCTTTCTCCTGACCTTCCTCTGTTAACTGCTCCAACAGCTTCCTGTTTGCAAAGCTCGACTCCTGAACAGACAGTGAAGAGATTACACTGTTCATAACATGACTTGTTTAAACATTTAGACTCAATTTAACTGTTTATGTACTTGTGCATAAACAGCTGATGAAGAATAATGGAGAAATTTAAATTTAAAAACACTGCTGCAAAGTTTAAAACAAATTCTAATATGTCAATGTTATTTTATTCTACTTGAGTTGTTATTTGTAAAAGTGTCAGGGTTGCAGTTTTGATCATGTTTGTATCCAACAACTCCACAACGCTCTGGTGGACAAGTTGTGACCTGCACATTCACCACACTATGAGATAATAACACAACGTTACCACACAGAGTTGATTTAGAGGGAAATACAGAGACTGATGATGAAAAACTGTCCCTGAAGGCAACGTGCATCAGAGGTTTTGCATGAATTTCCCTCTAAAACAACTCTGTGTGGTAACGTTGTGTTATTATCTCATAGCGTGGTGAATGTGCAGGTCACAACTTGTCCACCAGAGCGTTGTGGAGTTGTTGGATTGTGTATTTGATGAGTTTGATGAGGGAAACCAAGAAATCCCATGAGCCTCCGTAGCGTAGCTCTGAGCAGCTCACGGCTCTGCTCCGCCCTTCTAAAAATAGCTTGCACCGAACCTACTGCTATGACTATAGGGGTTATGGTGATGGGGGAATTTGCCAAACTGTTGAACTATCCCTTTAAGGCTCAGGGTTATAAGTTATTCCACTGATTGTAGAGTTAAAGTATATGAATAGATGTGATGTGTTGCTGGTTTCAGACTCCCTGTGCGTGAGCGTTACCTGCAGCTGAGAGTCCAGGTCGTCCCTCTGAGCCAACAGACTCTCCTGCTCGGCTCGTCTCTGCTGCAGCTCGGCCGTCAGCGCCTCCTGCTGCTCCCTCAACAGATTCATCTCCTGCGTCTTCACCGTCTGGATCTGAACACCACATTCAACAACTTCATTTACATCAAGTGACAGAGGATGACTGTCGGGGACAGAGAGTGACGGATGGTGACAGAAGCAGCAGTAGATGACAGTAGGTGACAGCAGATGACGGAGAGTGACAGTAAGTGAAAGTCGGTGACAGTGGGTGGCCGTTGCATGACTTCAGATTTTTTAAAGTCGACTCTAATGTTATGGAAGTCGAGTGGACGTCGACTAGTCACTGATGACGTTGTTCATGTGTCTCCCGTCATAACTAAAATCACAGGAGGAAGGAAATGCTTTGCACAAATGCTTTGTGCAGCTGGTGCACAGAGCAGCAGGTAGAAACAACAAGCTGCAAACCATCACAGTCCTGCTCACACACTGTTTCACTCACAGCTTTTGTTTTTCTATCATGGTTGGTTGGTTGTTGTTGTTACGCGTGACATTAGGCTGCAAATATGAGCGGGTTTGTTTTTTTAATTCAGTTTCAAGCAGCTCCGCTCTTGTACTGACAAAACCACGTGATCAGAAACTAGTCAACGTCACGCTCAAAACGCCATTGTGGAGCAGTAAAGCCGACTAATCGACTAGTCGGCAATAGTGACAGTAGATGACTGACAGTGACAGTAGATGACGAATAGTGACAGTAGATGACTGACGGTGACGAATAGTGACAGTAGGTGATGAATAGTGACTGATAGTGACAGTAGATGACTGACAGTGATTGACAGTGACAGTAGGTGAGAGCAGATGACAGTGGATATGTTTCAGAGTCAGACAGTTAAGTCATCAGATGTATTGGTTTAGTTAGAACATCAACTGGGTTCTAGTTGGTTCTACTTCTATATAAACTCCATCTCTAATGGACCTGATCAGAGTACGGTGTTGTCTAGAAGGTTATCTTCAGAAACAATCTACAGCCAGTACTAAAAGGGTAAAGGGTCCTAACAACAGACGACGTTCTAGAAACCTAGATCAGGTTCAGACCATGGATCTAAAGGTGAGGCTCTACTAGGTGTTCTAGATATAATTACCTGTTCAAGAGCGCACAGATTAGTCCTCAGAGCACCGTTCTCCTGTGAGATGGGTTATAGTTCCAGACTCAGTAAGGTGTTCACTTACAAACACAGTTCTGTAAATATAACAACACTGTAGATCACAACTGCGCTAGATAGGGAAAGGGTAAAACTGGTATTTGACTCTATCCAGGGCTGCTCTCTTCATACAAACCAACAGACTGCTGTTTCTGAGGTTAGGTGTTACGTTCTACATGCTACCTGTTCTAAAGGCACTAGTTTAGTCCCTCAGAGACTGTGTTGGGTCTACGTTAGGTTAGTGACCTTGTTGATGATGACATCCAGGTTTGTTACCTGTTCTAGAGCTGCTAGGTTTGTCCTCAGTGCATCGTTCTCTTGCAGGATGTTGTCCACCTGCTCCTGACTGACCGCGCTCTGATTGGCTACCTGCGGCGCCAGCCAGCGAGCCACAGGCCGGGCGCGGCGGCAGAGAGAACCAAGAGAAAGGACCACCGCAAAAACAATCACAAAACAAGACAAAAAGGTAAGCAAGAAAGACAAAGAATGAAAAATAAAGGGGAAGCAGGACATAAACATAAACAGAGAGACAACGGAAACAACACCAACATGGTGGAAGACAAAGAGGAGGATGAGAGAACAGAGCAGGTCAGACATACAGCAGAGAAACAAACAGCAGGCTAGCGCGCTGCTGCCAGAGGGATATTGGAAAACATATTTGTTTTTTCTGTCATATGAAAGGGCTGGGTAAGAAAAATCAATGTGTATCACTGAGCTCTGCCTCCCTCTCTCCACACGAGTCATTAGTTTTACCTCCCGAAAACAGTTCTCGGAGAATAGGAATCAATTCTTCAAGATCAATTCACTCTGGCAGCGAAACGCCGTCACAGTAAAGAGGCAAAACAAAGTAGGAGTTCCTCCGGTCGCCGGCGTTAGTTCCTCGTTCCTCCCAACAGCCTTCGCTCCCTCCCGCTTTTCCCTCATCTCCTCTTTTCACTTCCTGTCCCTTTACTTTACACTTGTTCAAACGTCCTGATGAGAGAACTTTGCTGATTCCACTCTTCAGACAAATTATGCAAAGAAACTAACAGAAATCCTTTTGACAATTGCCAAGAATTGTATTGCAATAAAGTGGAAATCAGACGTCCCTCCAATTAAAAGTTACTTATTGGATGCAGAAAAGTAGTTAAAACTTTTCACTAAACATGGCAACCGGTTTAAAGCCCCAGTACGCAACTTATTTGGCTTTTTATTATACATACAAATGAAAGATTTCTCATACCTTAGAGCAGTGGTTCTCAACATTTTGTACATCAAGGACCCTAAATTGACACAAATTAGACCACGGACCCTCATTGGACCAAATTTATTAGTAAACACCAGAAATACACAAATATTTGTTCTGAGACTGAAGAACGTTACTTTTTTATACTGTTAAATTGGGGCCAATTTTTGGAAATATTAGAGAGAAATCTTTGGAATAAAATGGTCAAATTTCTAGGAAGAAGTGGTAAAAAATCTCAAAAAAAAGACGGAATTTTTTTTTTTAAGTAAAAAAAATTCTCAAAAAAGTGGTAAAATTTCTCGTAAAAAATGTTCAAAATAAAGTAAAAAAGTAAAAATTTTCTAGAAAAAAAATGGTAAAATTTCTAAAAAAAAAAAAAAGGAATAAAAATCTAGAAAAAGTGGTCAAATAAATAAAATAAAAAAAACTCGTAAAAAATGTTCAAAATAAAAAAGTAAAAATTTTCTAGAAAAAAGTGGTTAAATTTCTAAAAAAAAGGGGGGGAAAAAATCTAGAAAAAGTGGTCAAATAAATTTTTTTTTAAAAAAGTCTCGTAAAAAATGTTCAAAATAAAAAGTAAAAATGTTCTTGAAAAAAATGGTAAAATTTCTAAAAAATAAAAAATAAAAACAAAAATCTAGAAAAAGTGGTCAAATAAAAAAAAAAACTATTGAAAATTGTTCAAAATAAAAGAGAAAAAATGTTCTAGAAAAAAGTGGTAAAATTTCAAGAAATAAATTGGGGACGCCCTTCAGATCTGGTCTTTCAAGTTGACCTGGTCTTTCAGAGTGTGTGTTGAGGTCTTTCAGAGTGTGTGTTGTACCTGGTCTTAGAATGAGTTGTTACCTGGTCTTTCAGAGTCGTGTACAAACCTGGTCTTTATACAGAGTGGTGTTGCCTGGTCTTTCAGATGTTGCATGTACCTGGTCTTTCACAGTGTGTTGTACCTGGTCTTTCACAGTGTGTTGTACCTGGTCTTTCAGAGTGTGTGTGTGTTGTACCTGGTAACTTTCACGGAAAACCTGGTCTTTCAGCGGAGCTGTCGGTTATAAATGGAATTTTGTTCTTGTTCTTGAAAAAATCAAAAATCGAAAATTAAAAAAATTCAACATCCTGATCAGTTTGGAGCTACACTACACTTGAACCTGAGATCATAAAAACCTCCTCTTGGCTCCAAGTCGAGGCTCTCAGGCTCTTTCAGCTAAACGCCGGTGTAAAAGAGCATCAGGCCGTCGGTTCAGAGTGTGTGTTGTACCTGGTCTTTCAGAGTGTGTGTTGTACCTGGTCTTTCAGAGTGTGTGTTGTACCTGGTCTTTCAGAGTGTGTGTTGTACCTGGTCTTTCAGAGTGTGTGTTGTACCTGGTCTTTCAGAGTGTGTGCTGTACCTGGTCTTTCAGAGTGTGTGTTGTACCTGGTCTTTCAGAGTGTGTGTTGTACCTGGTCTTTCAGAGTGTGTGTTGTACCTGGTCTTTCAGAGTGTGTGTTGTACCTGGTCTTTCAGAGTGTGTGTTGTACCTGGTCTTTCAGAGTGTGTGTTGTACCTGGTCTTTCAGAGTGTGTGTTGTACCTGGTCTGTCTTTCAGAGTGTGTGTTGTACCTGGTCGTTCAGAGTGTGTGTTGTACCTGGTCTTTCAGAGTGTGTGTTGTACCTGGTCTTTCAGAGTGTGTGTTGTACCTGGTCTTTCAGAGTGTGCAGAGCCAGTTCGTGCTCCTTCTCCTTGCTCTGCAGCTGCTCCCTCAGCTCTGCTGTCAGCTGAACACAAACACAGGTCACTCAGCCTCACAGCGTTAACACAACAGACTCACATCAGGCCCAAACACCCTGGTTTTCTTTTAAGTTGGCATGCTGTGTTCCTGAGGTCTGACCTGATTGGCCGTCATGAGGTCTGACTGTAGTTTCTGGATGCGGAGGTTCATGGCCTTCAGCTCCTCCTCTTTCCTCTGGTTGATCTCATCAATCTTTGTCCTACAGACACACACACACACACAAACACACACACACAACAACAGTCTTACACCTGCTGTAGCGTAAGCACAAAAACACTGTACTGTCAACACACACTGTGACCTGAATAGTAGAGTAAGTGTTCGCTATACAAGCTGTTGGAACATAATGGTAGGAATAGCTACAGTAGACGGAGGATTAAAGGGATAGTTTCATGTTTTTAAAGTGTGGTTGTATGATCTACAAATAGCCCCTAAGTACTTTAATTGCAGCAGCGTAAAAGAGGTTTTACCTGAAAAAAAAATACACAGTTCCAAAGTGCAGGAAAAACACTGGAAAATATTATATTATAGCCAACAATGGAACTGTGTTTTTTTTTTTTCAGGTAAAACCTCTTTTAGGCCGTGAAAATAGGCCGTTTCTTTGGGTCCATTCACAACAATGTATGTTGTAAATCTCTGGGCAGGGCTATTATGGGCTGGCGTTGCTAACGGGAGGAGTGCAGAGAGTCTTCTACTGCAATTAAAGTACTTAGGGGCTATTTGTAGATCATACAACCACACTTTAAAAACATGATACTGTCCCTTTAAGAGACATGTGGTCGCTCTTGCATATCTATGTTAAACTGCTACTGTTTCAGCAGCAGCAGCAGCAGTAAAAGGTGCATGTCTGACCTGCTGTCGTTGTACAGCGCCTCCTTCTCTCCCTGCAGACGCTGAAAGCTGCAGGACGACACAAACAGACACGGATCATCCTTCAGTCTGTGTTTACACTTCAGATACAAACAGTTCTGCTTTAAATAAACACTGTGACTGGTGTTCACTGTCAAACAGGAAGTCTCCTTGTTGTTCAGACTGATCCAGCCTCTGGAGGATCAGGAAGGTAACCCTGCTGAGGCGGAGTCAGAGTCAGAGTGGGGGGGGTCTCACCTCTCCTGCTTCTTCTTTAACTTGTCCGACAGCTGGAGGAGAGTTGGACAGACATAAGTCACCATTCACAATTCAAAGCTGATTTACTCATTTACCCTCCTGTTGTCATTTGTTCCCTTCCTCCATCCTTCTTTCCTTCCTTCATCCATCCTTCTGCTTCCTTTCTTGACCAAATTTTTTCCTTCCCTCAATTTTTCTGTCTTTCCTTTTTCCCTTTCCTTCGTTCCCTTTGTCCTTACTTCTTCTCCCTTCCTCTTTTGATCCAATTGACCCAATCTGTTTCCTCCCTCTGTTTTTCTTTCCTTCCCTTTCCCTTCCTTCCTTCCTTCCTTCCCTTCGTCCTTACTTCTTCCATCCTTTTTGACCCAATTGACCCAATCTGTTCCCTCCCTCCATCTATCTCACCTTCCCTTTTCCCTTCCTTCTTTCTTCCCATCTCTCCCTTCATCCTTCCTTCTTTTCCTTCAACCTTCTTTCCTCCCATCTCTCCCTTCGTCCTTCCTTCCTTCTGTCCCTTTGCCTGTCCTTCCTTCCTTCCTTCCTTGACCCAGGAGGACAACAGGAGGGTTAAATATGTTTGAAGCTACAAATGCATCTATGTAACTATCGCATTAAAGGGATAGTTCAGCTTTTTTTTTTGAAGAAGTCCCGTCTCAAAAAAATACACCAGTTCAAGAGTACGATCTAGAGTTTTTAAAAAATTGCAATGCATCAGTTTATCGACTTTTCTCCTGCATCCAGTGTATTTAATGGGCATTTGTAGCTCATACAACCCCACTTCCAAAAAGCTGAACTATCCCTTTAATCAATCAGTCACTGACATCTTCTTTTTGGGCTTTACCTTTGTAATCTCTTCCTGCAATTTGGTGATTTCAGCCTGTTTGGAGGCCTGCAGGCAGACGAGAGAGAGTCAGGTCAACAACACACACACACACACACATACACACACACACACAGACACACACACAGACACACACACACACTCTCCAGTAGTGATGTCACTCACTTATTCATTCACATGTTACTGCACTGCGGTCATAGTTGGTGATTGTGTTGTTCCCCCGAAGCGAGGACATACAGATAAACGCTACATTTAACTAGTTTTTAAATTTGCATAACCCCACCCCTACCTGGTAGCAGTAGAAGGGGGCGGGGCTAACAGTGGCTCATTAGCATTTAAAGAGACAGTCACTGAAACCAGCCGTTGTGAACAGGGCTGTGATGTTTGATCCTCGGGGGGTTTTTGACTGAAACATGTCACAGACACGTCTTTAAGACCTGGGAACTATTTGACTTTGTGGAAAAGAGGCAGAATATGTCTCCTTTAATATTTATAAACGTGCCGTCTTCCCAGTTATTGCTGATGTGAAATGCATGCTGGGACACTTGTCTTGCCCAAGGACTGGAGCTGGGACAGAGAAGTGTTGTAACACAACACTGTGTTCATCATGTTCACAGTCAGAGTGAAAACCGGAGCTCAGTCATATCTGTTGTGACTTTAAAGGGAAAAAAAAAAAACGGAATTAATAATAAAAACTGTTTTCCATCCACTCTCTGTATGTTTAATGTTGCCTGACAGAGAAACTGTAATTATCTTCAGGTCTTGTTTGTTTCCAGTGAAGTGTTTGGGGGCATTTAAAAGGCTGTGTATAATGAAACAAGCGCGTCCAGCTGCTGCTGAGGAAACGCCGTGGACCAGATGACACCGTTAGAGACAGAGCGGCGCTGCCGTCGGCCCGGGACATGCTGACATTTCACCGCTGCTCGCCAGCTGCCCTTCATGTTCCTGTCATGAATTAATTAGTTCCCTCTCTCACGCACAACATGTGGCCACTTCGTCTGCCACCATTTTGACTTTCTCTGAGTAACAACAGCGCTGATGTACAGATGCTGCATTGTTTAACAACTGGAGGTGAGAAGAGCCATGAGACGAGAGATGTGCTCCTTTCTGTTTTTATAAGTCAAATGTTGCATCTGGAGCTGGACCGACTCATTCTGGGTTTGTTATTATCTGGACAAGCAGCTGCTGAACAAAAGGCACATCTGTAAAAACAATGAAAACCCTCGGCGCTCAGGAGAACTGGATCCATTAGCTCCAATAAAAATTTCAGCCACATCAATAAATCATTGTCATGTTTCAGGCGTGTTCAATGTGTGTGTGTGTGTGTGGGGGGGGGGGTCGAGCAACACGCTCAAAGAGAGACTGAGCGTCCCCTCGGGGCCCCGACCTGCAGAGGTCTGTAATATAAGGTGTTTTTACTGTGTCAAGCAGTCGTTCAAAAGGTAATCTGATCAGATTTTAGATCATGGATTGGATCAAATCTTGAAAATGGGATGTTCAAAACTAAAGACAGATTCTGAGATCAGATTAGATCATGTAATCCAGTCTTGGTTTTAATCTGGATCAAACCCTCAGTTTTTAGTAGAATCAGGAAAACTTGAATTATTCTCATCCCAGCAGTTTGGTGGATTCAAGATGGATTTCAGGAACAAAATGTCATTTAAATTAAATTCAAGCAATATTTATAATGTAGTATACAATGAAGAGACCACTCCCAAAATGAACAGTGTCTATAGTTTTACTATTTATAGGTATGTGTTTGAGTCCAATTTTTTTTTTATTCTATCAACTACCAACAACATTTCTCCCAAAATTGAAAAAAATATTGTCATTTAGAGCTTTTATTGGCTAATGATTAAACTAGTCTAAATAACAGAAATATCAAGTCTTTTCAGACCTTGAATAATAATAATAATAATGCAAAGAAAACATGTTCATATTTATTCCTAAAGAACACAACAAGAATATTTGAACTCAGGAAGAGTTTATAAATCAGTGTATAAATAAATCAGCAGTGGTTTTTATTTATAATCTTCCTATAAAACCAGATGTGGTTCAGATGATGACATCATCAGGTGATGACCTCATCAGTGTCTCATTAAGTAGAAGGAGTTGTGTTTGTGTTGATATGTGAAAGAAAAGAAAAGAATGACTGTAATAATGTAGAGATGCTTTTAAGAAACACTTGTGGAAGTGGTCTCTTCATTTTTTCCATGACTGTGTAGCCCGATTATCTTTACGTGTGTGGCAGACTTTAGAGTAGAAAATGAGTGGAATTTGAATTTTGGGTGAACTATCCCTTTAAACCACTGGAGGCCAGCGAAGAGAGGGCACTCAGGTCTGTTTAAGTGCTCTCAAAGTTGATCCAGTCCTCTTTTTGTATGTGTTACATAAGTGTAAGAGCTCAGTGTGTGATGATCTGACAGCACCAGGGGATCAGTGTGATGTTCACCAGGATCACAGATCTGGGACTGCTCAGTGTGTGTCAGACTGTGTGTGAGTGTGTGTGTGTGTGAGTGTGCGTGCCGTACCTCCAGGTTGTGGATCTGCTCCCTCAGCAGCCTCTTCTCCTCCTGCTCGGTGTTCAGTGCCATCTCCAGCTCTGGTCCAAAGCAGTGAGTTATTGGACAGAGAGCAGCCGACCAGCCTAGCGCTGCCTGCTTAGCTACAATCTTCTCTACGCTCTTCTCTGACAGGCCTAAAGGGGGCGCCGCACACAGCAGGGGGCAGTCTGTTAGGCCAGACACACACTACACCAGCTCCTCACTCCTAACGCCACGCCTCAAAGGTTATCTCCAAGGGGAGGGAGGGGGGGCGGGGGGGGCGGGGGGGTCGGATCTGAGTCGGGGCTTTTCTGGCTGAGCTGCAAAGTCAATCACACCTGCGTCGCCGCCGTGCAACTGGTTTATCACGGTGTGTTCACTGACACGTTTATGTGAGCTCTCATACATTCTCTCCTTCCTACGATGACAGGATGATAAATTTGATACATAATCACCGTTTTGTTTACAAACAGGAAGTGAAGGGAGCCAATAAAAGGCTGAGGTGATGTGTAACAACCACTCAGCCACTTACCCGGCGTTTATGAGGGAGACGGGCTCTTAGTGTGATAAACGTTCAGTTCTACCTCTGCCTGTCATTAACCTGCAGCTTAAAGGGACAGTTCAACATTTTGGAAAAATGTGCCTATTGCCATAATCCCTATAGTCATAGCAGTAGGTTCATTATCAGTGCATGTTGTTTTGAGATCAGCGGGGCAGAGACGCTAGTTGCTCAGCAAACACAATGGTCGGAGGCGAATGGTGCAGGTGCCCTGTCCCTTTAGCCTGGCTGACACCAGACGTTCCTGTACGTAGCGTAGCCAATCGTATCAATCATACCCAATGACGTATGCAGAGCGACAGAACTCTGCTCGCTAAACGTTGCTCTTTTTTCAAAATAAACTTGCGGTCTAAACTTAAAAACACTTTCTAACGCTGCATCGAAAGGTAAAACGTCTGCCGCCATGTTGGATCAACAAGGTATCAATAAAGTCGCTTCGGTGTGTCGTCATTCTCTCGCCGCCCCCTCCCCCTGTTCTGTGATTGGCTCCCTCGTCGTTGAGGGAAAATTGGGTCCACGGTTTCCAGGCTGACTCACAGAGCAAATAAAATGGCGTGCACGGCAGCGTGGGTAAACCCAGGCTACTGTCCCTCATCAAACTCATCAAATATACAATGCATTTCAAAAGCTCAGGTAGTTCAGAGTATTTGCTTCATGTGTCCTAATGTTACAATAATCATACATTATTTCACAGCGTGGTGAATGTGCAGGTCACAACTTGTCCACCAGAGCTTTTAGGAGTTGTTGGATTGTGTATTTGATGAGTTGAGTTCTGAGGGACACCGTTCACCTCCATTGTGTTCGCTGATAAGCTCACGTCTCTGCCCCGCCGATCTAAAAACAACATGCACGAACCTACTCTTGACTATAGGGATTATGGCAATAGGTGAATTTTCCAAAATGTCGAACTATCCCTTTAACACAAGATAGATGTCAGGTTTGATATTTACAATGTTGATCAGTGACACTGACAATAATTGCATTAGAGGTCAGAAGTACAAACTGTGCTAACTCCAGCATCAGTCATGGATTAATATGAAGATTAAGATTAAGATTCATCCTCAGACGCAGGTTAACAGGTGCACATTAGTCTCTGCAGCTCTGCCAGATAATCCTGACTTCAGGGCCTATAAACTCAAATGTCATGGGGTGAAAGTCCCGATGTTGCTTTACAAATTCAAATGTGTCTTTGTTTTTGTTTTGTTCATAGTTGTTATCAGTTGCTGTTGTTCACTCGGTCAGTTTGTAGTGTGTGTCTGCCCTGAGCCAGCTAGCTGCTCTACGCTTCAGGAAAAGTACAGGCTGCAGGTCGACCGTAAATTCTCAAATAAAAAACCAAACACTTGGGCCAGAAGGCGTCCGATTAAACATTTAGGACAGGTGGGATTACCTGGACTGTGAGGGCAGCAGAGTTAACGGGGTAGTATTTGAGAATTTACGGTAAGAGGCGCCATAAAGAGCCAAACTGGTGTGTTTACATCCTCTCTGTGACAGTCAACCTGCATAAACATGATAGAAAATCCAGCACAGTCAATGTTTAACCAGCTCTCTAAAGTGAGACTTAAGTTGTTTGACTGCAATAACCAGGGTTATTTTTGAAATAAAGGGTGTAAATCTGTAAATCGCTATGCAAAAGTTGATTTTATTAGGTGTGATTTGTTGTGTAAACAGACAAATCAAGAGTAAAATGTGTCTGAGTCAGCTCTATGGAAGATTAAAAATATCTAAATAAAATAGAAACTAAAAACTCTTGAATTGCTGATTCTTTCCTGAATTGATTTTGTTTACAAAGAGCAAGTTCTTTGTAAATTGAATTGAATTGGCTCAATTTGCGTCTATTATTTTCTGACATTCAGTCTAAGATTAATGTTCTTATAATGAATAATTAACTACCTGTTGAAAACACAAAACACAAGTCTGATGGCTAAGTTAATAAACAGTCAAATACCCAAATATGTTGAGTTCAATGTTGAAATAAAACTCAGGAAATAGTAAATATTCCTAATCAAAAGATTATTGATTAATGAATGAATAATATTATAATAATATAATAAATATAATATAATATAAGAAATATTGATTAAACCTCCATTTATGATTGGTTATCTTTAAGTCAGGTTTCAACTGTGCAGGTTGATTTTGTAACAAACCAGTTTGGTCCTTTAAGGATCTGGTGAGGTTGTTATTGAGCAGATGAAGTGAATAAAGTCTGTTCCCTGAGGGACATGATACAACACTCCAGTGCAGTGTTCATGTTAAAGCTGAGGTCTGGTGATGTTTTATATTTTCCTTCAGACCTAATCCAATCGCATGCCCAGATCCACAGCCCAGTGTTAAAGGGATACACCAACTTTTTTTTTTTCTAACCCCGAGTCCATGACCAGCAGATGGACTCCATCCTTTCCACTGTGCGTGCAGTAACAAGGGAGATAGAGCCGTATCGTTAGCTTAGCTCAAACCCTGGAAGTGTATGAGTAGTGTTAGCCTTAGCTTAGCTCAAACACTGGAAGTGTATGAGTAGTGTTAGCCTTAGCTTAGCTCAAACACTGGAAGTGTATGGGTAGTGTTAGCCTTAGCTTAGCTCAAACACTGGAAGTGTATGGGTAGTGTTAGCCTTAGCTTAGCTCAAACACTGGAAGTGTATGGGTAGTGTTAGCCTTAGCTTAGCTCAAACACTGGAAGTGTATGAGTAGTGTTAGCCTTGCTTAGCTCAAACACTGGAAAGTAGCTAGTGTTAGCCTTAGCTCAAACACTGGAAGTGTATGGGTAGTGTTAGCCTTAGCTTAGCTCAAACACTGGAAGTGTATGGGTAGTGTTAGCCTTCCTCCTAAAGTCTCAAACACTGGAAGTGTAAATGGGTAGTGTTAGCTGACAAAGCTCAAACACTGGAAGTGGACGAGATGGGTAGTGTTAGACGGAGGTTCAAGCTCAAACACTGGAAGTGTATGGGTAGTGTTAGCCTTCCTGTTTCAAAGCTCAAACACTGGAAGTGTATGGTTGTTTTATTTTGCTTGAAAGCTCAAACACTGGAAGTGTTGGTCACAACAGTGTTTGAGCTGAGCTGAAATCAGCATCAGAAGCTGATTTCATTTTAGCTCTAAACTCTGTAAATATTTCACTTTATCAACAACAGCACAGTGGAAAGGATGGAGTCTATCTGCTGGTCATGGACTCAGGAGTGAGGCAAGACACTAAAAAAAATGTTGGCGTATCCCTTTAAGTGTGTGAGAGTGTGTGTGTCTCTTCCTTCATTACTGCAGTTTACTGGGGGCCGCAGACAGAGGGCAGTGTTGAGAGACGCACTAACACACTGTTGGTTGAGTCTAAACATGAGGAATATAGAACACCACCAGAGTGATCCTTTACAGGTGACATCATCTAGATTTTTCCCAGAGCCAAACAACAATGATAAAAACTGACTTCAATCATTCATTTGGTGAATGATTTTTCAACGATGATGAATACAATCTCATGAAATCAACACGACGAGTTTTCCTTCAAAATAAAACCTGAACAGTTTGTGTAGAGTGAAGAGAATAAAGTCCGACCAGCAGGAAGCAAAGCTTACTGTGAAAACTCCTGTTGTTATCATGAGACATTCAGATGGTTTACTGGTCTGCAAATTAATTACGTTTCAAAAGTCATTGAGTAGATAAGAATACCAGAAAAAACATCAATTAAAACATGAATATAATTTTACAGTATTGTGCTGAACCATTTGTATTTATTATTTATCAGTTTTTTTGTTTTTTAACTTCCATTAGACCAGAGACTTAATGAATACCACATGAAAAAACAGGAGCTCTCCTTTTTGGGAAATTCTGTCTCATTAAGAATCAGTGAGAAGTAGAAACTCACCATGTAGCTGCTTCTCCGTCTGTTCCAGCTGCGTCTCTTTCTGTAAACAACACAGACGGGATCAAATGGAATAACATATTTAACATAATTACTCATTAATACAAATTATGAAAAGAAATTCTGGCATTTGTCAGTCACACTCCATAGGTCCAGAATTCTGTAAGTCTTGATCATATTTTACCAAACACCTCTACGGTGGAAATTTGAGAAATGTAAATGTAAATCATAATAATGATATAAAAATAATGTATTAATACAACAAAGTACATTTAATTTTCTCTGCAGCAGTACTACAGCTGTGTGTTATTATAGCAACACAAAGTAAGATTGTGTTGCAAAAAGAAAACCAACGTTAATCACCTGTTCCAGTCTCTCATTGGTTCCCTCTGCCAACGGATCCTCCCCTCTCCCTGTGACATCAGAGAGTCCGTTGGCGCTGGCTGACCCATCGGTCTCCGTGGTAGCACTCTGGTTGCCCTGGGCGACGGCCTGCCTCTGAAGCTCTTTATCGAAGCGCTCCTGGAGAGCTGGAGGGGAATCACACCTCAGGATTATTACTCAGGACCTTATGTGTGTGGTGTGCCTCAGGGTTCTTCACTAGGTCCTCTTTTGTTTGATAACCGATAAGTTGTTTTCGTATAGAGTTTGCATTTTAACAGATTCAAGCAAGTATTTGAGTAAGTATTAAACCAGTGGTTCTCAACCTTTTGTACATCAAGGACCCGAAATTGACACAAATTAGACCACGGACCCTCACTGGACCAAATTTAGAAGTAAACACCAGAAACACACAAATATTTGTTCTGTGACTGAAGAACGTTACTTTTTCATACTTTTAAATTACGGCCAATGGCGTGAATTTTTGGAAATATTATAGAGAAATTTCTGGAAAAAAAAGTAGTCCAATTTCTCCAAAAACATTTAAACATTTCTAGGAAGAAGTGGTAAAAAAAAATTCAAAAAAAAGTAAAAAATAAAGAAAAGTAAAAATTTGGTAAATTTGGTAAAACTTCTCGTAAAAAATGTTCAAAAGAAAAATAAAAAAGTAAAAATTTTCTAGATAAAAGTGGTAACATTTCTAAAACAAAAAAGTTTTTTTTAAAGATCTAGAAAAAGTGGTAAAATTAAAAAAAAACTTCTAGAAAAAAGTGGTAAAATTTCTCGTAAAAAATGTTCAAAATAAAAAAGTTAAAATTTTCTAGAAAAAAAGTGGTAAAATTTCTAAAACAAAAAAGTAAAAAAAAAAAATCTAGAAAAAGTGGTCAAATTAAAAAAAAAATTAATAAAAAACCTTCTAGAAAAAAGTGGTAAAATTTCTAAAACAAAAAAGTAAAAAAAAAAATCTAGAAAAAGTTTAAAAAAAAAAAAAAAAAAAAAAAAACTTGTGGTAAAAAAAAAAGTGGTAAAATTTCAGGAAATAAATTGGGGACCCCCTTCAGATCTCTCAAGGACCTCTAGGGGTCCCTGGACCCCACGTTGAGAACCACTGTATTAAACTAGATAATTTTTCATAAAGGAAACTGGATTAGGTAATTAAGCAGATTTGGTGCATTAAAAATGTGCTTTTAAAATGACTTGACATGTTTGTTATTATTATGAAAATCTCAATAAGAACAAAAAAAAAAGACAGAAAAGGTCTTTCAGTGATCTGATTATTGAGCCCCTTAAACAAATCCTGTAAATCACCAATGTCACATCAATACACACACCTTTGAGTTTCTTCTGGAGGGCGGTGTTTTCAGCTTGGAGGTGCAGCAGTTCTCCATCAACAGGACTGGAGGCGGAGTTGGGCGGGGCGACAGGTGCAGAGGCTCCTCCCTCCTCCTTCAGGTCCTTGTTCTCCTTCTCCAGCTGTTCAATCTGCGTACACAGCTAGAAACAACCGAGACGGTAGAAACATCAAAGACATGGCACGTCATCGACACGGTGCGGTGGACGAGACCAAACACAGACTCACCTTGGAGAGCTCGGTCATCAGAGTGCTGTTCTGTAGCCTGAAGTCTTCCTCCTGACTGTGGAGTTTCCCCTGAAGCATCTCATTCTCACTCAGCAGCGCATCCACTTCCTGCAGGAAACCGACGTGTGACGTGATTTAATCTACATTTACTTTCCATGTATAACTCAACAAACATGG
Source organism: Decapterus maruadsi (assembly GCA_030347415.2). Taxonomy (NCBI): domain Eukaryota; kingdom Metazoa; phylum Chordata; class Actinopteri; order Carangiformes; family Carangidae; genus Decapterus; species Decapterus maruadsi. The sequence goes on from CM064899.1 coordinate 1,453,529, forward strand.
GAAATATAACATTTCTGTAGCATATCAAATGTAAGAGTTTTCTCATACTGATTCACAACTTAAATAGAAACTAAAGTAAAATGTCAGAAATACTCAGCTCAACTTTATTTATATAGCACTTTAAAACAACCGTAGTGCTGTACAGAGACATAAAACAATTAAAGCACTAAAATTAATAAAACAGACAGTAAAACGGTTATTTAATTGTTTTTAAAAGCAATTAGAAACAATAAAACAATAAATAAAAGCAATAAATGACACTATAAATGACAATAAAAGCAAGAAATAGACACAAGTGAACAGCAGAGGGAGCCACTGATCAGTGCAAACCGGAGGAAGACTCACCTGAGCTTTCTTGCTCTTATTCAGCGCCTGAGGGAGAAAAAACAAACTATATGAAAAACAAACAACAGATGAACAGGATCAATATGAAATGTCATTAAAATTAAATGGTAGTTTGCTACTGTTATTAATTTAAATAGTAAACACTATAAAACTATTAATTATACAAACCCTATCTATTAATTTATTTAATAACTGATAATAACTGATTGGTCGTTACCTTCTGTGCTTTGATAAAATCTCTTTCCAGAACCGCATTCTTCTGACGGACGGCGTTCAACTCTGAAAAACAAACCAACATGATCAGAACTGGACAAATATATATTGTATTATATATGATCATTTAAAAAAAATAAAAATACAAAAAAAGATCATTAGGGAGTCTGACCAACACATTTTTTTGGTACCAGACCGTGGCTTGGTGTCAACAGATCCCCACAATTTCCATTTTTATGAGAGCTTGAACTCTGCTGATTGGCTTCCTCAAACCTCTGGATATCTTTTAATATCATTTGTTTGTTTTATGAAGTTGAAAAACCTTCTTCTTCAGGACTTTTGACACTTCTGTTGCTTTCTCCACGGCTCAGAATCCAGCAAAGTCGATGCAGCAATGGATGAAATGTGCAGGTGTTTGTCAAGAGCCCAGAATATCATTGGCTTTTTATAAACAGACACTAATTACAAGCAACCAAGTTACAGGCGTGGACCGTTACCCTGGTAACCATTTAAACCAGTCTGTGTGTATTTTATCAGGGTAATACTTTGAGGGTATGTAAACTTTTGATCGGGGCCATTTTGGTGTTTGCATTTATCATTAGGATTTAAAAAGATCAAACACATTGTGTGATGATAAATGGCTTCACCCAGCCACTAACTCTGAATAAAAAAAGTTTGGTTGCATTATCAATTATATTTTTTTGAAATATAGCCATTATTTCACAAATTCTGCCGGGGTGTGTAAACTTCTGAGCACAACTATACAGTATATATATTTTAACAGTATCCATTCACAGCTTATAGAAACTTTTCTCTAGATGAAGGTTTCAAACAGTTCGACCTGAACCGACGAGGTGTTTGTACCTGAAACCAACACATGAATTATTCCCTTCATTAATAATTCCAACTGGAGGCTGTTAACAGGAGAGTTATTGACTTACTGTCAGTACGTCCTCAGTGCATTATATAATAACTTTCAGTTCATAACAAAGACTATCCCTACTTTTATTTATAATACCTTCATATTGATTAATGCTGATGGGAAGTGGAGGAGAAGCAGAGCGTCGTGTCGTCTATTCTACGGTGAGACGTTTCACATGTTGGCTCAACTACGGCCTGATTAACACTCATTAAGACTCTGGTAGACGCAGGGTTACTGTGTGTGTGTGTGTGTGTGTGTGTGTGTGTGTGTGTGTGTGTGTGTGTGTGTCGCAGCTGCCACTGTGTGACAGGTTATTACAACAGCAGCCTTGGTCAAGTCGGTGTTTCACAGTTTTACAACTGCTTGGATGAAACTTTCTCAACAGCTTCAACCTACAAATGTTTCTTCACATGGGACTGAACGTCTCTGGACGTCTCATGACCTCAGTTCATCAGTTCACTCAGCCTCATGGAGTCACAGCAAAGACAAGACGGATACAAAACAATACATAAAGAACCATTATACAACAAGTAGTTCCGACCAAGCAATCTGATTGGTCAATAAGACATTTAGAACGTGCTCAAATGAGCATTACAGCACGGCTGACTCATCACTAAAAATATTACTGCGCCATGTCATGTTGTTTAATACATCTCCATGGCAACATGGATTTGAAACGTCATTTATTACTCGTGAAAATAAAATCACAAACTACATTGACCTCCTGTAGGGTGTTACTGTCAGCTGCCAAAGTCACATACAACAATTACAATTGTTTTTAATATTGTAAACCTCCCCGTTACAGCCGAGAGGATTTTTCTCCCTCATGTGTGTACAAAGTCGGAGAGACACGAGTTGTGATCGCGGTGAATGTTTTTTAAAATATGGTCTGGAGCTGAATATTTCATTAGATAAAACGTAAGTGATTACCTGTATGTTTCTCTTTCTCCCTCTCTCTCGCTGCTACTTTGGAGCTTTTAAATAACGTTAATCTGGAGTAATAGCAGGGCTCTCAAGTTTTGAAGTGAGTTCAGAGTGAGATTTTACCAGCGGCAGCGGGGATTTGTTGAGCTGGGGATGGATGTCTGACAAATGACGCATAAATTCATTCAAACAAAAATATTTATTGACTTCAGATTAAACTTTGTGAGCATTTTACTGCATGTGTGTGTGTGTGTGTGTGTGTGTGTGTGTGTTACAGGGATGTCACAGTTATAAATTTTCTTGGCACAATTATTGTCAAAGAAATAATCACGGTGTTAAGATTATCACAATTATTATGCATTAATTAAAGGTTGAATATGTAGAATTTTTATTAAAAGCTATATTTTTTTAAAAATAATACATCCACAGTGCGTTTTGAGGTGAACAGAATGAAAGTATTCCTTCTCCGCAAAAACATTTTTTTTAGTCTGAATTAATATTTTAAACATTTTTTGACGGGCTCGACAATGACTTTTTGTCAACGTTCTGTTTACATTCGTACCTGCCCGTAGCCGACACGTGGATCACTAATCAGCTGTTTTCCTGCCTCCTCCCGGTCGCGTCTGTTTTCAACGAAGCCTTTTCAATAACCAATCGGTGGATCAATGGATTATCATGTACATGTTAGGATGGGTGTATTTGTGTAGTCTAATCTGTCATAAACACGTTTACTGTCGCCGACTCCCGGTGCCTCGGAGCTTTTTTTTTTTTTTTCAACTTGACGAGAGCAGCGACAGCGGAGGCTCTGAGCGCAGGTTTGGTTTCCAGCAGCGGTGTGGAAGGCAGAGAGCCTCCACTCTCTCTGTAACAAGCTACAACTCATTTATTATGCTGTTAATGACGGTAAAAAGGTAAAGAATAAGGTAAATCCTGCATCGTTCTCCTCCTCTGCTGTCCTCTGATCAGAACGGAGTCCCTAGCAACGGCCCGTTTTACCTAGCAACGGTCTAACGTTCTGTTAATTGTTCTGGAAATCCTACATAGTCAACAACAGTATGAATGCGTAAAGAGACTATTCCACAGCAACAAATAAATGATGACGTGACTTACTGTAATCATTGGGTCTTTCTGTCCTTATGAAACCACCTGCTTCACGAGTGTGGATGTGTTTAGTCCGTCTCTCTCTCTCTTTTTTTTTTTACCGCTACTTTCTGATTGGCTGTTCGGTAGATATACTTTATTTGAAGCAGCTTCTGATCTCTCGGGGGAACCATAGACTGTGGGGGGAGCTTGGTTCCTACCTGTTCCACTGTTAACGCGGTGCAACTTGGTGGACGTCACCGTGGTAATTTAAATGCGTGAGAAATACAATGTGTGGCGGAGGCTGAGCAAGATGGCAGCCAGAGCACACGCTTCGCTGTGAACTCCCTCAAGTTTTGGGCACCATTTGCTTCACAAACGAAGTGAACTTAACGGAACATCACTTTCAAGAACTGGTATGTGATTAAAAAGACAATTTAAGTGCTTAGGTCTAACTAGTCAACGTTTTTGGGAAAATACACGGACTTTTTTTTCCCCTCCCTCCTTTTTGAGCTAACGCAAACGGGCTAACTAGCCAAACGCTGAGACAACATGACAAAACGAGGGAAAGATAAAAAGGGGAACATTTTGATGGACTGGAATGATGACTCTCCACTCAGCTTATGCTCTCCTTTACCTGATACTCCTCTTTCAAGCCCTAACTCCAAGAAACCTTGCTCAAGAGATGATGATGAGGTGTCCAATGCAGACATACTAAAAGCTGTCCAACACTTAACGAGCAGGTTCATGTCTTCGAACAAAAAATAAGCCGAAACACAGAAGAAATTGCGGCTATCAAAGAAAACATCGACGGAATCGACCACATGGTAAAGACGAACAACGACAAGATGCAGGTGATGAGCCGCCAGCTCAGTGAACAGGATGAAAAAATTGAAGAAGCAGAGCGTTACAGCCGACGCTGGAATCTGAAACTTTTCAACCTGCCGGAATCCACCAACGAGTCCACAGAGGATCTGAGAAAACAGATCTTTCAGATTTTTGGACAAATGGCTCCAGATGAAAAAAACAAGCTTGGCTTTCTCGTCGACACGATTCACCGAGTTGGACGCACCAGAGATGACAGGAGCCCTCGTCCAGTGATAATCCAATTCACCATGCGCACCTTCAGGCAAAAAATATGGAAAACTGCGATGACCGCCGCCGTGATGAGGGAGAAAAGGCTTCGACTTGCAGAGGATCTGACATACGGGGAAAGACAACGCCGAAAGAAACTTTGGCCACTGGTTGAAAAAGCCCGCAAGGATGGAAAAAAGACTGCATGGCGCGGTCCAGATGTGATCATCGAAGGAAAGAGGATCACCGCTGATTCAGTGTGAAAGATGTCCTTTGAGACACCCATAGGTTTGTCCCTATCTCTCCAGCTTTAGAGCTAATAGTTTTTTTCCATTAAGGGGGAAAAAAAAAAAAAAAGAAGCTTACAGAAAAGTTTGCTTATAAACCACTTGTTAGACTGTTAGACTGCCTTGTTACTTGATACATTCCAGTTATGGTACACTGATTATTACGGTGCCAAAAACTTTAAAAAAAAAAAAAAAAAAAAAAAAAAAACTCGTTCGCACTTTCAGGGTATTTGCACTAGCAAGCCTTTTTTGAAGGCTTACATTTCTTATTTGTTTTTGTTCTCCAGACTTTGTGCTCTTATATTTCATTTATTTATTTATTTTTTCATTGAAAATGAATGATTTCAAGTTCAATTCATTGAAGATGGTCTCGCTTAATGTCAGGGGTTTAAGAAATAATATAAAAAGAAAAGCAATGTTTCTCTTTCTTCGAAAAACAAATGCAAATGTTATCCTCTTACAAGAAACACATTCCTGCGACTCAGACAATAAGTTTTGGAAAAGCCAATGGGGAGATCAAGCTTACTTCTGTCATGCTACACATAACTCTGCAGGTGTTGCATTGCTATTTAATAAATTTACAGGTGATATCTTAGAAACTCACAACTCTGATAATGGTAGATGGTGTATTATGTTGTGCAAACTGGATAATATGTTTTTTATAATATGTAATGTATATGGCCACAATGGAACAACACAAGCCCGTACTATGTTTACAGAAGTCCTGTCCAAAATAAGAGATTTGCAAAGTAGAAATAAAGAGGCACTCCTGATTATAGGGGGAGACTTTAATGATGTTCCTAATGATATGATAGACAGAATTCCAGGGAGAGTCTCTCAAAATTCACGTTTCAAAGCCACACAATTTATGAGCCAAGAATTATCAGTAATAGATGCATGGCGTTTTTTTTGTCCAGATTGTAAAGAGTTTACCTGGTCTAATAGAAGAGGAACATTACAATCCAGGATTGATCTATGGTTTACCTCCTCTTCAAGTTTACAATATATTTCAGAAATTAATCACTCGTATGCTCCTTTATCTGACCATAAACTTATCTCAATACATTTTTCTGGTTCAAAAGAAAGTAACAAAAAATTAAGGGGATACTGGAAGCTAAACAATAATCTTCTCCAAAACAAAACCTTTCAAAACTCTGTTAAATTAATAGCTTTAGATATCTTTCCTAAAATGATATGAACAATATCCAGAAATGGGAATACTTTAAATTTAAAGTTAGAGAAATGGCCATCCTTTGCAGCAAAAACATAAAAAAAGATAAAGACAAAAAAGAAATGGAAATTATCAATTAAAAACTTTTCTGAATAAGGAAAATCTATCAGAGGAGGAACACATTAGATTATTACAGCTTCAAAATGAAATCGATAATTTATATACTGAAGCTGCTAAAGGCGCATTCATTCGCTCTAGGGCAAAATGGTTAGAACATGGTGAAAGGAATTCAAGTTATTTTTTTGCTCTTGAAAAACGTAATCGAAAAAGATCTAACATATCGGCGTTGAGAATAAATAATAATCTAAGTACTAATCCCAAAGAAATAGCAGAACATATTTGTGCTTTCTATGAAAAACTGTATGAGTCTAAATATGATCCTGAACACTGCAAAAATTTCTTAGACAGTATTAAGGACTCTATCCCTTTGATCTCAGAAGATTTTAAACAACTTTGTGAAAATCCTATCTCGAATCTGGAACTCATAGAAGCTTTGAAACACATGAAAACCGGAAAATCTGGGATCGATGGTTTATCTGCTGAATTTTATAAATTTTTTTGGGATATTATTGAAACTCCGCTTTTGAATATGTATAAAGATTGTATTACTAACAATGAAATGACATCAACTATGAAACAAGGTTTAATCAGCCTAATCCCAAAACCTAATAAAGACCCTTTATGTATAGATAATTGGCGACCAATCACACTTCTGAATGTGGATTATAAATTATTTGCATTTGTCTATTCTAAACGCCTAAAATCTAACCTTGGAGACATAATAAATGAATGCCAAACAGGTTTCATGTCTAAACGACACATTAGTAATAACATTAGATTAATTTTAGATTTACTTGACTACTCAGAACATGTGGAATCACAAGCAGTTCTTGTGTTTCTTGATTTCTACAAAGCGTTCGACACTTTGGAGCACCCCTTTATTTATAATACATTGGAATTAATGGGATTTGGAAAAAACTTTGTCTCAGTAGTTAAAATGTTATATAAAGACATCAACAGTAATTTAATGATTTACCCTAACACCTCCAAACGATTTCCAATCAACCGTTCTGTCCGTCAAGGATGTCCAATTTCTCCTTTTTTATTTTTAATTGCAGTAGAACTCCTCTCCCTAAAAATTTTAAATAACGATAGTATAAAAGGCTTAACCATATTCCAAAAGGAACTTAAAATTACGCAACTAGCTGATGATACAGCTCTACTTTTAAAAGACAAACATCAAGTGGAGCCAGCCTTACAATTAATTAGTGATTTCTCTAAAGCTTCGGGCTTACATCTCAATATTAACAAATGTGAAATCTTGTGTCTCTTTGATACGGACTGTGCAAACATATGCAACATTCAAGTTAAAAAAACAGTAAAATACTTAGGCATAGATATCACTAAAGATATGTCCTCTAGACAACAACTTAATTTCCTCCCCAGAATTAAAAAAACACAAAATATACTGAATATGTGGCTTCAACGTGACCTTTCTATATTCGGTAGAATTCTCTTATCCAAAGCGGAAGGTATCTCAAGATTGGTATATCCTGCTCTGTCTTTATTTGTCGAGGATTCATCATCTAAAGAAATTAATAAAATACTTAGTAAATTTGCCTGGAAAAATAAGAAACATCACCTAAAAAATGAAATTCTCTTGGCATCTAGGAAACAAGGAGGCTTCGAATTACTAAATTTCAATGATTTAAATAATACTTTCAAAATAAAATGGATTAAGGAATGTCTCAAAACCCCAAACTCAATCTGGTTTTTTATTCCAAATAATATTTTTAAGAAATTAGGTGGTCTTCATTTTTTACTCACCTGCAATTTCAGTGTCACAAAATTACCCTTAAGTTTATCAAAATTTTACCAGCAGGCACTCTTAGCGTGGAAATTGTGCTACTCCCACAACTTTTCTCCTCACAAAGCTATAATATGGAATAACGAAGATATTACTGTCGGGAAAAAGTCCATATTTAAACAGAAGTGGATTGATAAGAACATTATTTTTGTATGTGACCTTTTTGATTGTCATGGTATAATGCTTAGTTATGAACGTTTTCTTCGTCTTAAATCCTTTCCTGTTACAAGTAAAGAATTTAATTACGTAACTAAAGCAATCCCTAATGGTTTGTCTCTCCTTATGAGATGTCACTGTCAGTATCAAGAAACACTGAGAATAAAACCCCTGCTGATGTTGAATGGACTTGATATAATGGACTCAAAATGTAACAACAAACATATTCGTAATATTTTTTATGAAAAGAAGAAAATTACTCCACGAGGGAAAGCGTTTTGGGATAACATCTTTATGGACACTGACTGGAAGAAAGCCTGGACTTTGCCTTATAAGTTTTGTATTTCCAACAAAATAAAAGAGGTTCACATCAAAATTTTACACACTATATATCCAACAAATTTATATTTCTCTAAATTTTTAGATGTTGAAAACAAATGCAATTTTTGCAATACAGAACCAGAATCCTTAACCCATTTATTCTACCACTGTGCTCAATCCTTCAACTTCTGGACTCAACTTGAACAGCATATAGTGTGTAAAATCAAGATGAACATCATAATTGACTGCAAAAGTGTAATTATGTTTTTTGTTCATGAAGAAAAGGACATTACCTTTATTATTAATTTGTTTATTTTATATGGCAAATTTCATATACACAAATGTAAATTTTCAAAAACATCACCCAACTTCATAGGTTTCTTGCTAGAGTTCAAAGAGTACATTAAATCCCTTTCATTAATTGACACGAAGCAAAGCATTACATCCATAGATTTGTACGAAAGATTCTTCAAAGAAGAATAAGGCTTGCACATTTTAGTTTATTATACTGAGTTTATATATATAATTTTTACACTGTTTAAACTACCTTATTTTAATATGTTTTATTTATTATTTATGTTGTTTTTATTAATCATATTGGAGCACTGTCTGTCTATTTTCGTATGATTATCTGTTCAACTTTGTTATTTGTACGTCAGTTTGTATGTACAATTTTTCAATAAAGCTGATTGAAAGAGAAAAAAAAAAAAAAAAAAAAAAAAAACAATGTGTGGCGTGTGAGCGTGTGAACGGGTGGGAATGCGTGTGTCACACGCCAAATGCGTGAGAATTGAGAGCCCTGATTTAATAGTCTGGCTTTCTCTATCAGCTGTGTCGGCGGCACGGCGCTATAACCTCATTAAACATGCACAGTTTGCGGTTGTAGAAGCTACATCTGTGAAAGGAAAAAAACGGCATCTTTGTTATAACTTGGGCGATCATTTGTGCACTGTTGATTTAGTTCAGGAAAGTCCAAGACCGCGTTAAAACATGAACGTCAGCTCAGAGTTCACATAACTGGGACTAGAAAATCATTTCTGTTGCTAGGTCGTTACTAAGATTTGGTCTATTTCCTGTAGTGGTGAACTACGTTCCATTACACATAGGAATCTACTGACGTGACTGGTTGTGTTTCAGGTATTAGTCAGACCCCATGTATTTCCATGGAAACGGGAAGTTCAAAAAACTTTAAATTTCAAAACGTCCATCAACATGCATATATATTTAATTATACGCTTTATTGTGTTGGTAATTGTTGTATAAGCAAAGACAACGTCATTTGAGATCGGCGCAAAACTCGGTCCTGACCGCATCACCGTCGTGCTAAAGTAAACCAGTAAATTAACTGTGAAAATATAAGGAGAGATATAAAGAATAAGAAAACTGCTTTCCTAATGCTTTTTCCTTCTTATACATATTCATTTTTGTATGTTTTGGTGAAATTGGCAAAATTATGTAAATGCAAATATTTAGGTACTACAACGGCATAAATAGTCATACAACTATAACATTTGGCAGAGAGTATGTTGACACACAGGGGGAGGCATGGAAAAAAGATTCTGTGGTTTGTTGCAACTCAATTTTAAGATATCACCCTCAACATCCCAAAAAAGACACAAAAAAGGTACTGTTCGTCTGACAAATTCTCATGAAAATTATTATTTTTCAGCACTTTATGGAGAATATCCATGTCTAACATGTATATAGAAAACTACTTTAATTCATAAGCTTCCATTTGAGTTACAGTAGATAGCCGTTCTACTGGAGAGCTACAGGCTGAGCTGTAGGTTCAACAACACAATGACCTGAATCAGTTCAACGTGTAGTTTCACAGTTTTTCTCCGTATCTTGAGTCATAGTTCGTCACGTCCTGCTGCTGCACAGCAACACGTGTCTTTCCTCTTCTTACAGTGGGATGTTGTAACGTCCTCACTTTCTGTTCCTGCAGTGTTAAGTGTGCTTTGTGGTTTCAGGGTAACAGAAGTTAGTGGAGGGATGACAGATATTACACTGTGATCTTTACAGTAAAGCTGCCTGCGGTCAGCGAGGAAAAGCAAAAATAAAAGTAAACACCGTTTCCTCGTTGCTTCAGCTCCGTCTTCTTTATTTGAACTGATTTGTAAAATTATGAGGGTTTCGCTTTGTGATGACGTTCCTCTCTCTCACCTCACAGGAGCACACATCATTTTGTTGTGTATTTTCTGTTATTATACAGTGACAGTGATAAAGGTAATCTTGAATCTTGAATCAGACTGGCCGCAAAATAAGATGGAGGCTCCAAACAAATGAAAAAGTAAACACAATCTGTCAGAATTTTTTTTTCACTGAAATAAACCAAATGATTGATTGATTGATTGATTGAATAGAAAATAAAACAACAGAGGAGCTGCTAAAAAAAGAAAGTAAACATGTAAAGCACAGAGATGTTTTACCTGCCGTGTTCTTCCTGAGATCATCAGACAGCTGATAGTTCTGAGTCCGCAGCTCCAGCAGCTGAGCCTGCACACACACACACACACACACACACACACACACACACACACACACACCAGTTTGAGTTTGATGAGGGAAACCAAGAAATCCCATGAGCCTCCGTAGCGTAGCTCTGAGCAGCTCACGGCTCTGCTCCGCCGTTCTAAAAATAGCTTGCACCGACAATTAAAGATAACGAACCTACTGCTGTGACTATAGGGATTATGGCAAAGGAGCAATTAGCCAAAATGTTGAACTGTCCCTTTAAGTTACAGCTCAGTGTGTTCCAACACACTTCAGAGAGGGAGAGATGAAAACACACAAACTGTCAAACGATGCAGAGTTTGAAATCTGAGCTCCAGGTGGCGATTACACATGTTATCAACAGAGATGAGCAGAGATGAGACGACAGCTCCATCCTGATCCCACGTGTTCTATCAATCTGTGTCAGATACAATAAAACTTATCCTTTCTTTTTCCTTTTTTTGACATTGTACAGTAAATGATAACAGATGATAAAATAAATGTGCTCCTGTCGGCCAGATAGAAGCCTCTATTCCTCCAGTTACATAAAATACACCTGGCTGCTACATTAGTTCAGTCTGAATGGGCTCAGTTCAGTTCAAAAGGGTTTCTCAAAGATATTTCACGCTGGTCTGAAGAATCAGTCCAGTCTTCATTTTATCTGAGCCACAGTCAAAGTCTGTCATTGTGAAACCAGACCTTCAGCTGATAAGTGATCTGACAGAAAAGGTGTCAACATATACATAACTTGGTAACAGTGGTCACAACAAGACGTGCATGTTAGCACACTTACGCTGTGTTCACTACAGCACTGAATGACACACGTCATGGAATGTTATAGCACTAGACGTCTTTGTTTCTCAGTCACTGTTCATACAGGCAGAGCGTTTGCAGCTTCATTATACTAAGAAATGATTAGTTCTTATGCCACTGGAGATGCAAGATGGAAAAAACAACAAAACAGTCCAGGCAGTGAGTTTCCCCTCATGAAGACATGATTGTCTTCCTTCAGTCTGGACCAAGTCAATCAAACTAGAGATGTGACAGCTGCCTAACATCTGGGAAACTGATGAGCAGACACCGTGATTATGATAATAAAACAAACATATAGTGATAACTGTGGTTGATTTTGTAATTTCATTAGGAATGGTCATTTTTGTATTTTGATTTTACTAAAAAAAAATTAACTGATTTTTTTTTTTGCAAACCAGGATGTCTCTGCAGCACCAGGTGCTTATTATATGGTGCACAACAGTGTGACATCTTCATGCTATTTAGATATAACAATTATGATTCTATTATGACGCTAATTGTGCAGCGCTAACACACAATCTGAGATGTGTGTTGATTTAACAACATCATAGATGGAAGGAAACGGCCTGAGCTAAAGGAATCAGACGCTGCATTACTCAGTAAATATGCAGTAGTAGTTGAGCTGCAGCAGAGCCTGCAGCCTCCACGGTGGCCACGGAGCCGAGTTCTGCATGCACCTCGCGGGGAGCGCGCACAGCTGAATGGAAACTACCGTAATGATTTCTGAAGGCGTGGAACACAGGTGTTTTAATCGTGGGATTTCAGATAGTTAAAACTAAAACAATATTTTTGAATGTGGAAAATGAATGTGAGGTGTCATCCACACTATTCACACTGTTAGCCAAAACATGAGCTGGTAAAAACACCATGATTCAAAGATCATAAAGTTACAGGGTGGATGCATTATTCGGCAGAGCTGTACAGGTTTGTGAGCTGCTGAAAAGTGCATTCCCCTGTTTTTCCAGGCTAGAAGAGGAGCACATGTACTGTATGAAATTCACACTGTTAAACCAAAACAGCCCAACATATGAGCTGGTCAAACCATGTGATTCAAAGATATCCAGCAATAAAGTTACAGGGTGGATGCATTATTCGGCAGAGCAGTATAGTGAGCTGCAGAGAAGTGCACCCCCCTGTTTCCCTTCAGCTGTGCGCGCTCCCCGTCGGTCAGGTGGCCGCGGCTGCATCCAGGTGTTCCAGGTGTGCTGCTGCTGACCCCCCAACAGCAGCAGTGTCTGCAGCCAGCATGCTAACAGGTGTCGGAGTGACAGCAGTAAACAGACTTCTCATTGCTCCTCTGCTCCTCTGTATGTCAAGTTGTTTATTTACGTGACTGTTGCTGTGACGTGACGGCTCGAGCCGCTGGTAAACACACACCGCCTCGGACCCCGTGACTCTCATCAGGGCGGGTGTCCCGTGTCAGCGATAACCGCCGGACGGAGAGAGCAGCGCTAGCAGCAGGAAGCTAAACCCAGGGCTCCCTCTCTCTGGTTTCTTTTGGTCCTTCCGGAGAAGAGGCTAGGCTAAGCTAAGCTAAGCTAAGCTATCTCTGCAGACAGCGAGCTAACTGCAGTGCACAGCCACCGAGCGCTGCCTCTTGTCTCGTTTATTGTCCACCAGAAAAGATGCCAGCTCAAACCAACCAACACCTCCCGGACATTATTACATTATCCCCGTCAGCCCCCCCTCCATCCCTTCCAACCCGGGCTAATGCAGGACACTGTCAACTACTCCCACCCCTTTAACGATTAACTGTTAGCATCGTCGAGCTAACGCCCCTGACAGGTGTTCCCCGGCTGTGACAGCTGCCTCAGCGGGAGCCCACTGACCTCAAACCGCTGCCGTCGTGTTTTATTTTTACTCACCTGCATCCGATGGAACTCCTCCTCCGACAGAGCCTGCGACAGAGCCATGTTTACCTGGGCTGCTTTGCTAGCTAGCAGGCTAAGCTAGCGGGGGGAGACAGAGCAGCTAACAGAGAGGAGAGCAGCATAGAGGTGGCGACGGGACAGAGCTCTCACTCTGACGCTGTTTCCGAGGACCGGGGAGGAGGGGGTGAACTAACTAACACAGTGTTGTGATGCCAGCCCGGGAGGACTGTCAACCTCCGGGTCCACTCCAGACACAATGGTGCTGGAACAAGTGCACAGAGTGTTCAATAGAAATTTGCAACCTGGGTTCAATAAAGTAGATCATTAATCAGTAAAAACACCATCTAGACTAGAAATAATGTGTAGCCTGCAGAGACTGGTGTAGATTTTTCTCTAAACTATGTATGAATCCTGTGAAGGAGGATTAGGGCCACGTAAAAAATTTGAAACAAAACTGAGTTCTTTTTTATAGTATTGATGTCCTTAAAAAGTCAGAATTCTGAGATCAATGTCAGAATTCTGACTTTTTGTTGGAATTCTGGCTTTGAACTCAGAATTCTGACTTTAATCTCGGAATTCTTACTCTAAACTCAGAATTCTGTGATAGGAGTCATAACTCACTTTTTATTTTCTTTCACAGTGGCCCTATATGTAGATTTTTCTCTAAACTATGTATGAATCCTGTGAAGGAGGATTAGGGCCACTGTGGTTGAAAAAAAAACTGAATTCTGACATTTCTGAGCGGGGAAAAAGTCAGAATTCTGAGTTTAAAATTAGAATTCTGAGTTTAAAGTTAGAATTCTGAGTTTAAAGTTAGAATTCTGAGGGAAAAAATGTCAGAATTCTGACTTTTTGTCATTATTCTGGCTTTCAAATCAGTATTTCTGACTTTAATCTTGGAATTCGGACTTTAAATTCGGACTTCTTACTCTAAACTCAGAATTCTGTGATAGAAGTCAGAACTCACTTTTTTCAGTGGCCCTAATCTCTTTCTGCAGAATCCTAACAAGCACCATTAACATCTTTGTTTGATTTGCTTTCATGGCCGTCTCTTAAATCTGTTTCTTGGTTGCTTAAAGACGTCATATTGTTTTACGGTTAGAAAAGATTCTATTTTCTGAAAGCCACCTCAGCAAATTTGTTTCATAAATTAAACTCATTATTAGCTCAACTACATCCAGTTGGTGGCAGCAGTCTGGTGAGGACTGCCCGGCCACAGTGTGGCTCATTCACACATTTGTCTTGCTCTCAGGAAGGAAACACCACTCTGGTTCTCACTTGCACATTACAAATCAATGACGTCGTCAAAGTTGCCATCACTGAACTTTTTCATAATGTCTTTCAAAGTATGTCTTCCTTGTTCTCCCATATTCAGAAAGAGAAATAGAGAGTGAGGAGCATAATTACCTACTGTTCAATTATTAACCAGCACAAGTTAAATATAGAGACAGAACTGAAACACACAGACAGAGGTGAAGAGAGAACTACGACAGAGAGAGAGAGAGAGAGAGAGAGAGAGAGAGAGAGAGAGAGGCAGGCTTATTTCAATTTCATTCTAGGCTGGTCCGACGGACGGCAGCTGCAGCTCTGACAGACGGAGTCAGAGGAGGTCGGCTCAGGTGTTGCCTGTTTTCTGATGTTTGTTGGACGATAACTGAGGCGACATGGAGCTGCTGCCCTCGGTGCTGTCCACCCTGAAGTCACAGGATCCTGCCGCTCTCAACCAGGAGTACAGTGTAAGTGTCTATTTCCATCCCTCTCTCTCTCTCTCTGAGTCTCTGAGTCTTACAGTGTTCTGCTGAGGATGTCTCAGTCTTAAATTTAGCCCCACTTAACGTAAGTTCTGCAGGTTGTGGTTAACATGTTGTTGTTTTAAGTGTGTCTTGTTCACAGCGTTGCAGAGCGATTCTGAGACAAACATGATAAGAAACATTTAACTAAGCAAATATATCTGTCGGATTGGGCTTATTGAGATGGTATACACAACAGTTTTATAAGATAGTTGAATGTATAAAGAGCCAAACGCCAGAGTTAAGGCTAAAGGTGTAATATCTAAGTTGTTTAACATCCCTTATCCCCATTGATTTTTGCACTACGTCTAGAACCACTGGCATTAGATTGGAGCAGAAAATAAACTGTTAATGTATGCAGATGATATAATAATCTACTTGTCTGATAAGGAAGTTTATATGGAACGGCAAGAAACCAAGAATTAAAATGAATTATCTCAAATTGTCAAAAGGAAAGAAACAAAAATAATTTAAACTGTTCAACCTTAGTTTTAAAATCGGTTTATACAAGTTTGCGTAACCCGAGGTCAGGTTTGAGGGTTAAAGGACACTCACACACACTGTGCTGTTGTAGCTTCTCTCTTTTGGATCTTCGCTCAAACACACATGTTGAGAAGATATCATTTATTTTCCTGGATAACCGGCGGCGGTGGTGTTTGTGCCTGTGGTTTGACCTGTGTAACGATTTACATGAGCTGCAGCTTTAATCTGATAAACTGACCTACATGACTGGCATCAGGGTTACAACATGCAAAGTGAAACAAGACTTGTCTGTCAGAGAGACACCACACCACTCAGACTGTTCTAATACTTTATACTTTTTCCTTTTCAATCCACACTGTAGCATATTATGTATAATATGCTATATAATTTGCATAATATAATATGCTATATAATTAATCTTCCTGGTCCCCAACAAACTAAAGCCTGTCCTTTTATCTGTGAGCATTTTTATGCACTGAGCTCCTCTGCCTCCCCACTACTAAAAAACAAGCCTTCATCATCATATTTAGATGTTATCACATTTATAAACGGTGCATCCTCTTAATTAACCCTCTGATGCCCCTCGACACATTTATGTGTTTTTTGAATTTTACTTTTTACATATCTCAAACATTTCTTGTGCAAATAGCTTAAAATTACACCAGGTTGTGTATTTTTGCATGTTCTAACTTTTTCACACACAAAAAAAATTCTAATTGTTATTGTTTTTAATTTGACTCATCTTGAAGTTACCTTTTTTATTTAAAGGTTTGGAGAACGTATGTTTAGCCTGCTTATTTTATAAATCACATCATCATAAAATCTCATTAGATGAATAGATTTAAACACTGATATCACAGAACTAAAACTTCCCCCATAATATTTACAGACAAATATTTACTTCCTTTTAATTAAACTGGCTGGAGATGTGTGTCAGTATCCTCCTCTGCAGCTCTGCAGCCCTGTGGTGTTCCCCAAGACTCCATCCTGGGACCCCTACTATTCTGTATCGACATCCAGTTCCCTGGTTATCCACAAGTCTATGTCCCATTTCAGAGCACAGGAGATGCAACTTTCATGATCATACACTATTTTATGTCTGTCTGAAATCAAATGCTGGATATCCCAGAGCTTTTCTACAGCTGAAAAATATTATTCAGTTAATGTTTTTTTGTTTTTTTTTATTTACAATTTTTATTCATTGCAAGATACAGTACACATTTGAAACATCCAGTACACTTGCTGTAGGAAGTAAATGTTTGTCACAAAAAAACAAAGCAAAGTCTAACAGTCAGTCAACTGAGTAATGTTAGAACCTCACAGTACAGTTTCTCTCTTCGAAAAATGGAAAATGGTTTTACTACTTGACATAAATCAACAACCTTACTGAGAAGTGTGTACAACATATTAAGAATCACGATGAATACGCCTGTGTTGCACAGGTAAAAACAAAAATCCAGTAGACATTTGGTAGTCACTTTCCAGCCACTTTTTTCTAAAGTGTGGCATAATACCGACAATGAGAATTTTAAAAATCAGTAAATAAATAAATGAAGATAAGAGACAACCATAATCTTGCAAATATGACTTTTTTTTAAAACCTAAACAACAAAAACAAAATCTAAATAGTTGACATTTGACTACCCGATGTATTCAGTTAATGTTTGCATCAACCAGGCAGCATCGCAAGAATCAAGTCATTGATCTTCTAACTTGTGTGTACACTATGCGTGGGTACGAGCTGCAGCAAACTCTACATTTCACACTGTCATAGTGTAAAACTCAGCTTCTCAGCGCTGTCCCCTGTATCGCTGTGCACTTTCTATTTCTTTTTATCTGTGACCGTCAGTGTAAATGTGTGAAGCTCACAGTAATGCTCTCTGTTTCACACTGTGACACTGTTTGTTCTCGTATTCACCCCCAGACACGGCAGTGAACAGAAAGGGACCCATGACAAATCCTTGTGGGACACCCACATAAAATACAGTTACTTAGAACTGCGGCTGCTCTCACTGAGACCCCATACAACTATTTACTAACAGGGTTACTATAATAGATTTTCTATCTTCTATCAAAGTAAAATGTTATTAGTACTGTTCACACCCATCCACTCCCAGTGGAGAATGAAATGTGTTTTATTTTGCACTGAATTGAATTGAATTGAATAAACTATATTAATCTCAAAGGAAATTCTTTGTGCCAGCCCATGTATACATTCATGGAAACAACACAATAAATGGACAGAATGAAAAAATAAACAAACAAACAGACAAATGCATGCTAAAGTTTCCCCTTGGGAGCTAAAACGCGTGCTTAAAGGAATAGTTCACCCCAGAATGAAATTTCACTCATTATCAACTCACCCTCATGTTGCCTTAGGGCTGGGAGAAGTTTAAGAGCCAAAACGTGTCTTAAAGTGCCATCTAGGAGCTGAAGTAAAGTGCCCTCTTTTCGCCCCTGCCCTTCAAAAAGTCTGTGCACGCCACTCTACAGTACAGCACCTTTAATATAAAAATGCTTGCTAACACTAATGGATAAAAGGGTGCTAGGACGTGTATAAAAACAAAGTGCATAAAATACAACCTTACACTAGCAAGTTGTGCAGCCCTTTATCTCTGAGTTAGAGCCGTAAATGTTGCAGCTATATTATTTTCTTATTAGACTGAACGAAGCATCTCTGGGTTTAAATCTGGTGTTTGTTCTATGTTTAACAGATCTAAAAAAAGAAAAAGAAAAGAAAAGTGCAGCAAACTGTCACACGGCGGCTGCAGCTCTCGTGTCCTTTTGTTTCACACTGAAGTAACTGGAGGTTCTGAATAGACATTTGCGGCTTAATTGAAACAGGTAGAAATAAATTGCATGGTCAAACACATTACACACACACACACACACAGAGGAAGCCCTGTCTACGTGTTGTTTGTGGCCATAAACTGTGTGACTGAGTTTGAAAGTGGTTGAAAGTCAGTGAGTGGACAGCAGCTTCCTTTTTTCAAACTACATTTCAGCCTCTCATGACCTGCAGCAGCAGCGAACGTCCCGGGCCGCGCTCAGAGCTACGCCGCTGTAGTTAAGACACGGCTTTTAACAACCTGAGAACCAGAACTGACCCACAATCAGGCTTTTTAATGAGCGGCACCCAAACCTGATCTGGAATCAGATTTCAGAGATGTGATCTCTGCAAACTGGAGCAGCGGGGCAAGGGTTACTGGGTCATACGACAGCAGCAGGAATAAATAAATAAAACACACACGCGGAGCTAAAAGTGGTTTAACGGTTTATATTCAGTGGCGTCGATCGGGCCAGCCGATTGGCCGAGGCTCAGACGCACATATCTGTATTCATTTTTAAAACTTCCGGCACAACCTGCGCTCTGCCTTTGAACAGTAACTCTTCTTGCCTGTGTTGTTTTCTATCACATGTTCGTCACCTCTGCTACTGTTCTGAAGTCAGTTCTCTGTCAGTGTGCACACGTTGTCCCACATTACATAATTATCATTTCCTATTTCCTACAAACTGCCACATTTCAGGTGCTGTAACAACCTGATAGGTTACTGTCAATAACGCAACAGGTGCGTTGTTTTTGTGCGTCTGTCATGGCCGTGCTATTAAACGCTGACTCTATGAGACTGGTTGATATCAGACACATACAGTATTAGTGCGTGTTTGAATGTGGGTCTGAAGGCCCTCTTTGTGTTCCTGTGTCGTATAGTGGAGGTTAGTCAATAATCCTGCTTCCTCATTCTCTCCCAGGTTGGTTCATTATTAACTCAACGGAGCGCAGCAGCTTCCTTGTTGTTGTTGTTGTTGTTCCTGAAATGACTCATCCAGTCAAAGTATCGAGACTGAAACATGGAGCTGAGAGCAGAGAGCTGCTGAGCCTCGGCCTCGCCTCGGCTTTCACTAAAACTGTTGCTTTTATGTCCGACTCCTCACTGTTTAGCCTTTCTCTGGTCTTCGGGTCACCAGTACCATCAGGTACCATAGCAATATGTTTATTTGTTTTATTTTTTTATTTAACCTTTATTTAACCAGGAATAATCCCATTGAGATTAAAATCTCTTTTGCAAGGGGGTCCTGGCCAAGAAGGCAGCACAATAGGTCCACATCAGTTACACATTGAATAAACATTGAACAAACAACATCAACAAAACAGACATAAAATACAGCTAAAACATAAATATATATATATATATATATATATATATATATATATATATATATATATATTACGACGGAGGATTAGGGCCACATTAAGGAAAAAAAAAAATCATTAGCTTCGAGAATAAAGTCGTAATTTATGAGAATAAAGTCATAATTAATGAGAATAAAGTCGTAATTTATGAGAATAAAGTCGTAATTAATGAGAATAAAGTCGTAATTTATGAGAATAAAGTCGTAATTAATGAGAATAAAGTCGTAATTTATGAGAATAAAGTCATAATATTACGAGAATAAAGTCGTAAAGTCATAATTTTATGAGAAAAAAGTCGAAGTAAAACGGAAGTACGTTGAGACGAGAAAAGGTGAACAGTTATGTCGTAGCCTATCTGTTTAATAAACTGTTCTGCTCACTGAGCTAACCTGTATGCAAACCAGATGTTAAAATGATAGGGCCTACAGTACATTATTTCATTTTTCAGTTAGTGCGGTTGCTTGGTCTGCGCTTGTCACTCTGGACCAAACTTGTAGCGTCATGTCTCCATGACTACCGGTTGAACTCTGGAAGCGCTGATTGATAAAACTTTTCATGATCACAAAAAAAAGCTTTCATGATGACTGAAGAGCCAGTTATAGCGCGGTATACTGTACGTCTCGGTCCCGTTAGTTCCCGGTTAAACGTTAAACACAGGTGGACTTCTGCTGCTCGGTAATCAGCTGCTCCGGCTCCACCCGCGGACACAACGGACTCAGCGGACACGCACCGACCGGCTGCTCCGCTGCTGCTGCTTCGTTTATGGAGACAGAGCTGCGTATGGACCATGGATGTATTGGACCGGAGCACCGGGCCGTCTCCCCGCTGAGTTAACATGATGCACATCGGCATCATATCATAATAGCCTAAGTATTAGGACAAGAAAGAACCAGACGGACGTGGAGGAAGTGCTTTTGTGGAGGGGGAAATGGCTGGAACTGGTCAACTGCAGGGTTATCGGTGGATGCATCAGTGAACCATTCAGAGGGGTTGCGTGGTGTCTCAAGAAACAATCCGACTGATAATTAAGGGTGCTTTCACACCTGCAGTGTTAACACATCGAACTCTAATGCCACCAAAACTAGTGCAGGCTGAGGAGGGGGTCTCGGTCCGGCTCCAACCGAACTCTGGTGCGCACTATTGATGTCTGAAAGCAACCGCACTCTGGTGCGACCCAACTGCCAGGCGAACTCAACAAGTTTGAGCTAAAAGGGCTCCCGTAGTCGTTGATGACGGGTTAACTCAGCGGGGAGACGGCCCGGTGCTCCGGTCCATACGCAGCTCTGTCTCCACAAACGCTCGAAGCAGCAGCAGCAGCGGAGCAGCCGGTCGGTGCGTGTCCGCTGAGTCCGTTGTGTCCGCGGGTGGAGCCGGAGCAGCTGATTACCGAGCAGCAGAGGTCCACCTGTGTTTAACGTTTAACCGGGAACTAACGGGACCGAGACATACAGTATACCGCGCTATAACTGGCTCTTCAGTCATCATGAAAGCTTTTTTTTGTGATCATGAAAAGTTTTATCAATCAGCGCTTCCAGAGTTCAACCGGTAGTCATGGAGACATGACGCTACAAGTTTGGTCCCGAGTGACAAGCGCAGACCAAGCAACCGCACTAACTGAAAAATGAAATAATGTACTGTAGGCCCTATCATTTTAACATCTGGTTTGCATACAGGTTAGCTCAGTGAGCAGAACAGTTTATTAAACACATACGACATAACTGTTCACCTTTTCTCGTCTCAACGTACTTCCGTTTTACTTCGACTTTTTTCTCATAAAATTATGACTTTATTCTCATAAATTACGACTTTATTCTCGTAATATTATGACTTTATTCTCATAAATTACGACTTTATTCTCATTAATTACGACTTTATTCTCATAAATTACGACTTTATTCTCATTAATTACGACTTTATTCTCATAAATTACGACTTTATTCTCATTAATTATGACTTTATTCTCATAAATTACGACTTTATTCTCGAAGCTAATGATTTTTTTTTTCCTTAATGTGGCCCTAATCCTCCGTCGTAATATATATATATATATATATATATATTATATATATATTATATATATATTATATATATATATTATTATAGCATCGAGGCTTTTTGACTTTGTCGGAAACCTCAATTTAAACAAAATAAAACAATTTTTTCCACAAAATTATCTGGTTAAAATTACGACATTTGTGGTGTTAGGGTCAGTTTTGACGCGGTTATTATGATAAGAACAATAATAAGTGAACTGAAAGTGCAGAACCAACCGTTTCATGGATAAGGAGCCTAACGATGCAAGAACTAATGGGATGATAAAAAATGGTTTTAGTGTGTTTTACAGCTGATTTAAGACCCTAACACCATAAATGCAGGGCTGTTGCTAGGAATTCTGGGGCCCATGAAAGAATACTACAGTGGGCCCCTGACTTTTCCACTTTTTTCTTAGACTACTTATCATGTAGCCTATTTTGTTTTGATGCTAACGCAGCATTACTGAGTATTAGTCAGGGTCTTATGCAGAATAAATCAGTCATACAAAGATTAAACTACTGGGTTTTTTTTGTTGTGGGCCCCACTGGGTGCTGGGCCCCTCGAATTATCATCACCTTTAACGGCACACTGTCATTTAGACTTGATGATACACGTCATCCTGCTGCCATAAACGCACTACAGCACCGAATATGGATTAATCACCACTGGAAATAGCCCCCACACTGTGACATGACATCACAAAGCTACAGGAAGCCTTACTCTGTGGCTTTTATACTTTCACACCTAGAGCTGTGCTAATAATAATAATAATAATAATAATAGAACACAGGACATCTACACATTCACAGTTATGGACCTTTAAAATAACTGACTGCACCTGGGAAGGACATTGAAGACGGTGACGTGGACGTGAGTTCAGCAGAAAAACATATTAATAAATAAACAAAGTCAGGCCTAAAGAAGACAAAGCGTCGTCTACACAGTAAACGGGGCATTTCGACTGCCACTGACCACAAGCTTCTGCCAGCAGCGAGCTGAAACAGGAAGCAGGACATACAACGCACACGCTGTCAAAACCACAGTGTGTGTGTGTGTGAACACATGAAGACCAAAGCAGTGTGAACTGTGTGAAAATGAGGATGTGAGTTTATTAGCTGTTTCTCTGGAGTTCAGCCGTCCAGAATGTGACCTGGCTCCTGGTCGCGCCGTCAAGGTTGTGGTGCAGGTTCGTCTCCACAGGAAGCCGCTCGCCGCTGCCACCGCTCGCTGTCGGATAAAAATAGAGAGTCAGGGGCAGTCAGAGGAAGCAGCACGTCTTATTTTCAGGGTGCTATCACCAACGTCATGACCCACATAAGGCCTTATGGTCTACTGAGTAAACAGCAGCGTTTCCGCCGAAGACATGGTAGAAAATCCACATTAAGGCGGTTACTTCACTACACTACTACTACTTAATTCAGCTACTGTGACACACTGTGCTGCCTGTTGGCTGACCATGTCATCAGGGCCGTTGCTTCTTCTTTGTTTTGATGCTAATGCAGCATTACTATGAGTATTATCAGGGTCTTATGCAGAATAAATCAGTCATACAAAGATTAGACTACTGGGGTTTGTTGTGGACCCTACTGGGCGCTGGGCCCCTAGAGTTATCATCACCATCCTCCCCTATACAACGGCCCTGTGTCATGTCAGGTATCACTGTAAAGCTCTCTTTCTCTCCTGAATAATTATCTAGGCTCTACAAATTGTCATACGCAAACAATCGTAAAAGTACAAGTCTTTAAAAACCTTAATAGTCGGGTGCATTTATGACTTTATCGTAAAAAAATTCTAACAAAAGGTTTCTCAGTTGTTTTTTATAGTATTAGATGTCCTTAATAACATACTAAAAGTTTACCAAAGTTTGACACTAGAAAGGTGAGTCTTAATGTAAATGTAATGGGTCTTGAATAGGGTAAAAATTTTAACTAACAGTATCAATAAATCAAGTTTATCTTTTACATTAAGACAAAAATTACAAGTTTTTCAAATGTTATGTTTAAAGCTAAATTGCATACTTTTCCAGATCCAAAAATTTAATGGATAAAGCCACTTTCAAAAGTCTTGTTTTATTTTGTTGACACATTAGAGAAGAAGGTCTTACTCAAACTGGAAGGTTTGGTGTGTGGAACTGAGGAGATTCTGGATATCTCTTTTTATCACTTTGTAAATGAGAAAATACTGTCACCAGCCCTAAATAAATCACATTTCACCATGTTTTCAGGACTCAAATATTGTATAAATCAGGCCTGAATGATATATCAACAATCCCCTCTGTAAAAACCTTCAGAATATGGAAAATGATCAAACTGGAAGGTTTGGTGTGTGGAAGTGTCTGAAGTGGATCTGGAAAAGTTCTGGAAAAGTATGCAATTTGCATATTTAATTAGCTATTGTCTCATTTACATATATAAACATAAAATTTGACAGAACTTGTAATACAAAAAAATTTGTCTTAATTATAAACTTGGGAAGTTTCATGGTGATACCTGTTAGTTAAAATTTTTACCCTATTCAATTGCTTCAACTCATTACATTTACATTAGGACGCCATCCTGAAAATGACTCCTTTCTAGTGGTTAAACTTTGGTAAACTTTTAGTATGTTATTAAGGACATCTAATACTATAAAAAACAACTGAGAAACCTTTTGTTAGAATTTTTTTACGATTAGGTGCTTTTTTTTCATAAATGCACCCGACACCTCAACATTTGACCTGATCTCCAAAACCTTTTATGGACTTACACAATATGACCTGATTGCTCCATGTTGGTGTTGGACACCTTTGGTTTCACTGTTTGCTTTCGATTAGTTCCTACATCGTTATCTTGATTGCACACTCCCTGCTGTCATTAGCAGACTGAGCAGCTCTGTCACCATTAACTCACCTGTGCAGCTGACGGCCGTACCTGCTGGCTGCTCCAGTTAATGTGTCACCAGGCATTTAAATAGGTTTTAAATGACACGGTTGCTCCAAGTCATCACCATCAACATCCGCCTGATGCCCCGGCCACGAGGAGGGAAGAGAGGCCTCGCCAATGTAGTGCAAGGGCGGCGGCGTTAGTCGGTCCCACTGCGCCCATTATTACACTCTTAGAAATAAGGGTTCTTCTAGAAGAGCTGAGGTTCTACCCGGATCTTAGGGGTTCCAGTAAGAACCATTTTGATCCAAATAACCCCTTCCTGATAACACTTACTAATAATGATGTAAAATACAATTCCTTGTGATTACAGATACAAATACTTTTCATATCTATTCATTATAAAAACAACAATAACAACAAGCTCTTCTTCTACAGATCGTGTCACGTCCACCACACCTTCTGATTATACTTACTAATGATGTCAGTCGAATTATTGAAATGTTCTGCTACCAATTTATTTTCACAACCATTATTTATAAGAAAACAAGCTCTTCATAATTTATAAAAGGTTCTACAAGGAGCCAAAAAGGGAAGAGAAACCTTATATGGTTCTCTCTAGCACTTTTATTTCTAAGAGTGTACTTCAATGAACGTGATTATGTCCTGACCTGAATCTGTCCTAAAAACCTCTCTCTATGTGTGTGACAGGTGGTGCGTTCACAGACTCTGTCAATGAAGAAGGATCTGGGTTTGACCACTGAGGCCGGAGCGCTGAAGGAAAACATCAAGAAGAACAGATACAAAGACATCCTGCCATGTACGACCACGCTGTCTTCCCTCTGTCCTCTGTCTGTCTCTGCTGATAGAAAACAAACTGCACTTTTTAAAACCTCATTTGCAGAAAAACACAACATCTTATATCCGGGAAAGTACAGCGTATTTAATTACAGTTAAAGGGATAGTTCAACATTTAGTCAAACTGGCCCATCACCATAACCCCTATAGTCATAGCAGTAGGTTCGTTACCTTTAATTGTCGGTGCAAGCTATTTTTAGAACGGCGGAGCAGAGCCGTGAGCTGCTCAGAGCTACGCTACGGAGGCTCATGGGATTTCTTGGGTTCAAACTCATCAAATACACAATCCAACAACGTTACGACAACAAGTTGTTTTAGAGGTAAATCACTGATTTGACTCTCTGTATTTCCCTCTAAAACAACTCTGTGTGGTAACGTTGTGTTATTATCTCATAGCGTGGTGAATGTGCAGGTCACAACTTGTCCACCAGAGCGTTGTGGAGTTGTTGGATTGTGTATTTGATGAGTTTGATGAAGGAAACCAAGAAATTTAAAAAATGAGCCTCCGTAGCGTAGCTCTGAGCAGCTCACGGCTCTGCTCCGCCGTTCTAAAAATAGCTTGCACCGACAATTAAAGGTAATGAACCTACTGCTATAGGGATTATGGTGATGGGGAAGTTTGCGAAAATGTTGAACTATCCCTTTAATCACGCATTATTGTTCTCACAGCATGTTAGCAGGGATGTTTCCGTGGCTGCTAATGCGAGGAATGATTGTGTGTGTGTGTGTGTGTGTGTGTGTGTGTAGATGACCAGTCTCGGGTGGTGCTGTCTCCACTGACCTCAGACTCTGACTCTGATTACATCAACGCCAGCTTCATCAAGGTAACAGCAGCAGCTCCTTCTCCCTCTTCTCCATGTCATCATCTACTGAGGACCAACAAGAACATGAACAACTTAGACAATGTTTTTTTATAGAGTATAATAAAAAAGAGAAATAATGACTGAAAAAAATCTATTTATATATATTTTTTTAATGAAAGATGCACTCCTAGAAGTTTTGTCATGATGTCAGAAATATCATGCCAGAATGATGTATGTGTGTGTATTTATTCAATTTCAGTGGCGTAAGATATAATTGATGGAGAAAGTTATAATGTGTCAGTCTGTATCTGGAGTTAATAGCAGCAGTTTGACTTCTTCACCACAGTTAAAGTCAGACTCATTTCTCCCTTGATTTATGTGAACTTGGTTTTGGAGCATCATCCGACTATGTTGAGAAAAGCAATGTTTTGTGTGGTTGTAATGCTGGTGTTTGTCCTGCAGGGGGTGGCAGCGGACAACAAGTACATCGCCTGTCAGGGTCCTCTGAGCTCCACCGTCATCGACTTCTGGAGGATGATCTGGCAGCATGATGTCAAGGTCACTCAACAACACACACACACACACACACACACAAGATGGGCCGCTATTGTCCAGTTCATGTCCAGGAAGAGTCTTTCATCTACACAAATCAATACAGCGACTCTAATTAGCTTAATTAGTAGGACTGAAATGAAATCAATAATGTTCATCTTCATCATCATCAAATCAGATCTGCAATTTCCGCTCAACAGGGCTCTGACTAATGCCTGTCCTCTGTGTGTGTCTGTGTGTGTGTTTCAGGTGATAGTCATGGCCTGCAGAGAGATAGAGATGGGAAAGGTAAAACAAAA